>CM039722.1:473214-880714 GCA_022539455.1 Dendrobium nobile | reverse complement strand
ATTTATTACACTATGTACAAGTTTATATAAGCTATATATAAATATTGTACATGCTATATACAAGCATTTTATACATTATATAAAAGTATTATATACACTACGTATATAGTTTTTATAATCCATACACATAGCGTGTATAAACTTATACATAGTATGTATAATGCTTGTATATAGGGTGTGTATAATATTTGAATAAATTTGTACATAGTATGTATAATGCTTATGCATAAAATGTATAAACTTGTTATACGTTATGTACATGTGTTATATCACACTATGTACTCGCTATATACGAGCATTACACATACTATATATATTGATTATACACATTATATATAAGTTTATACAAGAATTCTATAGTATATTCAATGCTATAAAAAAGTATTATACACACTATGTTCATATTTATACATGCTATTCAAAAGTATTATACTCTCTAAATAAGTTTATATACACTATGCAAAAATTTATACAAATTATATATAAGCATTGTACATACTATATACAAGCATAATGCGCAATACAATAGTATTATACACACTAAATATAAGTTTATAAAAGCATTAGTATACTATATAAAATTTATACACGCTATATATAAATAATATACACACTATTTACAAGTTATACACGCATATATAAAATTATACAGACTATGTATGTTTGAAAACCTATATATAAACATTATAAAAATTATGTACAGTTTGCACATGCTATGTTCAAACATCATACACTTTATGTAATAGTTTATATAAGTATTATAGAAGCTATGTACAAGCATTATACATACTATGTACAAGTTTGTACAAGTATTATACATATTATGAACAAATTTATATATTTTATGTACAAGCGTTATACAAACTAATTACAAGTATTATACACATATAATAAAAGTTATTCAAACATTATACACACATTATGTATAAATATTATACAAGCTACGTACAAGTTTATTCATGCAATGTATAAGGATTATACAATCTATAAATAAGTTTATGCACATTATGTATATGTTTATACACGCTATGTATAAAGGTTATACACACCATGTATAAGTTTATCTAGGCTATATACAAAATTTTTACACATTATATGCAAGTTTATATATCTTATGTATAAGGCTTATACATATTATGTATAAGTTTATAAATGCTATATACATAATTTTATGTACTATGTGCAAGTTTATACACGCTATGTACAAGCATTATACATGCTATGTACAAGTATTGCACACATTATTTAGTAGTTTATACACATTATGTACAAGCACTATACACACTATATATAATTTATATACGAGCAATGCACAAATTAAATACATATATTATACAAATTATATATAAGTTTACACAAGCATTCTACACTACATTCAATGCTATAGACATGTATTACACATACTATGCATATATTTATACACACTGTGTACAAGCATTATACACACTTTCATAAGTATTACACACTTTGAATAAGTTTATATACACTATGTACACATTATACAATTTATATATAAGCATTATACATGCTATATAAAAGCATTATACACTCAATTTGCAAGCATTATACATAATATTTACAAGTTTATTCAATCATTATAAACAAGCTTTTTATAAGCAATAAACACAATATGTACAATTTCATGCATGATATGTATAAGAATTTTATAAATTATGAATAAGTTTATGCACATTATTTACAAGTTTATATATGCTATGTATACGTATTATACACACCATGTATAAGTTTATATATGCTATATACATAATTTTTACACAATAAGTTCAAGTTTATACATGTTATGTATAAGTTTTATACATACTATGTATAAGTTTATAAACGCTATATATATAATTTTTATACACTATGTGCAAGTTTATACATGTTATGTACAAGTATTATACATGTTAAGTATAAGTATTGTACACACTATGTACAAGTTTATAAATGCTATATATAAGCATTTTACACGCTATGTATAAGCATTATACATGCTATATACAAGTATTATACACACTTTGTAAACATTATATAGAGCATTGCACACATTAGTATACATGAATTATACACATTATATTATAAGTTTATACAAGCATTCTACACACTACGTTCAATAGTATATAAGTAATTACACACTATATACATATTATACACGCTATGTACAAGCATTATACACACTATTCATAAAATTATACACTCTGAATAAATTCATATAAAATGTATCAGTTTAAATAAGCTATATAAGCAGCACATGCTATATACAAGCTTATACACTGCTACATAAAGTATTATACACAATATGTGTAGTTTATACAAGCATATGCAACTATAAGAAGATTATACAGTTACTATAAATAATATAGCACTATGTACAAGTTTATACATGGCATGTACAAGCATTATAAATATTATGTATAAGTTTGCACACACTATGTATAAGCATTATAAACACTATTTATAAGTTTTATACATACTATGTACATGTTTTACATGAAATAAACAAGTATTATGCTCACTATATATAAGTTTTTACATGATCTGTACAAGCATTTTACACACTATAAATAAGAATTATACTCAGTATGTATAGTTTTATACATGCTATATATAAGCATTGTACACATTATGTATATGGTATGTATAAGATTGTACACATAATGTACAAGTTTATATATTCTATGTAAAAGCATTATACATAAATATGCAATTTTATACAAGCTATGTACAAGCATTTTACATATTAGGTACAAATTTGTACATGATGTGCACAAGTATTATACATACTATGTACAAATTTATACATGCAATGTACAAGTTTATGCACACTATATATAAGTTTATACTTGTTATGTAAAAGCATTATACACACTATGTATATATTTGTAAACACATATAATAAGCATAGAACATAGACAAGTTGTACATGCTATCTACAAGCATTATACATACAAGTACAAGTTTATATATGTATAATAGATTATATGTACAAGCATTAACACACTATATATATTTTATACAAGTATTATACACACTATGTATCAAGTTTATACATATATCTACAAGCATTAATAAACTATTTTCAAGCATTATACACACTGTGTATAAGTTTATTCAAACATTATACACATGATATGCAAGCATTATTCAGACTATATAAGTTTATACATGCTATGTGTAAGATATAACAAACTATGAATATATTTATACATATAATTACAAGTTTATACATTCTTTGTAAAAGATTATATATATAATGTAATGTTATACACGCTATATATATAATTTATACATTATGTGCATGTTATATAGCTATGTATAAGGATTATACGTACTATGTATAAGTTTATAATCTATATACAAAATATTTACATACTATATGCAAATTAATACACGCTATGGACAAGCATTACATGCTATGTACAAGTATTATACACACTATGTATAGTTTTTACAAACATTATACATGTTATGTACAAGTTTATACATGCTATGTGAAAGTATTATACACATTATGTATAAGTTTATACATATTGTGTATAAGTATTATACACATTGTATATAAGGAATATACACACCATGTATAAATCTATACATGCTATATACATAATTTTCACACTATGCAAATTTTACATGCTATGCATAAGGTTTATACATACATATATAAGTTTATAAAAATTATATACAATAATTTACTTACTATGTGCTAGTTTATACACACTATGTATAGTATTATATGCTATGTACTATTTTATACACACTATGTATAAAATTATACAAATAACAATGTTATGTAGAATTTATACATGCATGTATAGTATTATACACATTATGTTAAATTTATACAAGTTATATATAAGCATTATACACACTATGTACATGTATATACAAGCATTTATACATTATATACTTGAATTATATATATTATATATAAGTTTTATACACATTCTACAACTATGTACATATTTATACATCATGTACAAGTATTATACATATATTCCTAAGTATAATGCACTATGAATAAGTTTATATAAATATATACAAGTTAAATAAGCAATATATAAGCATTGCACATGCTATATAAGCTTTAAACATCTATAAATATTATATACACATTATAATTTATACAAGTATTATGAATACTATATAAAGTTTATACATGCTATTATAAATAATAAACGCACTATGTTAAATTATATATGCTATGTACAAGCATTATAAAATTATGATTATTTGCACACACTAGTATAAGCATTATAAATACTATGTATATGTTTTATACACACTATGTATAAGTTTTACAGCAATATACAAGTATTACACATATATATAAGTTTATACACATATGTAACAAGCATTTTACAGTCTATAAATAAGAATTATACACATTATTTATAAGTTTATACATGCTATATATAAGCATTATACACATTATGTACATGGTATCTCTAAGTATTATAGACAAAATGAAAAATTTATATATGCTATGTACAAATTATACATGAATATATAATTTTATACATGCTATATACAAGTATTTTACACATATGTAAAAATTTGTACATACTATACAAATTATTATATATACTTCATACAATTTGTACACGTAATGTATAAGTATATCACAATTATAAAGTTTATACATGCTATGTACAAGCATATACAACATGCATATATTTGTAAAAATATATATAAGCATTATAAAAATTATGTACAGTTTGTACATACTATGTACAAGTTTAACAAGTATTATAGATGCTACTATAGCATATACACATTATGTATAAGTTTATACAAGATTATACACACTACGTAAAAGTTTATATATTTTATGTAAAAGCATTATAGACACTTTTTACAGCAATATATACATTAGTACAATTTGTACATGAAAGTATAAATATTATACACACTATATACAAATTTATACACGTAATATAAATTTATACTTAAACATGTTATTTACAGTATTTTACACACTATAATATTGTTATAACAATATATATAAGCATTATAATAATTATGTACAGTTTGAACATGCTATACAAGCATTAAACAACCTATATACAGTTTATAAAGTATTATAGATGCTATGACAAACTTATACACACTATAACAAATTTATAAAGTATTATATACACAATATAAAGTTTATACTTTATATGTAAAGCACTATACACCTATTTACAAGATTATATACATATGTAATAGTTTTTCAAACATCATACACTCAGCTATATACTAACATTATACAGACTATGTACAAGTTGTACACTCTACGTAAGGATTATATAAATTATGAAAAGTTTAGCATATTAGTACAAGTTTATACAAGCATGTAATAAGGATTAACACATAATTTTTTTTTTATACATCGATATAATAATTTTACACACTAGTGACAAGTTTATACATCAGCATAAGTCATATATATACTATATAAGTTTATAAATATATATACAAAATTTTTACACATTGTGCAAGTTTATATATGTATGTATAAATTATACATGCTATTATACAAGTATTATATACACATATGTACAATTTTATATAAACATATTACATGTTATGTACAAGTTTATACATGATATGTATAAGAATTATAACTTATGTATAAGTTTATACACATTATGTATAAGCATTATACACAAAATATACATGCTATATTTGAGCACTGCACACTTATACATGAATTATACACATTATATATAAGTTTATACAAGCATTCTTCATTACATTCTATGCTATATACAAGTATTATACACATTATGCGCATATTTATACAAGTTATGTACAAGTATTATAAATATTATTCATAAGTATTATACACTCTGAATAAATTTGTATACACTATATACAAGTTTATACAAGCTATAATTAAGCATTGTACGTATTAAATATAAGCTTTATACATACTATATAAAATTATTATACACACTATATATAAGTTTATATAGTATTAGCATACTAATAAAATTATAACACGCTATCTATAATAATATACACACTATGTATAAGTTTATACATGCTATGTAAAACATTAACATATTATATATAAGTTTGTATACACTATGTATAAGCTTTTTAAAACACTATGTATAAGTTTTTACAAACACTATGTACAAGTTTTTAATGAAATATATAAGTATTAAATACAATATATACAAGTTTATACACAATATTTACCAGCTTTTTACACACTATAAATAAGAATTATACACACTATATATAAGTTTATATACGCTATATATAAATATTATATACACTATGTATATGGTATGTATAAGTATTATATACATTATGTATAAGTTTATACATGCTATTTACAAGTATTATACATGAATTATACAACTTTATACCTGCTATGTACAAGCATTTTACACACTGTGTACAAGTTTGTACATGCTATGTACAAGTATTATACACACTTTATACAAGTTTATACACATAATATATATATTTATACACAATATATACAAGTAGTATAAGCATTATACACACTATTTATATGTTTGTAAACACTATATATAAGCATTATAAAAACTATGTACAAGTTTGTACTGATGTATAAGTATTTACACACATATATAAGTTTAATACAATTATATAGATTCTATGTACAGCATAATACACATATGTGCAACTTTATACAAGTATTATACACACTAAATAAATTTTTATATTTTATGTAACATTATACACTATTTATAAGTAATATATATACTATGTATAAGTTTATTCAAATATTATACACATGCTATGTAAAGCATATAAAGACATTTATACAAGTTTATACATGTTATATATAAGAACTATGTATAAGTTTATTCAAGTTTATACCTATTTTATATAAGTTTATACAAGCTATATATAAGAAATATATAGACCTTGTATAAGTTTATACATGCTATATACATAATTTTTACATATTATGTACAAATTTATATATGGTATGTCTAAGTCTTATACATTCTATGTATAAGTTTATAAACGCTATAAACATAATTTTTACACACTAGTGTAAGTTTATAACGCAATGCAAGTATATATATGTTATGTACAAGTATTATACACAATTAATAAGTTTATACAAACATATAATATATATTATAAAGTTTATAAATGCTATGTATAAGCATTATATATATTATATATAAGTTTATAATGTTTATGTACAAGCATTATACATACTATGTACACGCATATAGAGCATTGCACACACTGTATAAATAATTATACAGTTATATAGTAAGTTTATACAAGCAATCAACATATGTTCATCAAAGGTTTGTGGGGGGGGGGCAGCAAAGTATTATAGATGCTTTGTACAAGCATTATACATACTATGTACAAGTTTATATAAGAATTATACACATTATATATAAGTTTAAACATTCTATATACAATCATTATACATACTATTTATAAGTATTATATACACTATATATAAGTTTATTTAAACATTATACACACGCTATGTACAAGCGTTATACATACTATATACAAGTTTATAAATGCTATGTATAAGGATTATATAAATTATGAACAAGTTTATACATATTATGTACAAATTTATATACGCTATGTATAAGGATTATACACACCATACATAAGTTTATATACACTATATAAATAATTTTTACACACTATGTGCAAGTTTATACACACTATGTACAAGCATTATACATGCTATGTACAAATATTATATACACTATCTATAAGTTTATATAAACATTGTATATATTATGTACAAGTTTATATATGCTATGTATAAGCGTTATATACATAATGTATAAGTTTATACACATTATGCAAAAGCATTATACACACTATATATATGTTTATATAAATAATGTATAAGTTTATACACATTATGTAAAAACATTATACACACTATGCCGTAAAAAAATATTTCAATCAAAACACAAATCAAAACCAATGTCACCATAAAGAAAACCAAATACAAAAATTAAATGTGAAAGTAATAAAGGAAAGAACATACCAGATTTATAGTGGTTCGATCAAACCTTAACCTATCTCCACTCCTTAGAGGCACCCTCCAAGTATTGCACTACAAAAGTGTCTCTCCTTTAGCCCCCAAAGCTAAGCGAAGAAGCCCTTACAAAATCACTTCTACCTTCCCCGATGCGGCAGAGTCGCCGGGTCCTTTGACCCCAACGAGATCTTCTTCTTTGGTGAACTTACCTCAAGATAAGCCTCGAATTCGATGGTATTATGGTCCAAGCCTGCTAGAGCAACCGTGTGGAATCCCACTCCAATCTCCCTTGAGTCCCCCCTCATAGGAACTTTTTCCTGTCAGACTTCACCCTTTCCTCACTCCCTTTTAAGCTCTCACTGCAAGTTCTCCCAAAAGAACGAAGCTATAATTGCTGTTAAAGATACTTACTAAGTGTCATGTCATAGCTTAAATAAAAGATCTCAAAACAAGCTCATTAATGCAAGTTGCCGACATTATCATCGAGGAAGATACTAATATCGTCCTGTACGATCAGTGTTATTTAAGCCCAATCAGTCGGGACGATTTGAGATAATCAGAAGAAATTTGTTCTTATCATCTAGGATGATAATATATCATCCTGGATGATCAGTATAAATTGTGGAATATCGTCCTGAACATCACCCAGAAAAGGTGCTATTCGATGTACAATCGTCCAGCATATCAGCCAGGATGATTTGGCGATTGTCTAGGATGATTTAATTGTGCAATCAAGTCATAATTGCTTTCCTTAAATTCCAGAGAAATTTTGGAAAAATTATCCTAGATCATCCGGGATGATATTTTATAGTCCAGGACGATCCATCAGGTTGATGTTCAAAAATAAGTAATTCCTAAATAGATTTGGTGGCAGATTCTTTCTAAATTGAGCCTATCATCCTGGCCGATACAAAATCATCCAGGATGATATTTTTTCATAATGATGGCTGCTTTAATGAGGATGCCCTAATTAGGATAAACTTAAACTGACTCAGGTCTAGTCTACCCAATTTAGAGCTGGTTCCAAATTGTAGTCTGATCGTGTGAACCGAAAATGTCAGTAGATAAGGCAGTCATAAAAAAATAAGAATGTTTGCTATCATCAAAAGTATAAACCATAGATCTGCAACATGCATAAGATTATACAAGCATTATGCATACTATGTAGAAGTTTATACACGCTATCTATAAATAATATACACACTATACAAGTTTATACACGCTATGTATAAGCATTATACATATTATTTATAAGTTTGTACACACTATGTATAAGCATTATAAATACTATGTAAGAGTTTTATACACACTATGTACAAGTTTTAGATGCAATATATAAGTATTATTCACACTATGTATAAGTTTATACATGATATATATAAGCATTTTACACACTATAAATAAGAATTATACACACCATGTATAAGTTTATACATGCTATATATAAGTGTTATACACACTATATATATGGTATATTTAAGTATTATACATATTATATATAAGTTTATACATATTATGTACAAGCATTATACATGAATTATAAAAATATTTTACACACTATGTAGAAATTTATACATGCTATATAAGAGTATTATACACACTATATATAAATTTATACACACAACGTACAAGTTTATATAGTATATACAAGTTTATACATGCTATGTACAAGCATTATACACACTATGTATATGTTTGTGAACACTATATATAAGCATTATAAAACTTACGTATAAGTTTTTACATGCTATGTACAAGCATTATACACACTATGTACAAGTTTATATAAGTATTATAAATGCTATGAATAAGTATTATACACACTTTGTACAAGTATTATACACACTATAACAAGTTTATTCAAATATTGTACACATGATATGTACAAGCATTATACAGACTATGTACAAGTCTACGCATGCTGGGTATAAGGATTATATAAATTAAGAACAAGTTTATGCACACTATGTACAAGTTTATACACGCTATATATAAGGATTATACACAACATGTATAAGTTTATACACGTTATATACATAATTGTTACACACTATGTACAAACTTATACATGTTATGTATAAGTTTATAAACACTACATACATAATTTTTCACACTATGTGCAAGTTTATACACACTATGTACAAACATTATACATGCTATGTAAAATTATTATACACACTATGTACATGTTAATACAAATAATGTATATATTATGCACAAGTTTATACATATTATGTATAAGGATTATACATATTATGTATAAGTTTATACATGTTATATATAAGCATTATAAACACTATATACAAGCTTTATATGAGTATTGAACACACTATGTACATGAATTATAAACATTATATATAAGTTTATATAAGCATTCTACACTACGTTTAATGTTATATAGAAGTATTATACACACTATGTACATATTTATACACTACGTTTATGCAATGTACAAGTATTATACACACTATTCATAAGTATTATATGCTCTGAATAAGTTTATATGCACTATATACATATTTATACAAGCTATATAAGAGAATTGTACATGTTATATACAAGTATTATACGTGCTATATAAAAGTATTATATACACTACGTATAAGTTTATACAACCATTATACATACTATGTAAAAGTTTATACATGTTATTTATAAATAATATACATACTATGTACAAGTTTATACATGCTATGTAAAAGCATTATACATATTATATATAAGTTTGTACACACTTTGTATAAGCATTATAAACATTATGTATAAGTTTTATACACATTATGTACAAATTTTATTTGTAATATACAAGTATTATATATACTATGTACAAGTTTATACAAGATATGTATAAATATTTTAAACACTATAAATAAGAATTATACACATAATGTATAAGTTTATACCCATTACATATAACCATTATACACACAATGTATATAATATGTATAAGTATTATATACACTATATATAAGTTTATACATGCTATATACAAGCATTATACATGAATTGTACAAGTTTATATGTGCTATGTATAAGCATTTTACACACTATGTACAAGTTTGTACATGCTATGTACAGGTATAATACACACTATATAAAAGTTTATACATGCAATTTATAAGTTTATATAATCTGTGTACAAGTTTATACATGCTATGTACAAGCATTATACACATAATATATATGTTTGTAGACACTATATATAAGAATTATAAAAACTATATACAAGTTTATACCTATTATGAACAAGCATTATACACACTATGTACAAGTTTATATAAGTATTATAGATGCTATGTACAAGCATTATACATACTATATACAATTTTATACAAGAAATATAGACACTATGTACAAGTTTATACATTCTATGTATGAGAATTATACACACTATTTATAAGTATTATAAACAATATATAAAAGTTTATTCAAATATTATACACACACTATGTATAAGTATTATACAGACTACGTACAAGTTTATACACGCTATGTATAAGGATTATACAAATTATAAATAAGTTTATGCAAATTATGTATAAGTTTATACACGCTATGTATAAGAATTATACACACCAAATATAAGTTTATAGACACTTTATACATAATTTTTACACACTATGAGCAAGTTTATACATACTATGTATAAGGCTAATTAATACTATGTATAAGTTTAAAAATGCTATATGCATAATTTTTAAACACTAAGTGCAAGTTTATACACGCTATATACAAGCATTATACATGATATGTACAAGTATTATACACACTATGTACAAGTTTTTATAAGTATTATATATCTTATGTACAAGTTTATACATGCTATATATAAGCATTATACAAATAATGTATAAGTTTATAAACATTATGTACAAGCTTTATACACACTATGTATGCCCTATATGAGAGCATTGCACACACTGTCTACATGAATTATACACATTATACATAAGTTTATATAAGAATTCTACACTACGTTTAATGCTATATAAAACATGCTATGTACAAGCATTATACATACTATGTATATTTTTGTAAGCACTATATATAAGCATTATAAAAACTATGTACAAGTTTGTACACGAGTGTACATGATATGTACATTCGTTATACACACTATGTACAAATTTTTACAAGTATTATAGATGCTATGTACAAGAATTATACACACTATGTACAAGTTTAAGCAAGCATTATACACACTATATACAAGTTTATATATTCTATATAGAAGCATTATACACACTATTTATAAGTATTATACACACTATGTACAAGTTTATTCCAACATTATACACATATTATGTACAAGCATTATACAGACTATGTACAAGTTTATACATGCTATGTATAAGGATTATACAAACTATGAATAAGTTTATGCACATTATGTACCAGTTTTTATATCCTATGAATAAGGATTATACATACCATGTATAAGTTTATACATACTATAAACATAATTTTTACACACTATGTGCAAGTTTATATATGCTATATATAAGGCTTATACATACTATATAAAAATTTATAAATACTATAAACATAATTTTTACACACTATGTGCAAGTTTATATATGTTATGTACAAGCATTATAAATGCTATGTACAAGTTTTATCCACACTATATACAAGTTTATACAAAAATTGTACATATTATGTACAAGTTTATACATGCTATATATAAGCATTATACATATTATGTATAAGTTTATACATGTTATGTACAAACATTATACACACTATGTACACGCTAAATATGAGCATTGTACACACTGGATATATGAATTATACATATTATATATAAGTTTATAAAAGCATTCTACACTACCTTTAATGCTATATACAAGTATTATACACACTATGTGCATATTTATACATGCTATGTACATGCATTATACACACTATTCAAAAGTATTATACACTTTGAATAAGTTTATTTATACTATGTACAAGTTTATATAAGCTATATACAAGTATTGTACATGCTATATACAAGCATTATACATACTATATAAAAGTATTATACACACTACGTATAAGTTTTTACAAGCATTATCCATACTATGTAGAAGTTTATACATGCTATCTATAAATAATATACACATTAAATAATATACACACTACATACAAGTTTATACATGTTATGTAAAACTATTATACATATTATGTATAAGTTTGTAGATACTATGTATAAGCATTATAAATACTAAATATAAGTTTTATACACACTATGTATAAGTTTTACATGCAATATATAAGTATCATACGCACTATGTATAAGTTTATACATGATATGTTCAAGTATTTTTCACAATATAAATAAGAATTATACACACTATGTATAAGTTTATATATGCTATATATAAGCATTATACACATTATTTACTAAATTTATACATGCTATGTATAAGGATTATACATATCATGTTTAAGTTTATACACGCTATATACATAATTTTTACACACTATATGCAAGTTTATACATGCTATGTATAAGGCCTATACATACTATGTATAAGTTTATAAACGCTATATACATAATTTTTAGATACTATGTGCAAGTTTAGACATGCAATTTACGAGTATTATACATACTATTTATAAGTATTATACAAACTATGTAAAAGTTTATACAAATATTATACATGTTATGCACAAGTTTATACATGCTATGTATTAGCTTTATACACATTATTTATAAGTCTGTACATGTTATGCACAAGCATTATACACACTATGTACATGCTATATACGAGCATTGCACACGTTGTATACATGAATTATATACATTATATATAAGGTTATACAAGCATTCTACACTCCATTCAATGATATATACAAGTATTATTTACACTATGTATATATTTATACACGCTATGTACAAGCATTATATATACTATTCATAAGTATTATACACTGAATAGGTTTATATACACTATGTATAATTTTATACAAGCTATATTTAGGCATTGTACATGCTATATATAAGCATTACACATAAAAGTTTTATACACACTACGTATAAGCTTATACAAGCATTATGCATACAATATAGAAGTTTATACACACTATCTATAAATAATATTAACATTATATATAAATTTATACATGTTATGTATAAGTACTATATATATTATGTATAAGTATGTACACACTATGTAAATGCATTATAAACATTATGTATAAATTTTAAACACACTATGTACAAGTTTTATATATAATATATAAGAATTATACATACTATGTACAAGTTTATACATGATATGTACAAGCATTTTACACACTATAAATAAGAATTATACACACTATGTATAAGTTTATAAATGCAATATATAAGCATTATAAATATTATATACATGATATATATAAATATTATACAGACTATGTACAAGTTTATACATGTTATGTATAAGCATTATACATGGATTAAATAAGTTTATACATGCTATGTACAAGCATTTTATACAAGTTTGTACATGCTATGTAAAATCATTATACACACTATGGTAAAGTTTATATAAGTATTATAGATGCTATGTACAAGCATTATATACACTATGTATAAGTTTATACAAGAATTATACATAATATGTATAAGTTTATATATTCTATGTACAAGTATTATACAAACTATTTCTAAGCATTATGCACACTATATACAAGTTTATTTAAATATTATACACACTATATGTACAGGTATTATACAGACTATATATAAGTTTATACACACTATGTATAAGGATTATATAAACTATGAATAAATTTATGCACATTATGTACAAGTTTATACACGCTATGTAAATTGATTATACACACTATGTATAAGTTAATAGATGCTATATACATAATTTTTACACACTATGTGCAAGTTTATACATGCTATGTATAAGGCATATACATATTATGTGCAAGTTTATTCAATATGTGCAAGTTTATACACGCTATGTACAAGCATTACACATGCTATGTATAATTATTATACACGCTACGTACAGGTTTATACAAACATTGTTTATGTTATGTACAATATAATACATGCTATGTACAAGTATTATACATATTATGTATAAGCATTATACACACTATGTACACGCTATATACGAGCATTGCACACACTATATACATGAATTATACACATTATATATAAATTTATACAAGCATTCTATACTATTTTTAATGCTATATATAAATATTATACACACTATTCATAAGTACTATAATATCTGAATAAGTTTATATGCACTATGTACAATTTTATACAAGTTATATATAAGCATTACACATGTAATATACAAGCATTATGCATGCTATATAAAAGTATTATACATACTAAGAATAAATTTATACAAGCATTATGCATACTATATAGAAGTTTATGCGCGCTATCGATAAATAATATAAACACTATGTACAAGTTTATACACGCTTTGTATAAGCATTATACATATTATGTATAAGTTTGTATGCACTATGTATAAGCATTATAAATACTATGTATAAGTTTTATACACACTATATACAAGTTTTACATGCAATATACAAGTATTATACACACTATGTACACGTTTATATACGACATGAAAGGCATTTTACACACTATAAATAAGAATTATACACAGTATGTGTAAGTTTATACACGCTATATATAAGCATTATATATACTATGTACATAGTGTGTAAAAATTATATATATAAATCATTTATAAACTAATATATATTATGTATAAGCCTTTTACATAGCATGTATAAACTTGCACAAATTATATAAAAATTATGTATATAGCATGTATAAGCTTATACATGGTGTATATAATTCTTAAACGTAGGGTGTAAAAACTTGTACATAATATGCATAAACTTGTACATATTTTGTATAATCCTTAGACATCACGTGTATAAGCTTGTACATAGTTTCTATACTGCTTATACATAGTGTGTGCATAATATTTGAATAAAATTATACATATTATATTTAATACTTGTATAAACTTGTATATAGTATGTATAATACTTGTACATAACATCTATAATACTTGTATAAACTTGTACATAGTGTGTATAATACTTGTATATTTCATGTACAAATTTGTATATAGTTTTTATAATGCTTATATATAGTGTTTACAATTATATACATAGTATGTATAATGCATGTACATAACATGTATAAACTTGTATATAGTGTGTATATACTTGTATATTGTGTGTATAAACTTATACATAGTGTGTATAATACTTATACAAATCATGTACAAACTTATACATAGTGTGTTAAATACTTGTACATAGCGTATATAAACTTATATAATTTATATATAATGTTTGTACATAGCATGTATAAACTTGTACATACTGCGTATAATACTTATACAGACCATATATATAGTGTGTATAATGCTTATATATAGCATGTATAAACTTATACATAATGTGTATAATTCTTATTTATAGTGTGTAAAATACTTGTACATATCGTGTATAAACTTGTACATAGTTTGTATAATACTTGTATTGTGTGGTAAAACTTGTACATAGTGTGTATAAAACTTGTACATAGTGTTTATATTGCTTATACATAGTGTGTTAAAACTTATACATAATATGTATAATACTTGTATACAGTGTGTTCAAATTTATACATAGTGTGTATAATACTTTTTCATAGCATGTATAAACTTATACATAGTGTGTAAAATGCTTGTACATAATGTGTATAAAATTTTATAATTCATGTATAATGTATTCATAGCATTTACAAACTTATACATATTACGTATAATACTTATACATTCCATATACATAGTGTGTAATATTCTTATGTATAGCATGTATAAACATATACATAGTGTGTATAATTCTTATTTATAATATGTAAAATGCTAGTATATATCGTGTATAAACTTGTACATAGTGTGTATAATACTTTTATATTACATGTAAAACTTGTATATAATGTGTATATAACTTATGCATAGTGTGTATATTATTTATAAATAGCGTGTATAATACTTGTATATAGCATGTACAATGCTTATATATAGTGTATAATACTTGTACTTAGCATGTATAATACTTGTACATAGCGTGTATAAACTTGCATATAGTGTGTAAAAATTATGTATATAGCATTTATAAACTTATACATGATATGTATAAGCCTTATGTATAGCATGTATAAACTTACACATATTGTGTAAAAATTATGTATATAGCATGTATAAACTTATACATGGTGTGTAAAATTCTTATACATAGCCTGTACAAACGTGTAAATAATGTGCATAAACTTGCTGTTAGTTTGTATAATCCTTATAAATAGCATATATAAACTTGTACATAGTCTGTATAATGCTTATACATAGCGTGTGTATAATGTTTGAATAAACTTGTACATAGTGTGTATAAACTTGTAAATTGTGTGTATAATACTTGTATAAACTTGAACATTGTGTGTATAATGCTTGTGCATAGCATCTATAATACTTGTATAAACTTGTACATAGTGTGTATAATGCTTTTACATAGTTTTTATAATGCTTATATATAGTGTTTACAAACATATACATATTGTGTATAATGCTTGTACATAGCATGTATAAACATGTATATAGTGAGTATAAATTTGTACATTACGTGTGTAAACTTGTACATAGCGTGTATAAACATTTATATAGCATATACAAACTTGTACATAGTATGTAAAATGCTTGTACATAGCATTTATAAACTTGTATAATTCATGTATAATGCTTATACGTAGCATGTATAAACTTATACATAGTGTATATAATATTTACACATACCATGTACATAGTGTGTAAAATGCTTATAGATAGTGCCTATAAACTTAAACATAGTGTGTATAATTCTTATTGTAGTTTGTAAAATGCTTGTACATATCGTGTATAAACTTGTACATAGTGTATATAATACTTATATATTGCATGTAAAACTTATACATAGTGTGTATAAAACTTATACATTGTTTATAATTCTTATACATTGTGTGTATAAATTTATACATAATATAAATAATACTTGTACATAGCATATATAAATTTGTACATAGTGTGTGTATTATTTTTTGATAGCGTATATAAACTTCTACATAGTATGCATAATACTTATATAAACTTATGTTGAGTCCAGTAATTAGGTTGTTAAGCCTAAGTAAGTGTCCCAAGGCTACCAAGAGGGGGGTGAATTGGTAGTTTTTAAAATTTTAAACCCTCTTAAAAATAAAGTTGAACCGAAATAAAATTTTCTTTTAAAGTTAGTAGAAAAATGTTTTTCAACCACAGAGTTGTTAAAACTGAAATTTAAAAGTGCGGAAACGTAAAAGCTATAAAGTAAATGACACCAGATTTATAGTGGTTCGGTCTATAACCAGACCTACATCCACTCCTCAGAGGCACCCTCTGAGTATTGCACTAATACCAATAGTGACTCTCCTTTTGCACCCACAGCAAGGCGGAGAAGCCCTTACAACACACTCTTTTCACCACTCCCCGGTGCGGTAGAGAACCGTCCGTCCTTTTACACAAAATCCAGTGTTGGCAGAGAACCGTCGTCCTTTCACACCCTCCAAGTGTAGGCAGAGAACCCTTCGTCCTTTCACACTCTCCTAGTGTGGGCAGAGAACCCTTCGTCTGTTCACACTCTCCAAGTGTGGGCAGAGAACCCTTCGTCTGTTCACACTCTCCAAGTGTGGGCAGAGAACCCTTCGTCTGTTCACACTCTCCAAGTGTGGGCAGAGAACCCTTCGGCTGTTCACACTCTCTAAGTGTCGGCAGAGAACCGGACCTTCTTGAATGATCTTCTCACAAGAATCTAGAAGGAAGAAAGAAAAAGAGTGAAGAAATCCAATTTCACAAGTAGAGACTCTTACCTTAGCAATCCAAGTGAAGCCTTCTCGCTCCAGTGGTAGGAATCCTCCTTTGAATGCTCTCTTCCACTCTCTCCTTGGCTATTCTCTCAAAAGGCACGAAGATCAAATGACAAAAAGATTGGGTGGCAGTCTAATTTGGACTATTTATATAAAAGACAAGTGAAACCGCCCAAAAACTGCAAATTTTCAATTCTGTACGCAGTGGATCGTCCTGTACGATCCTGGATCGTCCTGGACGATTTTACTTAAACGATCTGAAACGACCCAATTTGTATATGTGTACGAACTGACTTCGTACATCTGATCGTCCTGTACGAACTTGGTTCGTCCAGTACGAACGGTTATTACAAGGTCGGTTCTAGAAACTGCTGAAAACTGTTCTAAGTCGGTTTGTCGTTTGAACGAAAATGTGGTCGTCTGGACGAAAATTTTCCAGAGAGCCGATCGTCCTGGACGATTATTTATTTCGTCTGGACGAAAATTTTCCAGAGAACCTATCGCCGCGGACGATAACTTGTTTTCGTCTGTACGAAAAAGTTCCATAGAGCTGATCATCCTGTACGATATTTATTTTCGTCTGGACGAAAATTTTCCAGAGGACTGGTCGCCTCGTACGATGGTAAAATTCGTCTGGACGAAAATTTTGCAGAGAACCCATCGTCTGGGACGATGATAAATTTCGTCCTGGACGAATAGGACTTAGAAAATTTTTCAAGGCAAGTTCCTATTCGTTCCAAGTGCTCTATAGGAGATAACTGACAGATCGTCCAGTACGATAAATATCGTCCTGTACGATCAGTATAGAATTTCAAGATCTCCTTATTTGTGTGTGTGTGTGAGATTTTATTCACTCAATTACAATCACTCCCTTTCAAAATTAATTCAAAGAAAAGACAAACATCAATTAAACATAATATCTCATGTTGAATTTGAATTGAAGTTTTCGTAGTCTGAAGTCTGATTTTCCTGAAATGTTAGTACACACAAGAGCAAGTGCAAATCTTCTGAAATTGTTAGGAGATAACTATACATTTGAACAATAATGTTTGGAATCATCAAAACTACATAAGTTGCATAAATATAACTCATTCAAATAGCAACTATTCAAACAATCTCCCCCTTTTTGATGATGGCAAAACAATTATTATTAGTATGGTTTCAAGTTAAAACACATCTTTTATCTCCTAAACTCCCCTGAATTTATGAGTACATTAAAATAAGGAGGCATTAAAGAACAATATTTAACGAACAAAATTTTTGTTTTTTTTTTTTTTTTTTTTTTTTTTAAATTGCAAACAGAACAACTAAAAAAGAGAAAACACAAACATACACAAACTAATAATTTCTCCCCCTTTTTGACAGCAACAAAAAGTGAAGAAGAAAAAGACAAGAAATGTAAATAATTATATGAAATTCATTGTTAAAATTTAATCTAAATGGTGATTGACATAGGGTATGCAATTTTAAACTAAAAACATTAGGTCAATCATAGAAATTCAGGAGATTTAAAAAGTGATATAACATTGTAAGTAAGAAGAATTTAGCAAAGACATGATTCAATTTAGACATTTCAATATAGAAAATCATTACAAGAGAGATGAAGAAAAAATTCTATATTTCAAAATTCAATAGAATATAAATGAACATAAGATCAATTTGAATTAAGAGATTGAAAGAATTTGGAAAGAAGAGAATTACCACATGTGGCGCTTTGCGCATCTTTTTCAACTTTTTGAGCACATTTTTGTGCATCTATTGATATTGAGCTGATTTTGTGCCTCTTTTTCATATTTGCGAACCATTGCGCATTTCTTTTGATTTTTTGTACTTTTTGTACAATTTTCAAGAGTAATTTACACCAATTCTTTCCAAAATCAATAATCTAAAATTTCAAATATTTCTAAGTACATAAATATTATTTGAACAAAGAAATACAAAATAAGTAAACATCTAAATTGCAATAATAATTTTAACTTTTATGTAGTCTAAATGAATAGACATGAATTTAAAAATTCTAATTACAACAAGTTATAAACAACTTTTAAATTTTGAAAGACTAGATTTTCTAATGTAGATAATCTCCAATTACAATCTAATTTAAGACTATGAAGATTAAATAATACTAATGAAATTCATAAAAATTAACCACATTTCAATAACAAATCAATTCTGAAACAAGTGCGAAATGCATTGATTTATATGAAAAGATTACATTTCACAAAAGCTAAACACAACATAAAATAAAAGACAAATACATACATTTAACAAAAACATTAACATAACAAGACAAAAAAAATGAGTAACAATCACAACAACACAACAAAAAATACAACACAAGTACTACAAAAACACATAAAATCATCTCTACTGTTCTGGAGGAGGAGGAGGAGGAATGCCACCGAAAAGGTTAAAGTAGGAGGCCATCAACATTACATTGGTATTGATATCATGTACTTCATTTCTAATAACACCAATGTCATGTTGTTGCTGCACAAGTTGAGCATCAAATTGATCAAATCTTTGATCAATATGAGTCTCTAAACGATCAAATCTCTCAATCAGATTCTGATAATCTGACTGAGGTGCAGAGGTATGCGCTCCTTCTTCTCTTTCTTCTTCTTCTGAAGCACTGTCATGTGCTTTCCCTTTTTCTTTTTCTTCCTTGAAGAGCAGTCTGAATGATGTATTGTTATAGTAAACTGGCTCTTCATATTCTTCATCAGGATGCACTATATTGTATTTCTTCTCCAAAATATAAGTAATTAAGTGCCCTAATGAAATGTTTTTCTTTTTCTTCTGATCAGCATGTCCTATTTCTGAAAGCCTATAGATATGATCTATGATGAGTTGGGCTTCATCAATAGGATGTCTTGACATGATTAAAAAAGTTAGACAAGAAAGGAGAGGAGTGATGTTAATCCTATCACCAGCTTTAGGAATAATTGAGGATCTAAGGATATGCTGGATGATTCGGGCATCTTGGGTCATACCTGAGACTCTAGCAACATGATTGTCAATTGCATTTCCTCTAATTACCCTATTGATTTCAAACCATTTGAAGGAGTTTTCTGACATTAGGGTGTGGGCTCTATATCCCTCAGTTCTTAAGTTTAAAAATGCACCAAGATCGTGCTTGGTGATCTCAACTTTTTTCTTAAAAACAAAAGAACTAATGATAGAGTGGTCAGAATTGAAACTCATGTTGGCAAGGAAGTAATGGTAGGTTTGTTTGTTGTAGAGGTGGACGAGAGAAAGAATGAACTGAAATTGGGTTGAGGCGAAGAGGTGCATTACCCGATATTTCAACTCTGCTGGGATAAGAATGCGAGACGGAGTGATTTTTGCGGAGGCAAAACGAGGAAAAGATTCCTCATTTTCCTTAGAAAGAAAGTTGCCTGGGGCATTCCTGTTTGGTTTCTTCACCAAAACCTTTTGTCTTTTGCTAGAGGAGGCCATTGTTGATTTGATGTTGAAAGGGATTGAAAATGAAATTTGAAAGTGTGATTTTCAAGTTTGAAAAGCCTTCATATTTAAAGGAAAACGATACTTTCGTCCTGGACGAAAATATTCGTCCTGGACGAACATAATAATTCGTCTGGACGAAGAATGTTCGTACAGACGATCCAATTCGTCCAAAATGTAACGGCTTTTCGTATTCAACACAACTTACGATGCGTCCCTTCGTACAGGCTTTTTGACTTGACCGATCGTACAGACGAAAAAAAATTTCGTACAGACGATCGAAAAGTATTTCGTTTTAATGACTCTTGAAAACCGTCCCCTACAATGAAACGACACATGTTCGTCTGGACGAACGAAAATTTCGTACAGACGAAGTTCGTATTAAAAACTGTCTTATCCACTCAACCGCTGCATTCAATCGTCCCGACGTTTGAGAGCAAAAAAATTCGTCCTGGACGATCACAGATCGTACAGACGATCCAATAAAAAACTGCTCTAAAACGGTTTAAATTTTCGCAAACTGTTCCTTTACACATCGTCCCGTACGAAAATATTTCGTCCTGGACGATTTCCTCCAAAAAATTAATTTTGATTTTTTAAATTTTTAAATTAACAAAATCAACAAAAACAATCAGAAACACAGAAAACATAAAACAAAATCATAAATCCAAAAACAATTCATTAAAAACACAAAATTCACAAAATT
The DNA here is from genome assembly GCA_022539455.1 of Dendrobium nobile. Lineage (NCBI taxonomy): Eukaryota > Viridiplantae > Streptophyta > Magnoliopsida > Asparagales > Orchidaceae > Dendrobium > Dendrobium nobile. The sequence continues at coordinate 857,659 of CM039722.1, read as the reverse complement.
TCAAAAATAAAACATAACAAGTATCAATGTTTGCAAAGACATTTGAGTTAAGCATTCAAATCAATAACACCAAGCCTTGTTCTTAAAGTACTGAAGGTATCAAAGGCTAAAGGTTTTGTAAAAATGTCTGCAAGTTGATTTTCAGTTGAAACATGTATGAGTTCAATTTCTCCTTTGGATACGTGATCCCTTATGAAATGATGCCTTATATCGATGTGTTTGGTTCTAGAATGTTGAATAGGATTTTTTGAAATACAAATAGCACTAGTATTGTCACAATAAATTGGAATAGTGCCTATAGTTAATCCTAAGTCAATCAACTGTTGTTTTAACCAAAGTACTTGTGCCACACAACTTCCTAATGCAATGTATTCTGCTTCTGCAGAGATAGTGCCACTGAATTTTGTTTTCTACTAGACCATGAAACTAATGAATTTCTAATGAATTGACATGTTCCAGAAGTGCTTTTCCTATCCACTCTACAGCCTGCAAAGTCAGAATCTGAGTAACCAATAATTTCAAATGAAGAGCTAAACTTAGGATACCAAATTCCTAAGTTTTGAGTTCCTAGTAGATATCTTAAAATCCTTTTTACTGCTGTCAAATGTGATTCTTTTGGATCTGATTGAAATCTAGCACATAGGCAAACACTAAACATAATATCTGGTCGGCTAGCAGTCAAGTAAAGTAAAGATCCAATTATCCCTCTAAATTTCTTTTGATCAACAGATTTTCCCTTAAGGTCCTTATCCAACTGAACTGAAGAACTCATTGGTGTACTAACAGGTTTAGCATTGTCCATTTCATATTTTTTGAGGATGTCCTTAATATATTTGTTTTGACTAAGAAAAGTACCTTCCTCAAGTTGCTTAATGCTAAATCCTAGAAAGTAATTTAAATCTCCCATTAGACTCATTTCGAATTCATTACTCATTGTTTTAGAAAAATCATCACAAAGATGTTTATTTGAAGATCCAAAGATGATGTCATCCACATAAATTTGAACAATAAGTATATCCTTTCCAATTTTTCTTAAAAAGAGAGTTGTATCCACACTTCCTTTTTCAAAAGATCTTTCAAGTAGGAAGGTGCTTAATCTCTCATACCAAGCCCTAGGTGCCTGTTTCAATCCATATAATGCCTTTTTTAATTTGAAAACATGATTTAGAAATTTAGAATTTTCAAAACCTGGAGGTTGTTCTACAAAAACATCTTCTTCAATTAGTCCATTTAAAAAGGCACTTTTAACATCCATTTGAAACAATTTAAAACCTTTAAAACAGGCAAAGGCTAGTAAAACCCTAATTGCTTCAAGTCTAGCTACAGGGGCAAAAGTTTCCTCAAAATCAATTCCTTCAATTTGATTATACCCCTTAGCTACTAATCTAGCCTTATTTCTAATGACTACTCCTGAGTCATTCATTTTATTTTTGAACACCCACTTGGTTCCAACAACACTTTGATCTTTTGGCCTTGTAGTTAGTTCCCAAACTTTATTTCTTACAAATTGATTTAACTCTTCTTGCATGGCCAATATCCAAAATTCATCTGAAAGTGCTTGATCAATGTTAGTGGGTTCAATAGTTGAAATGAAGGCTGAATGATTGACTTCCTTGTTTAATCCACGCCTAGTTCTAACACCCTCACTTGGTTCACCTATAATTAATTCCTTTGGGTGATTTTTAGAGAATCTCAAATCTCTAGGCAAAGGGTCTTCTCTTTCTATAATTTCTTCCACATTTTCTTCCAAATTTAATCTATCAATCTTTTGGGAGTTTTCTTCAATTTCTTCTTCAACAACTTTTTGCTCTTCTATGTTTCCATTTTCATCAAAAACAACATGTGTGGTTTCTTCAATGACTAAAGTTCTTTTGTTGAATACTCTATAAGATTTTCCAATACTTGAATATCCAACAAAAATTCCTTCATCTGATTTTGGATCAAATTTTCCTAAGGCAGATTTTCCATTATTATGTATGAACACCTTGCAACCAAATACATGTAAATGAGACAAATTTGGTGTTCTACCTTTTACCAATTCATAGGGTGTTTTATTCAAATTTGATCTCACATTTACCCTATTCAGAACATAGCATGCAGTGCTAACCGCCTCAGCCCAAAAATATCTAGGAAGAGAGTATTCTGCTAACATTGCTCGGGCGGCTTCTATTAATGTTCTGTTCTTTCTTTCAACTACTCCATTTTGTTGAGGAGTTCTAGGTGCAGAAAAATTGTGATCAATCCCCTTTTCTTTACAGAAATCTTCAAATCTTTCATTTTCAAATTCTCCTCCATGATCACTTTGTATAGAAATTATTTCACATCCTAGTTTTCTTTGTATCCAAGTTGAAAAATTTCTGAATTCCTCAAATGATTCACTCTTATGAAAAAGAAATTTAACCCAGGTGAATCTTGAAAAATCATCTACTATTACAAATCCATATACCTTTCCTCCTAGACTAACCGTGCTTACAGGTCCAAAAAGATCCATGTGAAGAATTTCTAAAGGTTTACTGGTCCTAAGATCTTTATTGGACTTAAAAGAGGACTTCACTTGTTTTCCTAATTGACATGCATCACATAAGTGGTCCTTAGTAAAGTCTAGTTTAGGTATTCCTCTAACCAAATTCTTTTGGGTAATTCTTCTAAGATTTTTCATACTAGAATGACAAAGTCTCCTATGCCAAAGCCATGATTCATCAGAAACAGTTTTCAAACAAAAAGCAGTAGGAGATTGAATACAATTTAAATCTAGCATGTAGACATTGTTCACCCTTTTTCCATTTAAAACAATTTTCCCATTTAGGCTAATTATGCAGCTAGTAGGTAAAAATTTTACATTATAGCCCTTATCACATAGCTGACTTATGCTAAGCAAATTATGTTTTAAGCCTTCAACTAATAAAACTTTATCTATGAAAAAGTTTTTCAAATTTCCAATCATACCTGATCCAACCACCTTCTTTGTGGTATTATCTCCAACTGTAACCTTGCCTCCACTCCTGGCTTCCAGCGTTATGAATTGAGCAGTATCTCCAGTCATGTGCTTAGTACATCCGCTGTCCAGGTACCATATACTCTCACGAGGTCTTGTGTGAGAGTATACCTGCAAAATTCTCAAATGTTAGACCTGGGAACCCAAACTAGTTTGGGTTCACCTTTATGAAATTTATAATCAGATGCATGTGTGATATGTCTAGGTTTATGCATCTTAGTTCTCCACACCAAATTAGGTTTCATCTTTAAAGTGCAGGTGTGAGATATATGTCCCAAAAATCCACAATTGTTACATTTAACATTAGGAAAAATATTCCTATGTTTTCTTTCATATGATTGTCTTCTAAGGGATTTCATGAATTTAGGATAATATTTAGGATTTGTAAAATCTTCAAGTTTAGGGGGGTTCCTATTATCCTCGAGAGCTCTTATAGTAAGTTTGTAAAATGAATTCATATCCTCCAAGATTCGATTTGTATAATTGATTCTATATGTCTTGTGCTCAGATTCATCCTTAAATTTCTTAAATTCTTTTTCAAGTTCAGCATAGGATGATTTTAAATTTTCGAAATTTTTATTCAAGTCATCATATTCATCAAGTAGTTTCATGTGGTTGCTATCAATTAAAGCATGATCTTTTCTAAGGATTTCGTGTTCCTTATTAAGCTCCTTCAATTCTAAAACTAGACTAGAATGCATCTTTTTAGTTTTCATATATGCATCATGCATGTGTTGAGAAACTTCAAACAGTTCATCATAGGTTAAATCACATACCTCTTCTTGATCTGATTGTTCAGCTTTATCTGCCATCAAGCAAAGGTTGGTGACTTCTTCTTCGTTTTCAGTCTCAGATGAGTCTGAAGCTGAGTCCGCCCAAAAAGCCTTTTGAAACTTCTTCTTGCCCTTTTTTACCATTGGTTTCTCCTCTACCTTCTCCTTGCTAGGAGTGGCTTTAAGTTTTGGACAATCAGTTTTTATATGACCTGGTTTCCTGCATTCATAACAAATCACTTCATTAGAAACCCTGCCATTTTTGTTATACTTACCTCTATTCCATTGCTGGCGTCTCTTCTGCTTCCTCTTTAAAAAGCTTCTGAATTGTCTAGTCATCAGTACTATATCGTCTTCATCCTCAGGTTGTGAGTGTTCACTTTCTGACTCTTCCACATTTAATGCAAGATTTTTGTCCTTTCTTGGTTCACCTGCATCAATCTTTCTTTGACTTACTCCTTGCTCGTAAGCAATGAGTGAACCAAGAAGATTGTCAATAGAATAAATGTTCAGATCTTTTGACTCTGTAATTGCAGTAATTTTAGCATCGTATGCAGTAGGTAAACAACGAAGAATCTTATTAACCATTTCAGCATTAGTTAATTCCCTACCAAGTGCATGCAAAGAGGTGACAATTTGAGTGAATCTTGTGTACATGTCAGATATAGATTCATTAGGTTTCATGCGAAATAATTCGTAGTCATGTAACAAGATATTGAGTCTTGATTGCTTAACCTCATTTGTCCCTTCATAAGTAATACAAAGTCTATCCCATATGTCTTTTCCGCTTTTACAAGTGGAAACTCGCATGTAGTCTTCAAATTTTAAAGCACAAAAGAAACTATTTAAACATTTCGCATTTAATTGTGCTAAGTCACGTTCTTCTATAGTCCAATCTGCATAGGGTGTATCTACCCTAATTCCATCAACTAATCTAGTTGGTTTTGTGTAACCTTCCTGGACTAGCATCCACATGCGATAATCAAGTGACTGTAAGAAAGTAGACATGCGTGTTTTCCAAAAATCAAAAGGAATATTATCAAATAGTGGAGGTCTAGTGATAGAGTAACCCTCAGGTGTGTTTCGGTTTCCAAATGTAGCCATCTACGTTAATCAAAAAGTAGTTCAAACTTATGATTTTGAAACTCTGCTCTGATACCACTTGTTGAGTCCAGTAATTAGGTTGTTAAGCCTAAGTAAGTGTCCCAAGGCTACCAAGAGGGGGGTGAATTGGTAGTTTTTAAAATTTTAAACCCTCTTAAAAATAAAGTTGAACCGAAATAAAATTTTCTTTTAAAGTTAGTAGAAAAATGTTTTTCAACCACAGAGTTGTTAAAACTGAAATTTAAAAGTGCGGAAACGTAAAAGCTATAAAGTAAATGACACCAGATTTATAGTGGTTCGGTCTATAACCAGACCTACATCCACTCCTCAGAGGCACCCTCTGAGTATTGCACTAATACCAATAGTGACTCTCCTTTTGCACCCACAGCAAGGCGGAGAAGCCCTTACAACACACTCTTTTCACCACTCCCCGGTGCGGTAGAGAACCGTCCGTCCTTTTACACAAAACCCAGTGTTGGCAGAGAACCGTCGTCCTTTCACACCCTCCAAGTGTAGGCAGAGAACCCTTCGTCCTTTCACACTCTCCTAGTGTGGGCAGAGAACCCTTCGTCTGTTCACACTCTCCAAGTGTGGGCAGAGAACCCTTCGTCTGTTCACACTCTCCAAGTGTGGGCAGAGAACCCTTCGTCTGTTCACACTCTCCAAGTGTCGGCAGAGAACCGGACCTTCTTGAATGATCTTCTCACAAGAATCTAGAAGGAAGAAAGAAAAAGAGTGAAGAAATCCAATTTCACAAGTAGAGACTCTTACCTTAGCAATCCAAGTGAAGCCTTCTCGCTCCAGTGGTAGGAATCCTCCTTTGAATGCTCTCTTCCACTCTCTCCTTGGCTATTCTCTCAAAAGGCACGAAGATCAAATGACAAAAAGATTGGGTGGCAGTCTAATTTGGACTATTTATATAAAAGACAAGTGAAACCGCCCAAAAACTGCAAATTTTCAATTCTGTACGCAGTGGATCGTCCTGTACGATCCTGTATCGTCCTGGACGATTTTACTTAAACGATCTGAAACGACCCAATTTATATATGTGTACGAACTGACTTCGTACATCTGATCGTCCTGTACGAACTTGGTTCATCCAGTACGAACGGTTATTACAAGGTCGGTTCTAGAAACTGCTGAAAACTGTTCTAAGTCGGTTTGTCGTTTGAACGAAAATGTGGTCGTCTGGACGAAAATTTTCCAGAGAGCCGATCGTCCTGGACGATTATTTATTTCGTCTGGACGAAAATTTTCCAGAGAACCTATCGCCGCGGACGATAACTTGTTTTCGTCTGTACGAAAAAGTTCCATAGAGCTGATCGTCCTGTACGATATTTATTTTCGTCTGGACGAAAATTTTCCAGAGGACTGGTCGCCTCGTACGATGGTAAAATTCGTCTGGACGAAAATTTTGCAGAGAACCCATCGCCTGGGACGATGATAAATTTCGTCCTGGACGAATAGGACTTAGAAAATTTTTCAAGGCAAGTTCCTATTCGTTCCAAGTGCTCTATAGGAGATAACTGACAGATCATCCAGTACGATAAATATCGTCCTGTACGATCAGTATAGAATTTCAAGATCTCCTTATTTGTGTGTGTGTGTGAGATTTTATTCACTCAATTACAATCACTCCCTTTCAAAATTAATTCAAAGAAAAGACAAACATCAATTAAACATAATATCTCATGTTGAATTTGAATTGAAGTTTTCGTAGTCTGGAGTCTGATTTTCCTGAAATGTTAGTACACACAAGAGCAAGTGCAAATCTTCTGAAATTGTTAGGAGATAACTATACATTTGAACAATAATGTTTGGAATCATCAAAACTACATAAGTTGCATAAATATAACTCATTCAAATAGCAACTATTCAAACAACTTATACGTAATGTATATAATACTTTTATATAGGGTATATAATGCTTGTATATTACATGTACAATGTTTATATATATCTTGTATAAACTTATACATACTGTAAATAAACTTATTCAGAGTGTATAATACTTATGAATAGTATTTATAATGCTTGTATATAACACATATAAATATGTACATAGTGTGTATAATATTTTTATAAACCATTGAATGTAGAGTAGAATGATTGTATAAACTTATATATAATGTGTATAATTCATGTATATAGTGTGTACAAATCTCGTATAATATGTATACATAGTGTATATAATGCTTATACATAATATGTATAATGCTTATTCATAGCATGGATCACCTTGTACATAACATATAAAATATTTGTATAAACATATACAAAGTGTGTATTACACTTATGCATAGTATGCATAATACTTGTACATAGCGTGTATGAACTTGCACACAGTTTGTAAAAATTATGTATATAGCATTTAAAAACTTATAAATAGTATGTATAACCCTTATACATAGCATATATAAACTTGCACATAGTGTGTAAAAATTATGTACATAGCATGTATAAACTTATACATGGTGTGAATAATCCTTATAAATAGTGTGTATAAACTTATACATAATGTGCATAAACTTGTTCATAGTTTGTATAATCCTTATACATAGCGTATATAAACATGTATGTAGTCTGTGCAATACTTGTACATAGAGGGTATATAATGTTTGAATAAACTTATACATAGTATGTATAATGCTTATCAAAAGTGTGTGTAATGCTTGTACATTGAATGTATAAACTTGAACATAGTGTGTATAATGCTTGTACATAGCATCTATAATACTTGTATAAACTTATATATAGTTGGTATAATACTTGTATATATCATGTATAAATTTGTGCATAGTTCTTATATTATTTATAGATAGTATGTATAAACTTTAATATAATTTGTATAATGCTTGTATAAACTTATACGTAGTGTGTGTAATACTTTTATATAGCAAGCATAATGCTTGTATATAACATGTATAATGCTTATATATAGCTTGTATATACTTGTACATAGTGTATATAAACTTATTCAGAGTGTATAATACTTATGAATGGTGTGTATAATGCTTGTACATCACGTGTATAAATATGTACATAATGTGTATAATACTTATATATAGTATTAAAAGTAGTGTAGAATACTTATATAAATTTATATATAATGTGTATAATTCATTTATACAGTGTGTGCAATGCTCGTATATAGCGTGTATATAGTGTGTATATTGCTTGTATAAACTTATACATAGTGTGTATAATACTTATATGAACTTGTAATTAATGTGTATAATGTTTGTACATAGCATGTACAAACTTATACATAGTTTTTATAATGCTTATATATAGTATTTATAAAAATATATATAGGTTGTTATATGCTTTTACATAGCATGTATAAACTTATTTATAGTGTGTATAAATTTGTACATAATGTGTATAATATTTAAACATAAGATGTATAAACTTGTACATAATATTTAAAAGGCTTGTACATAACGTATATAAACTTGTATAATTCATGTATAATGCTTGTACATATCATGTATAAACCTGCAGAAAGTGTGTATAATACTTATACATATCATGTACATAGTGTGTATAATGCTTATAAATAGCATGAATAAACTTATACATAGTGTTTATAATTCTTATTTATAGTGTGTAAAATGCTTATACATATTGGTATAAGCTTATATATAGTTTGTATAATACTTATATATTACATGTTAAACTTGTACATAATGTGTATTAAACTTATACATAGTTTTTATAATACTTACATAGTGTGTATAAACTTATACATAATATGTTTAATGCTTGTACATAACGTGTATAAACTTATACATAGTATGTATATTATTTATAGATAGCGTGTATAAACTTCTACACAGTATGCAAAATGCTTGAATAAACTTATACATGGTGTGTATATAATACTTAATAATACTGTGTATAATGCTTTTCCATAGCGTGTATAAATATGTACATAGTGTGTATAATACTTGTATATAGTATTGAACATAGTGTAGAATGCTTATATAAACTTATATATAAAGTGTATAATTTATATATACAATGTGTGCAATGCTCATATATAACGTGTATAATGCTTTTACATAATATCTATAAACTTGTATATAATATACATAATATTTGTATAAATTTATGTATAGTATGTTTAATACTTGTACATCGCATGTATAATGCTTGCACATAGCGTGTATAAATTTGTACATTATGTGTAAAAATTATGTATATATCATTTAAAAATTTATACATAATATGTATAAGCCTCATACATAGCATGTATAAACTTGTATATAATGTGTAAAAATTATGTATATATCGTGTAAAAACTTATACATGATGTGTATAATCCTTATACATAACGTGTATAAATATGTACATACTGTGCATAAACTTGTTCATAGTTTGTATAATTTTATACATAGTGTGTATAAACTTTTACAAAATATGTATAATGCTTTTACATAACATGTGTATAATGTTTAAACAAACTTATACATACTATATATAATGCTGATACATAGAATTTATAAACTTCTACAAAGTGTGTATAATAATTGTATAAACTTTTACAAAGTGTTTATAACACTTCTGCATACCATCTATAATGCTTTGGTAAACATCTACATAGTGTGTATAATGTTTGTACATAACCTGTACAAACTTATATATAATTTTTATAATGCTTATATATGGGGTTTACAAACATTTACATAATGTGTATAATGCTTGTATATAACATGTATAAACTTGTATATAGTTTATATAAACTTATACATTACCTGTATAAACTTGTACAAAGTATGTATAATACTTGTACATTGCATGTACAAACTTATACATAGTGTGTAAAAAGCTTATACATAGTATTTATAAACTTGTATAATTCATGTATAATGCTTGCACATAGAATATATAAACTTGTACATAGTGAGTATAATACTTATACATACCATGTACATAGTGTGTATAATGCTTATATATAGTGTGTATAAACTTATACATAGTGTGTATAATTCTTATTTATAGTTTGTAAAATGCAAGTACATGTCATGTATAAACTTGTACATAGTGTGTATAAAACTTGTACATAGTGTGTATAATACTTATACATAGAGTGTACAAACTTATACATAATATGTATAATGCTTGTACAGAGCGTGTATGAACTTGTACATAGTGTATATATTATTTATAGATAGTGTGTATAAACTTTAATATAATATGCATAATGCTTGTATAAACTTATACGTAGTGTGTATAATACTTTTATATAGCATGCATAATGCTTGTATATAGCATGTATAATGCTTATATATAGCTTGTATATACTTATACATAGTGTATATAAACTTATTCAGAGTGTATAATACTTATGAATGGTGTGTATAATGCTTGTACATATCGTGTATAAATATGTACATAATGTATATAATACTTATACATAGTATTAAAAGTAGTGTAGAATGCTTATATAAATTTATATAAAATGTGTATAATTCATTTATACAGTGTGTGCAATGCTCGTATATAGCATGTATATAGTGTGTATATTGCTTGTACATAACATGTATAAACTTATAAAAAATATGTATAATGTTTATACATAGCGTGTATAAACTTGTACATAACATGTATAATATTTGTATAAATTTTTACATAGTGTGTATAATACTTGCACATAACATATATAATGCTTGCACATAGCATGTATAAACTTGCACATAGAGTATAAAAATTATGTATATAGCATTTATAAACTTATATATAGTATGTATAAGACTTTTATATAGCATATATAAACTTGCACATAGTGCATAAAAATTATGTATATAGCTTGTATAAAGTTATACATGGTGTATATAATCATTATACATAGCATGTATAAACTTGTACATAATGTGCATAAATTTGTTCATAGTTTGTATAATCCTTATACATAGCGTGTATAAACTTGTACATATTCTATATAATACTTGTATATAGCGTGTGTATAATATTTGAATAAACTTATACATAGTGTGTATAATGCTTGTATATAGAATGTATAATACTTTTACATAGTTTGTATAACGCTTGTACAAATTTTTATATAGTGTGTATAATGCTTTTACATAGCATCTATAATACTTATATAAACTTGTACATAGTGTGTAAAATGCTTTTACATAGCATGTACAAACTTGTATATAGCTTTTATAATCCTTTTATATAGTGTTTATAAATATATACATAGTCTGTATATTGCTTGTACATAACATGCACAAACTTGTATATAGTGTGTATAAACTTGTACATTGCATGTATAAACTTGTACATAGTGTGTATAATACTTGTACATAGCATGTACAAACTTGTCATAGTGTGTAAAATACTTATACATAACATATATAAACTTGTATAATTCATATATAATGCTTATACATAGCATGTATAAAATTGTGTATAATACTTATACATACCATGTACGTAGTATGTTTGATGCTTATACATAGCATGTATAAACTTATATATAATGTGTATAACTCTTATTTATAGTGTGTAAAATGCTTGTACATATCGTGTATAAACTTATACATAGTGTGTATAATACTTGTATATTGTATGTAAAACTTGTTCATAGTATGTATAAAACTTGTATATAGTATTTATAATGCTTATACACAGTGTGCATAAACTTATAAATAATATATATAATGCTTATAAATAGCATGTATAAATTTGTACATAGTATGTTTATTATTTATAAATAGTATGTATTTTTTTTTTGGGGACATTTAGGCCATTTAAGGCAAACTCACACACACAACGCATACACAAAGACTCGAACCCAAGACCTCTTAGTTGGAAGCCTAAGCTCTCAACCAACAGGCTAAGGTGAGCTGTGTATAGATAGTATGTATAACTTATACATAGTATGTATAATGCTTGTATAAACCTATACGTAATGTGTATAATACTTTTATATAGCGAGTATAATGCTTGTATATAACATGTACAATGCTTATATATAGCTTGTATAAACTTATACATAGCATATAAAAACTTATTCATAGTGTATAATACTTATGAATAGTGTGTATAATGCTTGTACATAGTGTGTATAAATATATATATAGTGTGTATAATACTTGTATATAGCATTGAACATAGTGTAGAATGCTTGTATAAACTTATATATAATATGTGTAATTCATGTATACAGTGTGTGTAATGCTCGTATATAGCGTATACATAGTGTGTATAATACTTGTATATAATGTGTATAAACTTATACATAATGTGGAAAATGCTTGTATATATCATGTATAAACTTGTACATAACGTGTACAACATTTGTATAAACTTGTACATAGTGTGTAGAATACTTATTCATAGCATGTATGAAGCTTGTTCATAGCATGTATAAACTTGCATATAATATCTAAAAATTATGTATATAGTATTGATAAACTTTTACATAGTATGTATAAGCCTTATATATAACATTTATAAACTTGCACAGTGTGTAAAAATTATGTATATTGCGTGTATAAACTTACACATGATGTGTATAATCCTTATACATAGCGTGTTTAAACTTGCACATAATGTGCATAACTTTGTTTGTAGTTTGTATAATTCTTATACATAGCATGTATAAACTTGTACATAGTTTGTTTAATGATTGTATATAGCACGTGTGTAATATTTGAATAAACTTGAATATAATGTGTATAATATTTATAAATAGTGTGTATAATATTTGTATATAGATTGTATAAACTTATACATAGTGTGTATAATACTTGTATTAACTTGTATATGGTATGTTTAGTACTTGTACATAGTATCTATAATACTTGTATAAACTTGTACATGGTGTATACAATGCTTGTACACGATGTATTAATCTTCTCTAAAACTATTGATGAACATTTTAAACATCTTAAAACCTTTATTTGGCTAGCAAAAATAAATGGCCTTGTAATTTATTACCAATCTTGGTTTTCCTCTTTCCTTTTTAGCGGCATTCATAACATAGAATGCTGTACAGCTCAAAGGAGAGCTAGATTTTCTAATAATTTTCTTTTTTAATAGATCGATTATTTCCTTTTGACAAAGATATAGATATTCTCGATTCATTTGCGAAGGTCGATATTTAGTCGGTATTTGGTTTTCATTAAAATTGTCAATATATGGAAGACTTACACAATGTGATTTCCTATTCCAAAAACTAATAGGATTATCTCCACAGATGGTGAGTTTAATATGTTGTTCAATGTCTAAGATTTTAGTTTTTATTGTCGATTTTTCTAATTGATTTTTTATTTCAACATTTTGAATTTCTTTAAATAAGAAATTTATATGTAATTGTTTTCCTTTGAATTTATTGATTTAATTTAAAATGATTTCTTTAGGATCTATGATGAATTTAAATTGTATGGGGGGATTGCATATATGAGAAGTAATTCCTTTAGTGTTAGTAGTTATAGGCATGATATTATATAGGAACGGAGTTCCTAATATAATATGTTGAGATAGATTTTTAACTAATAAGAATGGAGTTTTAATGCAGTAGTCTTGTTGACATACTGCTACTTGGGAAAGTTTATATTCAATTTTCATATTGTCCCTGCTAGCGGAGGTTAATCTTTGAGTTGTTTTCTCAAAATAGATTGAAGGAACTTGTCCTTCTTGAATACAATTCATATCAGCTCCACTATCTACTAAGGCGGTTAAATTTTTAAGTACTAGAGACTGATTAATTACTAAAGTGATAGAAATAAACCACTTATGGATAATTGCCTTTTGTGGTGAATTTATAAGGGTATTATTTTCGTTATTTTGATTAAGTTCTTCTGGATCAGGTTGATCCAGGATTTTTTCTAATTCAAGATTTGTTATTCGAATAGATAGTTTATCTTATTCGGATTTTAGGGTTTGGACTTCCTTTTTTTAAATTTTTTAATTCAAGTTTTAATTCAGATAAGGTTGTTGGAGAAGGATTTAACTCCTGTTCTTTTAATTTAAAGCGGTCGAGAACTTCTTTCATAGAATAATTGGGAAATTTTTGGGTTTGTGATAGAAGAGGATCTTCAGAAGTATCGAGTAATTTGATAATCTGTTCTTTGGTTTTATGATCTTGAATGTTTGCTAACATTTCTATAAGTTGATCTTTTTATTCATTAGTAAGAACAAATAAGCCTGATTTTTCTACAATGGCTTTGTAGTAATTATTACTTGAATAATTATCACAAAATGATGAGGAATCAGACTCTGAGTCTTCAATTTCAGAGTTATTGGACTCATTTGATTCAGATTCATCTGAGTTTAAAAGAATTTTCATTAATAATTCTTTTGTATCATTGTCTAAATTTAATTGATTTATTTTTATTTTCATAGGACATTTATTAGAATAATGTCCTATTTTTCCACATTTAAAGCATTTAATAGCTTTTCTTGAGGGTTTAGAATGACTAGATTTTTCTTTATGTATAAACGATTTTTTATGAAATTTCTTTGAATGAGCTTTTAGCTTTTCTTTTTTATTTGATTTCTGTTTTGCCAAATTTTGTTCTCTTTTTGTTAATGGGCCTGGACATGCGAATTGTTCGCAAAAGGCTCCTAATTGTTTGCGGTCTGATATTCGTTCGCGTTTAAGTTGTTGTTGCATTCTAATATCATTACAAAGTGTAATACCAACCTTGATACATTCGCTAATTATACATCCATACGTATAGTATTCGAAAGTTAACTGTCCATTGGTAGTTCTTAAATTTTCTTTAACTTTTGTAGCGAAGGTAGCAGGTAGTCCTTCTAAGAATTTTTCTTTCCAGTAGCTTGAACTGGCATCGGAAAGATTCATTACTCTAGCTATGAATACATCCTTATACCATCGAAAATGTGATAAAGATGGACATTTTAATTTTTGCAATAGAGAGCGCATTTGTTCTCTATTGTCAGACATATATCCTAAGAAATGTTCGAGAATATTGTGTATGAGTGTGTAGACTGCCTCATCATTTGGTTTTGAGGGGTCTAATAAATTTTTATCACTTTGTAGATCATTTTTCTCGGCTGGAGTTAAATAATTATCCCACCATCCTTTAAGGATTCCGGTGAAATCATTAATAATAATTTGGACTACTTCCCAAGGTTTATTATTTTTACTCTGTGCTACAGTAGCATAGATTAACATTCGATGAACAGTCTTATGAATTTGATAGTCTGATAGACCATCAAAATTCCATTCATATAACTGTCTTGGGTCATATGAAATTTGTTCATTTAATTCTTCTTCATATAGAAGATCATTTGGAGAAGGTCTTTGATAGTAATATTTACTTAAAGATTTTTTAGGATATTTGATTCTATTTAAAGATAATGGAGGATTTAAATTCGTTGATTTAAATTGATCTTCTAATTGATCAATGTCATATTCGCTGGAAGATCTAGCTAAATCTTCATTTTCTGAGGATATTTCATCTAATGTGGTTATTTTTTGAGATTTAATCTGTTTTATTACCTCAGACATATTGAGATCTTCATCAAATTTAATTTTGATTGGTGGTGGAGGCTTTATAATTGGTTTTGTAATAATCATACCAGAGCTTGAAGTTTCAATTTTTGCTGGTTCTATTGCGTTGAATAGAGTCTGTTTTTTGTCAATAGTTAAAGCTTTAGATTGTTCAATTTTATCCTGTAATAGATCTAATTTTTTATCAATACTATCTAAATATGAAGTAATAGTCTGTATTGTTTGATTAGTGAAATTAAGTTGCATGATTATGATAGCTAATTCTCTTATAGCATTTTGATTGGATGGAATATTTTCAAATTGACTCATTAAAATATCTAATTTGGAAGATTGTCCTTGAATCATTCAAATATTAGAAGTTATATTGGTTACGAACCAATATACAAATGGAATGGTAGCTTTTCCATTTTGATTTAAATGTTTAAGTTCATTAAAATATTGATCAGAGAATTTAATGCGTTCTTCTTCTGAGAACATGTTTCTATACCAGATTCTAAATGGCTTAAATTTATCTAGCATACAGTGACGGATAACCGTCTCTCTAAGGGTTGTATTTAGTCCGTAACTCATTGAAATTGCATTTCGGAAGGAGTCGGGGATATAAAATCTTGTTGTGATAATTGTTCAAGTAATAAATACTACAAAGCCATTCAATTTGATCTATATATAGAATGTATAATTCATATATAATGCTTATACATAGCATGTATAAACTTGTACATAGTGTATATAATACTTATACATATCATGTACGTAGTGTGTATGATGCTTATATATAGCATGTATAAACTTATATATAATATGTATAACTCTTATTTATAGTGTGTAAAATGCTTGTACATATCATGTATAAACTTATACATAGTGTGTATAATACTTGTATATTGTATGTAAAACTTATTCATAGTGTGTATAAAACTTGTATATAGTATTTATAATGCTTATACACAGTGTGCATAAACTTATAAATAATATATATAATGCTTATAAATAGCATGTATAAATTTGTATAGCGAATAAAAACTTATTTATAGTGTATAATACATATGAATAGTATGTATAATGCTTGTACATAGTGTGTATAAATATATATATATATATAGTTTGTATAATACTTGTATATAGCATTGAACATAGTGTAGAATGCTTGTATAAACTTATATATAATATGTGTAATTCATGTATACAGTGTGTGTAATGCTCGTATATAGCGTTTATATAGTATGTATAATACTTGTACATAATGTGTACAAACTTATACATAATGTAAAAAATGCTTGTATATATCATGTATAAACTTGTACATAACATGTACAACATTTGTATAAACTTGTACATAGTATGTATAATACTTGTTCATAGCATGTATAAACCTGCACATAATATGTAAAAATTATGTATATAGTATTTATAAACTTTTACATAGTATGTATAAGCCTTTTACATAGCATTTAGAAACTTGCACAGTGTGTAAAAATTATGTATATTGCGTGTATAAACTTATATATGATGTGTATAATTCTTATACACAGCGTGTTTAAACTTGCACATAATGTGCATAACTTTGTTTGTAGTTTGTATAATTCTTATACATAGCATGTATAAACTTGTATATAGTTTGTTTAATGATTGTATATAGCACGTGTGTAATGTTTGAATAAACTTGATTGTAGTGTGTATAATATTTATAAATAGTGTGTATAATATTTGTATATAGATTCTATAAACTTATACATAATGTGTATAATACTTGTATTAACTTGTATATGATATATTTAATACTTGTACATAGCATCCATAATACTTGTATAAACTTGTACATGGTGCATACAATGCTTGTACATTACATGTATAAACTTGTACATAGTTTTCATAATGCTTATATATAGTGTTTACAAATATATATGTAGTGTGTATAGTGCTTATTCATAGCATTTATAAATCTATATATAGTGTGTATAAATTTGTATATTGCGTGTATAATACTTGTGCATAGCATGTACAAACTTGTACATAGTGTATAAAATATTTATACATAGCGTGTATAAACTTATATAATTCATGTATAATGCTTGTACATAATATGTATAAACTTGTACATAGTGTGTATAATACTTATATATATCATGGATATAATATGTAAAATTCTTATATATAGCGTGTATAAACTTATACATAGTGTGTATAATTTTTATTTATAGTGTGTAAAATGCTTGTACATATCGTATATAAACTTATACATTGTGTGTATAATACTTGTATATTGCATGTAAAATTTGTACATAGTGTTTATAAAACTAATACATAGTGTTTATAACTCTTATACATAGTGTGTACAAACTTATACATAATATGTATAATGCTTGGACATAGCGTGTATAAACTTGTACACAATGTGTATATTATTTATAGATAGCATGTATAAACTTCTACATAGTATGCATAATGCTTGTATGTATAATACTTTTATATAGCGTGTATAAAGCTTGTATATATCATGTATAATACTTATATATAGCTTGTCTAAACTTGTACATAGTGTATAATACTTATGAATAGTGTGTATAATGGTTGTATATAGTGTGTATAAATATGTACATAGTGTGTATAAATATGTATATAGTGTGTATAATACATGTATATATTATTGAACATAGTGTAGATTGCTTGTATAAACTTATATATAACGTGTATAATTTATGTATACAGTGTGTGCAATGCTCGTATATAGCGTGTACATAGTATGTATAATGCTTGTACATAATGTGTATAAACTTATACATAATATGTATAATGCTTATACATAGCATTTATAAACTTATATATAATATATACAATATTTGTATAAACTTATACATAATGTGTATAATACTTGTACATAACATATATATTACTTGTACATAGCATGTATAAACTTACACATAGTGTGTAAAAATTATGTTTATAGCGTTTATAAACTTATACATAGAATGTATAAGACTTATACATAGCATATATAAATTTGCACATAGTGTGTAAAAATTGTGTATATAGCGTGTATAAACTTATACATGGTATATATATTCCTTATATATAGCTTGTATAAACTTGTATAAAATATGCATAAACTTGATCATAGTTAGTATAATTCTTATATATAGCATGTATAAACTTGTAAATAGTCTTTATAATGCTTATACATAGCATGTGTATAATATTTGAATAAACTTATACATAGTATATATATTACTTATAAATAGTGTGTATAATGCTTACACATAGAATATAAAAACTTGTATGTAGTGTGTATAATACTTGTATAAAGTTGCACATTGTGTGTATTATGCTTGTACATAGCATCTATAATACTTGTATAAACTTATACATAGTGTGTATAGTACTTGTACACATCTTGTACAAACTTGTACCTAATTTTTATAATGCTTATATATAGTATTTACAAACATATAAATAGTGTGTATAATGCTTATACATAGCTTGTTTAAACTTGTATATAGTGTGTATAAATATATATATTACGTGTATAAACTTATATAAAGTGTGTATAGTACTTGTACATAGCATGTACAAACTTATACATAGTGTATAAAATGCTTGTACATAGCGATTATAAAGTTGTATAATTCATGTATAATGCTTGTAAATAGCATGTATAAACTTATACATAGTGTACATAATACTTATACATACCATGTACGTAGTGTGTATAATATTTATATATAACATGTATAAACTTATATATAGTGTGTATAATTCTTATTTATAGTTTGTAAAAAGCTGGTACATATCGTGTATAAACTTGTATATATTATGTATAATACTTATATATTACATTAAAAACTTGTACATAGTGTTTGTAAAACTTATACATAGTGTTTATAAAGCTTATACATAGTGTATACAAACTTATATATAATATGTATAATGTTTATACATAGCATGTATAAATTTATACATAATGTGTATATTATTTATAGATAGCGTGTATAAACTTATATATAGTATGCATAATACTTGTATAAACTTATATATAGTGTGTATAATACTTTTATATAGTATGTATAATGCTTGTATATAGTATGTACAATGCTTATATATAGCTTGTATAAACTTGTATATAGTGTATACAAACTTATTCATAGTGTATAATACTTATGAATAATATTTATAATGCTTGTACATAACGTGTATAAATATGCACATAATGTATATAATACTTATATATAGCATAGAACGTAATGAAGAATGCTTGTATAAACTTATATATAATGTGTATAATTCATGTATAAGTGTGTGTAGTGCTCAAATATAACATGTATATATTGTGTATAATGCTTGTACATAACGTGTATAAACTTATATATAATTTGTATAATACTTATACATAACATGTATAAACTTGTACATCACATGTAATATATTTGTATAAAATTATACACATTGTGTATAATACTTGTATATAGCATGTATAATATTTATACATAGCATGTATAATGTTTACACATAGCATGTATAAACTTACACATAGTGTATAAAAATTATGTATATAGTGTTTATAAACTTATACATAGTATGTATAAGCCTTATGCATAGCATGTATAAACTTGCTCATAGTGTGTAAAAATTATGTATATAGCATGTATAAACATAAAAATTGTGTGTATAATCCTTATACATAGCTTGTATAAACTTGTACATAATATGCATAAACTTATTCATAGTTTATATAATCCTTTTACGTAGAGTGTACAAACTTGTACATAGTATCTATAATGTTTATATATAGCATGTGTATAATGTTTGAATAAACTTGTACATAGTGTATATAATGCTTGTAAATAGTGTGTATTATGCTTGTACATATAAAATATAAACTTATACATTGTGTATATAATACTTATATAAACTTGTATATAGTGTGTATAATGCTTGTGCATAGCATCTATAATACTTTATAAACTTGTATATAGTTTGTTTAATGCTTGTATATAGCATGTACAAACTTGTACATAATTTTTATAATGCTTATATATATTGTTTATAAACATATATATAGTGTGTATAATGCTTGTACATAACATGTATAAAGTATAAACTTTTATATTACGTGTATAAATTTGTACATAGTGTGTATAATATTTATACTCATCATGTACAAACTTGTACATAATGTATATATTGCTTGTAAAAAGTGTCTATAATGCTTTTACATAGAATATATAAACTTTTACGTAGTGTGTATAATGCTTGTATAAACTTATACATAGTATGTATAATGCTTGTACGTAGCATCTATAATACTTGTATAAACTTGTACATAGTATGTACAAACTTGTACATAATTTTTATAATGCATATATATTGTTTACAAATATATGCATAGTATGTATAATGCTTATACATAGCATGTATAAACTTGTATACATTGTGTATAAACTTATACATTACGTGTACAAACTTGTATGAAGTATATATAATAATTATGCATAGTATGTACAAATTTGTACATAGTGTGTAAAATATTTGTACATAGCATGTATAAAATTATATAATTCATGTATAATGCTTGTACATAGCATGTATAAATTTCTTCATTTTGTCTATAATACTTATACATACCGTGTACATAATATGTATAATGCTTATATATAGCATGTATAAACTTATACATAGTGTGTATAATTCTTATTTATAGACTGTAAAATGCTTGTACATATCATGTATAAACTTATATATAGTGTGTATAATACTTGTATATTACATGTAAAACTTATACTTAGTGTGTATAAAATATATACATAGTGTTTATAATGCTTATATATAGTGTGTGCAAACTAATACATAATATTTATAATGCTTGTACATAGCATATATAAACTTATACATAGTGCATATTTTATTTATAGATAGCATGTATAAACTTCTATATAGTATTCATAATACTTGTATAAACTTATACATAGTGTATATAATACTTTTATATAGCATGTATAAAGCTTGTATATAGCATGTGCAATGCTTATATATAGCTTGTTTAAACTTGTATATAGTTTATATAAACTTATTCATAGTGCATTATACTTAGGAATAATATGTATAATGCTTGTACATAGCATGTATAAATATGTACATAGTGTGTAGAATGCTTGTATAAACTTATATATAATATATATAATTCAAGTATATAATGTGTGTAATGCTTGTATATACCGTGTACATAGTATGTATAATGCTTATATATAACTTGTATAAATTTATACATAATGTGTATAATGCTTATACATAGCATGTATAAACTTGTACATAACATGTGCAATATTTGTATAATTTTATACATAGTGTGTATAATACTTGTACATAGCATATATAATACTTATACATAGTGTGTATAAATAAGCACATAGTGTGTAAAAGTTATGTATATAATTTTTATAAACTTATACATAGTATGTATAAACCTTATGCATAGCATGTATAAATTTGCACATAGTGTGAAAAAATTATGTATATAGCATGTATAGATTTATACATGGTGTGTATATATTCATAATTTGTATAATCCTTACACATAGCATGTATAAACTTGTATATAGTCTGAATAATGCTTGCATATAGCATGTGTATAATGTTTGAATAAACTTATACACAGTGTGTATAATGCTTGTAAATAGTTTATATAATGCTTGTAGATATAATGTATAAACTTGTACATAGTGTGTATAATACTTGTATAAACTTATATATAGTGTGTATAATGCATGTAAATATAATCTATAATACATATATAAACTTGTACATAGTGTGTATAATGCTTGTAAATAGCATGTACAAACTTGTTCATAGTTTTCATAATGCTTATATATAGTGTTTAAAACATATACATAGTGTGTATAATACTTTTACATAACATGTATAAACATATATATAGTGTGCATAAACTTGTATATTGCATGTATAAATTCGTACATAGTATGTATAATACTTGTACACATCATGTATAAACTTGTACCTAATGTGTAAAATGCTTGTACATAGCTTGTATAAATTTGCATAATTTATGTATAATACTTTTACAAAGAATATATAAACCTATATATTATGTGTACAATACTTATACATATCATATATATAATGTGTATAATGCTTATATATAGCATGTATAAACTTATACATACTGAGTATAATTATTATTTATAGTGTGTAAAATGCTTGTACAGATCATGTATAAACTTGTATATAGTGAGCATAATACTTTTTTATTGCATGTAAAACATGCACATAGTATGTATAAAACTTATACATAGTGTTTATAATGCTTATATATAGTGTGTGCAAACTTATACATAATATGTATAATGCTTGTACATACCATGTTTAAACTTATACATAGTGTGTATATTATTTATAGATAACGTGTATAATCTTCTATATAGTATGCATAATGCTTGTATAAACTTACACATATTGTGTATAATACTTTTATGTAGCGTGTATAAAGCTTGTATATAGCATGTGCAATGCTTATATATAGCTTATTTAAACTGGTACATAATATATATGAATTTATTCAGAGTGTATAATGCTTATGAATAGTGTGTATAATGCTTGTACATAGCGTGTATAAATATGTATATAGTGTGTATAATACTTGTACATAGTATTGAACGTAGTGTAGAATGCTTGTATAAACTTAAATATAATGTGTATAATTCATGTATACAATGTGTGCAATGCTCATATATACTGTAACGAAAGTGTGTATAATACTTGTATATAGCATGTATAATGCTTGTACATAGCGTGTAAAATACTTATATATAGCATTTATAAACTTGTACATAGTGTGTACAATACTTATACATAACATATATAATGCTTGTACATAGAATGTATAAACTTGCACAGAGTATGTAAAAATTATATATATAACATTTATAAACATATACGTAGTATGTATAAACTTATACATAGCATGTATAAACTAAAACTTGTTGTATAAAAATTATGTATATAGTGTATATAAACTTATACATGGTGTGTATAATACGTATACATAGCGTATATAAACTTGTAAATAATGTGCATAAACTTGTTCATAATTTATAAAATCCTTATACATATCATGCATGAAATTGTACATATTGTGTTTAATGCTTATAAATGGCGTGTTTATAATGTTTGAATAAACTTGTAAATATTGTGTATAATGCTTGCAAATAGAGTGTATAATGCTTGTACAAATAATATATAAACTTATACATTGTGTGTATAATGCTTTTATATAGCATGTATAATGCTTATATATAGCTTGTATAAATGTGTACATAGTGTATATAAACTTATTCAAAGTGTGTAATACTTATGAATGTGTGTATAATGCTTGTACATAGTGTGTATAAATATATACATAGTGTGTGTAATACTTGTATACAGCATTGAACGTAGTGTAAAATGCTTGTGTAAACTTATATATAACTTGTATAATATATGTATATAATGTGTGCATTGCTCGTATATAAATTGTATATAGTGTGTATAGTGCTTGTACATAACATTTATAAACTACTAAATAATATGTGCAATTCTTGTACATAGCATGTATAACGCTTGTACATAGCGTGTATAAACTTGCACATAGTGCGTAAAAATTATGTATATAGCATTTATAAACTTATACATAATATGTATAAGCCTTATACATAACATATATAAACTTGCATATAATGTGTAAAAATTTTGTATATAGCCTGGATAAACTTATACATGGTGTGTATAACCTTTATACATAGCGTGTATAAACATATACATAATGTGCATAAACTTATTCATAGTTTGTATAATCCTTATACATTGCATATACAAACTTGTACGTACCTTGTATAATATTTGTACATAACGTGTGTATAATATTTGAATAAAATTTTATATAATGTGTATAATACTTGTAAATAGTGTGTATAATGCTTGTACATATAATATATAAATTTGTACATAATATGTATAATACTTGTGCAAACATGTACATAGTATGTATAATGCTTGTACATAGCTTCTATAATACTTGTATAAACTATTACATAGAGTGTATAATGTTTGAACATAGCATGTGCAAACTTGTACAAAATTTTTATAATGTTCATATATAGGATTTTTAAACATATACATAGTGTGTATAATTCTTGTACATAGCGAGTATAAACTTATATATAGTGTATATATTATTTTTATATAACGTGTATAAACTTTAATATAGTATGCATAATGCTTCTATAAACTTATATGTAGTGTGTATAATACTATTGTATTGCGCATATAATGCTTGTATATAGTATGTACAATGCTTATATATAATTTATATAAATTTGTGCATATTGTATATAAACTTATTTAGAGAGTATAATACTTATGAATAGTGTGTATAATGCTTGTACGTGGCGTGTATAAATATGAACATAGTGTGTATAATACTTTTATATAGCATTGAACATGCAGTAGAATTCTTGTATAAACTTATATATAATGTGTATAATTAATATATATAGTATATGCAATGCTCATATATAGCATGTACATAGTGTGTATAATACATGTAAATAACGAATAACAAGTTTATACATTCTATGTATAAGCATTATACATACTATGTACAAATTTATTCAAACATTATACACACGCTATGTACAAGCATTATATATACTATGTATAAGTTTATACAAGCTATGTGTATGGATTATAAAAACTATGAAATAGTTTTTAAAAAATCTGTACGAGTGTATACACGCTATGTATAAGGATAATGCACAACATGTACACACTATATATATAATTTTTATATACTATGTGCAAGTTTATACATGCTATGTATAAGGCTTATACATAATATGTATTAGTTTATAAACATTATATACATAATTTTTATACACTATGTTTAAGTTTATACATGCTATGCAAACTTGTATAAAGTGTGTATAATACTTGTACAAGTATCTATAATACTCGTATAAACTTATACATAGTGTGTATAATGCTTGTACATAGCATGTACAAATTTGTACATACTTTATATAATGCTTATATATAGTGTTACAAATATATACATAGTGTGTATAATGCTTGTACATAGCATGTATAAACTTATTTATAGTGTGTATAAATTTGTATATTAAAAGGATAAACTTATAAATAGTGTGTATAACACTTGTACATAGTATGTACAATCTTGTACATAGTGAGTAAAATGCTTGTACATAGCGTGTATAAACTTATATAATTCATGTATAATGCTTGTACATAGCATGTATAAACTTGTACATATTGTGTATATTACTCATACCTATCATATACATATTGTGTATAATGCTTATATATAGCGTGTATAAACTTATATATAGTGTGCTTAATTTTTATTTATACTATTTAAAATGCTTGTATATATCATGTATAAATTTTTATATAGTATGTATAATACTTTTATATTACTTATAAAACTTATACATAGTGTGTATAAAACTTGTACATAGTCTTTATAAAGCTTATACATAGTGTGTACAAATATATACATAATATGTATAATCATTGTATAGTACGTGTATAAACTTATACATAATGTGTATATTATTTATAGATAGCGTGTATAAACATCTATATATTATGCATAACACTTGAATAAACTTATACGTAGTGTATATAATACTTTTATATAATGTATAAAATGCTTGTATATAGCATGTATAATATTTATATATAGCTTGTATAAACTTGTACATAGTATATATAAACATATTCAGAGTGTATAATACTTATGAATAATATGAATAATGCTTGTATATAGCGTGAATAAATATGTACATAGTGTGTATAATACTTGTATACAGCATTGAGCCTAATATAGAATATTTGTATAAACTAATGTATAATATGTATAATTTATATATACATTATGTACAATGCTCGTATATAGGGTGAATATAGTGTGTATAATACTTTCTACATAACATGTATAAACTTATACATAATGTGTATAATACTTATGCATAGCATATATAAACTTATACATAACTTGTATAATATTTGTATAAGCTTGTACATAGTGTGTATAATACTTATATATAGCATGTATAATGCTTGTACAAAGTATGTATAAACTTGCACATAGTGTGTAAAAATTATGTATATACCATTTTTAAACTTATACATAATATGTATAAGCCTTATACATAGCATGTATAAATTTGCACATAGTGTGTAAAAATTATGTATATAGTGTTTATAAACTTATACATGGTGTGCATAATCCTTATACATAAAAGTATAAATTTGTACATAATATGAATAAACTTATTCATAATTTGTATAATCCTTATTCTGTATAAACTTATACATAGTTTGTATAATACTTGTACATAGCATTTGTATAAGATTTAAATAAACTTGTACATAGTGTGTATAATGCCTTTACATAGTGTGTATAATACTTATATAAACTTGTACATTGTGTGTATAATACTTGAACTTATCATCTATAATACTCATATAAACTTGTACATAATGTGTATAATGCTTGTACATAGCATGTAAAAACTTGTATATAGTTTTTATAAATATATACATTATATGTATAAAGCTTGTACATAATATATATAAACTTGTATATAGTGTGTATAAACTTATACATTGCGTGTATAAACTTATATATATTATGTATAATACTTGTACAAAGAATGTACAAACTAGTACATAGTGTGTAAAATTCTTATAGGTAGCATGTATAAACTTATATAATTCATGTATAATGCTTGTACAAAGTATGCATAAACTTATACAAAGAGTGTATAATACTTATACGTACCATGTACATAGTGTGTATAATGCCTATATATAGCATGTATAAACTTATACATAGTGTGTAAAATTCTTATTTATGGTGTGTAAAATGCTTGTATATATCATGTACAAACTTATACATAGTATGTATAATACTTGTATATTGCATGTAAAACTTGAGCATAGTGTATATAAAACTTGTACATAGTGTTTATAATACTTATACATAGTGTGTATAAACTTATACCTAATATTTAAAATATTTGTACATAGCATGTATAAACTTATACATAGTGTGTATATTATTTATAAATAGCGTATATAAACTTCTATATAGTATGTATAATGCTTGTATAAACTTATACGTAGTGTGTATAATATTTTTATATACCGTGTATTATGCTTGTATATAGCATATACAATGCTTATATATAGCTTGGTTGAAATTATATATAGTGTATATACCCTCAATTTAAAAAGCATACTTAGCTCCTCAGAAACGGTTGTGAATCACTTTCTTCAATCTGTTTTGAAGTACTTGGCAACAATTTTGTATATAGACATACAAAGGCTAATAGGTTGAAATTAGAAGGGGACCGAGGAACTACTTTGGGAATAAGTACCTAGAGTCTCTTTCCATCTAGCAGACATTTTCCGGATGCAAAGTAGGATTGCATTGCTTTCCCAATATCCTTCAATGATCTTCCAATAGCTTTGAAAAAGGAATATGTAATTCCATCAAACTGGTGCAATGTTGTTGCCAATATTTAATGGTTTCTCCATTCTTCCAAAGTAAAAACCGATTCCGCATTTGCATCTTCAGATTTTAGGACATTTTTGTTGGGAGGCCAATGTTCAAATCACTATTTCTGTACTCCCATTTATTACAGAAAATTTGTTGAATATACTTCTAATGCTCGCTGGATCTTCAGTTAAATCCCCTTTCTCATTCAACAATTGCTTGATAGAATTATTATTCCTCCTTCCATTCGCAAATGCTGAAAGAAGGAAGAGTTTGCATCACCTTCCTTCATCCACTTGGCTTTGGCCCTTTGTTTCCACCATGTACTCAATCTAGCAAGAGTGCAATTGTATTCCCTGACTTGGAATGAGAAGTACAGCTTTGCTGTCCGGAGAAATGTCTTCCAAGGCTTTCCTGCTGCAGTTCTTCAATCTCTTTTCTCAAGTTTCTTTCAAATCTTTAGTTTTTGGTGTTTAGCCTTGCTCCAGAAAAATAAGGCTTTAGAACTCTACCATCTTCTTATTCACAGCTTCCATATCATTCCTTTTATAGGTTTATCCCAAGACTTCTTTACCACTGCAGTATGACGCTGCATAAGAGAGCAAATATCCTCAAATTTATGGAATCTTGGTTTTTGAAACATGTTGATTAAACAAATTCAACACGATGGGGCAATGATCAGATGCAATTTTTTTCAGATGCCTTACAGAAGGTATAAAGATCAACTCGAGCTTTAGGATTCAGCAAACATATCACAGTTTCTCTAGGATTCGCGCGCTTCCCTTCTTGTTATTTACACCAAGTAAATTTAGCCCAAATTGTGCAACATCATGAGATCATTAATGTTCATAAACGCCTTCATTTCCATCGGTCCATGGGAGGAAGGAATTTCATACCCCCTTTCTTTTTATCTTGAGAGTATGCAATTGAAGTCACTCCAATAATGGTGAGGATATCTTTTTCAATCATGCCATACCTGACCTCCAAAGTCCCTTTTTCCTTGAAATTCCCTACTTCCATAAATTGTAGCCACCATCCATTTGCTTTTGTTGAGATATCTAATTCCCCCATCACTTACTGATCAAAGAAATTGTAACAGAAAATGAAGCCACTTCGTATTCCAAATCACCATGATTTCGCCGAGTTCCCTCTAGTGGATGCAGGAAAAAATTCCAGTCATCTCCCATGATTTTCACAAAATCATCTTGGAAAGATATTCAATTTTGTTTTCAATGATACCCACAAAGAAACAATCCCATTTTTTAATGTACTCCTTCAAGTATAGGGAGGCCTCTCTCTTGTTGTCTCCCCTACAATTCCAAAAGCTAATGGAATTCATTTGTTAACAAATGGGGGTAATCCCCCTCCATTCTTCTATTTAAATTATTTCTCCCAAGTCTTGTATTTGAATTCAAGGACCCAAATGCCTGAGTTCCTTAGAAGTTGTACTTTCTGAGGGAGTTTTTCTCTACCTTTTGAGGCTCAAATTTTCCACCAAGTTATCAGATCCCTTTACCGCTTCATACTTGTCCTGTATTTCCTTTTTAAGATTTTACAGTCTTCTGTGTTTGCCAAAATTCTCCTTCTTCTCTTCCCTCTTTTATTGATTCGCTGTAACTTCCATTTCAATGTTTTTTATCTATGGAGTTTATTAAGTTAAACTTGTTACCAGACAGCAGCAGATTTTTACTGGGAGACCTCAACATTGCCATATCCATCGGATCTCTCTGTTAGTGAGAGCTTCAGCCTTCTTCATGCTATTATCGTTAGAAATGGGAATACCTGAGTTCGCTGGTAATTCTTCCTGAAAATACTAGAGTTCGCAGGCAACCCTCCATAGTTATTGTGATTGGTAATGTCTACCGTCCAAGTAACCAATTTTTTCCTGTAATGATTTGGATTTTCCATTATCCTGATGTCTTGACTTCTCACCCCATTTCACTTGAACTGACTTTAAATCCGTTCATTTCTCTTGTTAAGAGCATTCCTTTCTTGTTTTTTGATCTTCAGATTTGCTTCTTCCATGTTACTGGAAATTTTCATTCCCTGCCTCCATATTTGTTTTCTCTGTGTTGCCCATCTCAAAAACCGGCTGATAGATTTTCTTTGTTGGTAGTTAGAATTTGAAACTTTTCTGTTCAAATTTTCCTCAACCTTTTTATCCTGATTTATCCCTCTGCTCTTCTGCGGTTTACTCATGACCCAAGGTCCATACGATGAATTTTTCAGCCTTTCATCTTTATCAGTGAGATTACTTCTCTTCCAACTTCGTTGTTTTTCATGTTCTTCTTTGAGAATCATAACTGTTCATATCACAAACCTCTTCACCATGACCAATCCTTCCACAATTAAGCAAAAGGAGGAGATTTTTTCGTATTCAATTCTTTAGAAAAATCTACCTGAGATACTATCACCCAAACACCAACCGAAGCTTTTGTCAATCTTCACTCTACCATATTCTGGCAAATTCTCTCCTCCCCCATTGGAATATAATTACCATCTAACATGAGCGAAGCCTATCCTAGAAGCAATAATTGAAATATTTTTTCATCCGCACATGTAAAGGGGTTTGGCATTCTGATCCAGATTGGTGAGGTCAGCCTTTTAGTGATGAAGTTGAGAAATCAGGATTCCATTTCTCCATTCCTACATTGGTCATTGACGAACCAGAGTCCCCTGAAAGCACTGCCTCCAATGATTCAAGATCCTCAAAAGGCATAAAAACCATCCTTCACCAATTGTTGTAAAATGGAATTTGCCCAATTTATTCCATTTGTTTCTAATTTCCCATGCCACCAGATGTGGAGGTAAATCCTTGCCAAATATTTTTTTACCAAAGATTTCAGCTCTATTGGCATTGGTAATTCAGCTGCTTCACATAGTTCACTGTCTTACCATCTTCTGACAACAAAACATCTTCCTCTTTGAAATTTAATTGATGTAAGGTTTCATCAGACATTCCTTGTATTTCTTCTCAAGACTTTTTCTCAGGCATTGCACCGTTTCTTTGTCCGCAAATGATACTCTTGGTAACTAAGGAAGATTTTAATTGCTGGGTTATACCGCTTCCCTACCGCTTTGGAGGATTATCCTTGCAGCCTCCTAAATCAGCTGAGATACATTGTCGGACTTCCTGAAGGTCCGAATGAATCAAGCTGAATTTGCTTACCCGTCGATTTCCTTGCAGGATCCTTGGAGTGTTTTTCTCATGGATTCAGGAGACTTGATCGGAAATTGAATTTCTCTGTTTATCGACTTTGAGGAGTTCGCGTTTATCTTGCTGCCAGGGACACGGATTGCACTTGAATTCCCAAAGCGATTCACAAAAATTTTCATCCTGAGAGGAAGCCTCTGAATTGGCGAGAAATTTTGATTACCGTAGCTCATGTTTCCCTTTACCTTCTACAGTCTTTTGGTTATCATGTTTCTCAGGCAGTCTTTCTGAAATGACAAGTTCTCCCCTGGATCATCGTTAACGATCAATTTTGAATTGTGTTCAGTTGCTTTGTGAAGATGACGAGTTCCGAACTCCGACGATGTTAGATTAGGCCGGCGGCCATCCGCCGCCATGTCTTCCTTCTTCCGCAAATGTGGAAGATTACTGCGGAGAAAAAATTTGAAAAATTGGCGAATTTCTCTCTCTAGATCACAGAGTTCCTATCTCTAGAAATCACAGAGATACACTTATACATTATATTTATACATTATATATAAGTTTAAACAGCATTCTACATTATGTTCAATGTTATATATCAGTATTATACACTTATGTACATATTTATACTGTTATGTACAAGCATTATTAAACACTATTCATAAGTACTATACACCCTAAATAAGTTTGTATACATTATGTACAAGTTTATTTATAAGCTATATAAGCATTGTACATACTATATACAAGCCTTATAACATGCTATATAAAAATATTATTACACACTATGTATAAGTTTTAATAAAATATTATGCATATTATTTACAAGTTTATAAATGCTATCTATAAATATATAAACACTATGTATATATTTTTACTGCTATGCATAAATATTATACATATTATGTTTAAGTTTGTATACACTTGTATAAGCATTATAAAACATATGTATAAGTTTTATAAACTATGTATAGTTTTTAAGCTATACATGTATTTTACAACATATTATATGTTTATCATGATATGTACAGCATTTTACACATTATAAATGAATTATACCACTATGTATAAGTTTTTATATGATATTAAACATTATACACACTTTGTATTGATATGTTAATAAACGCTTTATACAATGCAAGTTTATATATGTAATAGTAAATTACATAAGTTTAATTATTGAGATATTATTTTTGCTAATTTTTTTTTTGTTATGTGCAAAATTATGTATAAAGCGTTTATTAACTATAGATGTATATATGAGCCTTTCAGATAACATGTTATAACCTATACATGTGTGTAAAAAATATATATAGTAGTGTGATAAACTTCTAAATGTGTGTATATTCTTTTATTATGCGTATATAATTTATACATATACAAAAATTTGTTCATAGTTTGTATAATCTTATACATAACATGATATAAACTTGTACATAGTCTGTATAATGCTTGTATATAGCGTGTGTATAATGGTTGATAAACTTGTACATTGTGTGTATATGTTTGTAATATAGTATGTATATTCTTTGTTATTATTGTATAAACTTATACATTAGTGTGTATAATACTTGTATAACTTGTAACTAGCTTCTATAACACTTGTATTAAACTTCTTTAATAATGTGTGTAATGTATACATATGTATATATGCTTATACATAATTGTACAAACCTGTATTACTTTTTAAAATGCTTATATTAAATGTTTATAAATATACATAGTTGTATAATGCTTGTACTAGCATGTATAAACTTATATATAGTGTGTATAAACTTTTATCATTGTGTGCATAACTGAACTTTTGTGTATTTTTAATGTACTTAGTATATGTACAAACTTTTAAATGTGTTTAAAATGGTTGTACATAAATTGTATAAACTTGGATATTAATTTTATAATGCTTGTATATGTATGTATAAACTTGTACTAGTGTTTTTTTAATACTTATACATACCATGTACATAGTGTATCTATTCTTATATATTGCATGTAGTATACTAACTTATACATTGTATGTTATTATTATTATATTTGTTATAAGCGCTTGTATATTTATGTATAAACTTATACATAGTGTGTATAATACTTAAAATTACCTGTAAAATGTTCATATTATGTATAAAAATTGTCATAGATATTTATATATAATTTCACTAGTATGTAAAAAATATATCCATAATATGTATAATGCTTGAACGTAGCGTTTATAAACTTATACATAGTATGAATATTATTTATAGATTAGCATGTTAAACCTCTATAGTATGCATAATGCTTATTATAAACTTATATCGTAGTGTGTTAATACTTATATATAGTGTTTAAATGCTTATATATAGCATGTGAAATGTTTATTTATAGGTTTGTATAACTTATTCATAGTGTATTATAAACTTATTCGAGTGTATAATACTTATGAATAATATGTTATAATGCTTGTACATAATTGTTAAGTATGTACTTATGTGTAAAATACTTATATATAGTATTGACATAGTGTAGAATGCTTGTTATAACTTATATATAATATTTATATGTTCATGTATATTAATGTGTGCAATACTTATTATAGCGTGTCATAGTGTGTAAAATGCATTAAATAACGTGTGTAAACTTATATATATGTTTTTTTATGGTTATATAATTGTATAAACTTGTACATATCTGTACATATTTGTATAAAACTTATTCATAGTGTCTATATACTTTTTCATAGCATGTATAATCTTTGTACATGTATAAACTTGAACATAATGTGTTAAAATTATGTATAAAGTATTTATTAACTTATATATAGTATGTATAAGCCTTATATTTTAGCATGTATAATCTTGCACATAGTGTTGTAAATAATTATGTATATAGCGTGTATTAACTTTATTCTGGTATGTTATTCCTTATAATGGTGTGTATATTTCTTTATACATAGCATGTATAAACTTTTACATAATGTGCATAAACTTGTTCATAGTTCCTTTACTCCTTATACATAGCGTGTATAAACTTTAATAGTCTGCATATTCTTGTACATAGTGTTGTAGATGTTTTGATATAACTTGTACATAGTATTGTATATGCTTGTAAATAGTATTGTATATGTTTTTTATATAA
Source organism: Dendrobium nobile (assembly GCA_022539455.1). NCBI lineage: Eukaryota > Viridiplantae > Streptophyta > Magnoliopsida > Asparagales > Orchidaceae > Dendrobium > Dendrobium nobile. Next base: position 823,459 of record CM039722.1, on the reverse strand, counting down.
AATATATTAACTTATATGAGTGTGTGTGTAATGCTTGTATATTGATACATTGTATGTATAATGCTTGTATGTGTAGCATCTATAACACTTGTATAAACTTATACATAGTGTGTATAATGCTTATACATAAACTGTACAAACTTGTACATCATTTTTATAATGTATATATATAGTGTGTTCAAACATATATATAGTGTGTTAATACTTGTAATTGCAAATACAAACTTGTTACATAGTGTGTAAAATACTTGTACATAGCGTATATTAACTTATATATTCATGTGTAATGTTGTATATAGCTGTTTAAACTTGTTGTAGTGTATAATACTAGACATACCATGTACATAGTGTGTATATACTTATATATTGCTGAATACACTTATATTAGTGTGTATAATTCTTATTTTATGTGTATAAAATGCTTCAACATATCATGATAAACTGTTATTGTGTATATTATTGTATAAAACTTATGAATAGTGTGTATATACTTGTAATATAGCATGTTCAAATTATACATAGTGTGTAAAAATCTTATATATATGTGTATAAACTTTTATAATTTATGTTATAATGTCTGTTACATAGCATGTATAAATTATACATATTGTGAGATGTACTTATACATCCATATACATTGTGTGTATTGCTTATATATAGCGTGTATAAATTAAAATTAGTGTGTTATATTCTTATTTAATGTGTACAAATGCTCATACATATCGAGTATTAAACTTGTAACAGCTGTTGTATAATACTTAAAATTTACAGTAATACTTATATATAATGTGTATATAAACTTACATAGTGTGTATATTATTTATTATAAACGTGTACAACTCTTCAATAGTATGCGTAATACTTCTATATAACTTATACATAGTGTGTCTAATATTTTTTTATAGAGTGTTAATGCTCATATATAGTATGTACAATACTTATATATAGCTTGTATTAACATATAACATAGTGTATATAAACTTTTAGAGTGTATAAAACTTATATATAGTGTATATAATGTTTGTAAATATGAGTATAATATATTACATAGTGTGTATAATACTTGTATTAACATTAAACATAGTGTTAATGCTTGTACATAGCGTGCATAATATGTATATTAGTATGTGTATAATACTTGTATATAGCATTGAACGTAGTGTAGAATATATGTATAAACTTTTATAAATGTGTATAATTATGTGTATATGTGTGTGCAATGCTTGTATTAGCGTGTACATTGTATGTATAATGCTTGTACAATACGTGTATAACTTATACATAATATGTATAATGTTAGATATAGCATTGAACATAGTGTTTAATGTTAAAATAACGTGTATAAATATATACATAACGTATTAATATGTAATATACTTGTACATTCGTGTATTAACTTGTACATAGAGTTTATTATAATAGTATAATGCATGTAAAAACTTGTACATATATGTATATAACTTATTATATAATGTGTATATTATTATAGTAAGCTTGTATAATTTCTACATAGTATGCATTATGCTTGATATAACATATATGTAGTGTGTAACTTTTATAGCATATGTAATATGCTGTATTTAGTATGTACATACTCATATATAGCTTGTATAAACTTATACAGTGTATATTAAACTTATTCAGAGTGTATCATAGTTACAGTTATATATAATATTATAATACTTGTTATATAACGTATATAATAATTTATCTTTAGTATAGATATTTCTTGTATATAGCAATTAATGTAGTATAGAATGTCTGTATAAAACTTATATTAATGTATATAATTCTTGGTAAATAGCAATGTTCAATGTCATGTATAACTGTACATATGTTATAATGCTTGAATAAGTGTATACATCATATAGAATGTGTAAATTACTTATAATATGCATGTATAATTTTATAATTATACGCTCTGTTTGTATAAAACTTTTGTATTGTGTTATAATTATTTTACGTAGCAGTTTAATTACTATACATAGCGAGTATAACTTACACATAGTATTATAAAATATTATTTTACATTTATAAACATTATAATATAATATGTATATGATTTTCTTTATATTGAATGTTTTAAATTTCACAAAGCGTTGTAAAAATTATGTAGTAATGTATATTAAACTTATACAAGGTGTGTATAATCCTTATACACAGTGTGTATATAAACTTGTACATAATGTATCATAAACTTATTAACAGTCTGTATAATGCTTGTACATGTGTGTGTATAATGTTGAATAAATTTGTATATAGTTTGTATAATGCTTTTATAAATTTGTACATAGTGTGTTTAATATTTATACATAGTATCTGTAGACTTGTATAAACTGGTACATTGTGTGTATAATTCTTTTACATAACATGTATAAACTTGTACATATAGCGTATAATACTTATTACCTACCAGTATATACGTGTACAAATGGTTTATATTTGTGTGTAAAAACTTATACGTAGTGTGTATAATTCTTATTTATAGTGTAGAAAATTCTTGTACCATCATCTGTATTAACTATGATACATAATGTGTATACACTTGTATATTGCATGTAATAATTTACATAGGGTGTATAAAAATTGTTTATAGTGTTTTTAATGCTTATACATAGTGTGTACAATACTTATACACATATGAATATGCTTGTACATAGCGTGTAGAAACTTATACATGGTGTTTATATTATTTATGGACAGCATTGTATATTCTTTATTTATATGCTTAATTCTGTATAAAACTTATACATTAATGTTTATAATACTTTTATTAGCATGTATAGTTCTTGGCCATAGCATGTATATACTTATATATAAACTATGTTATAACTTGTACATAGTGTATATAAACTATTAAAGTGTATAATACTTATGAATAGTATGTTTAAGCCTTTACATAGCGTGTTATAAATATTATCAATAGTAGTGTTTATACTTGTATATTGCATTGAACGTGGTGTAGTAATGCTTGTTATAAATCTTATATATTATTATTATATTCATGTGTATAGCATTGTGCAAAGCTACGTATTATTGAGTGTGTGCATTATATGTGATAATGCTTGCACAATACTTATATATAACTTGTACATATTGTCTATAATGCTTTAATTATCATGTATAAACTTGTAAATATACAAGTATTAATTTTCGTATAAACTTTATACATAGAGTGTATAATATTTATATAGAACTATGTTTAATGTTTTTACATAAGTGTATTAACTTGCACATTGTGTGTTAAAAAATGTCTATAGAATTTTTATAATTATATATAGTATGTATAAGCATTTATACTAGCATGTATTAAACTTGCATACTTATTATAGTAAAAAATTATATATTATCGTGTATAAACTATAGACTGGTTTGTATATTTTCTTATATATTACGTGTATAAATTGTATATAATATGTTAAAACTTGTTCATAGTATGTGTATAATCCTTATACTTAAAGGTGTGATAAGCTTGTTTACATTGTTTTTTACTTGTTGACATCAGTCTGTATATTGTTTGAATTAACTTGTACATACTGTGCATAATTCTTGATATATAAACTGTATTTAGTATATGTATATTGCTTGTATATAGAATCTATTATAGTTGTATAACTTATTTATAGTGTGTGAATAATGCTTTTTGTACATAGTACGTACAAAACTTGTACATATTTTTTAATAATGCTATATTTATTCTGTTTATAATTCTCTGTACATTAGTATGTATAAACTTTTATATTGTGTGTATAAACTTGTTCTTTGTGTGTATAAAACTTGTACGTAAATTGTGTGTATAAATACTTGTATATTTCAACGTATAATCTTTTACATAATGTGTGGTATATATTTGTACATTGTGCTGTGTATAAACTTATATTAATTTTTTATAATGCTTGGTGCATAGCATGTATATATTAAATTACATAGAGTATTATAATACTTATATTATACTATTTACATAGTGGTTAAATGCTTAAGTTGCATGTATAAATTTATACCAGTATTTATTATTTTTATTTATAGTGTGTAATAAGCTTTGTACTTATCTTGTATAAATTTTTAATAATGTGTATAATACTTGTATATTATATGTAAAACTTATACATTGTGTGTATATACTTAATACATTTTGTATTTATTGTGCTGATACATTATGTGTACAAACTTATACATTAATATTATATAGCTTGAGATTTCAGTGTATCAACTTGTAAATTGGATGTTATTATTTTTTAGATACAGTTATGATAACTTCTATTTAGTATGCATAATACTTGCATTAACTTATACTTTATATTTATAATCATTTTATATAGCGCGTACAATGCTTGTATTTAAATCTACAATGCTTATATTAACTTGTATAAACTTATACATAGTGTATATAAATAATTTAGAGAGTAATTATACTTATGAATAGTGTGTAAATATGATTGTGCATTGCCTGCATAAATATGTTACATTGCGTGTATAATACTTATATATTAGCATTGTATGGTGTAGAATGCTTTGTATAATTATATAGAATGTGTATAATTCTTGGTACACGTGTGCCAATTCTCGTATATAGTTTATATTTTGTTTGTATAATTATTTTAAATTTGTGTATAAACTTATACCATTATGTGTATAATGCTTATACATAGCTTGTATAAAATCTAACTTTTTGTATATAAATTATTTAGAGTGTAATAATCTTGTACACAGTGTGTTTAATACTTGTTTTAAATTTTTTATATAGTGAGTATAATACCCTGTACATTGCATTCTATTAATTGTTAAAATAGTGCATAGCTATGTATAATGCTTACACATAGTTTTTATAATGCTTTCTATATGTGTTTACAAACATATACATAATGTGTATAATAGTTGTACATAGATGTATTAAACTTGTTATATACTTTGTATATTAAACTTATAGATTATGTGTATCAAACCTATACATAGTGTGTTTAATTGCTTATACATATGCATTGTATAACTTATACATAGTGTAATAATGCCTGTACATATACATGTACAAACTAGTATAATATATTTTATATTGCTTGTTTATTAGCTTATATATAATTTTTATTAATTGCTGTCTATAATACTTATTAATGCATGTATATAGTTGTATATATACTTATAAATGCATTGTATTAGTGTGTATAATTCTTATATATAGCTGTATATAAACTTTATACATAGTGTGTAAAATTCTTATTTATAGTGTGTAAAATGCTTGTAATATGTGTATAAACTTGTACATATGTGTGTATGAATACTAGTATATGAATGTTAAAACTTGTACATATGTGTAAAAAACTTGTACATTGATGTTTATAATGCTTTTTAATAATGTGTACTACTTATACATAATATGTTAATGTTATACTAGCGTGTATAATCTTATACATGGCGAGTATGTATTTATTGTTTTCTGTAAAAACTTTTATAGCATGCATAATGCTTGTATAACTTTATAGTAGTGTGTATAAAAATTTTATTATAGCGTGTATAATATTTGTATTTACATATGCATTTGCCATATATTGCTTGTATAACTTGTTACTTTGTGTATTTAAAACTTATTCGAAGTGAATAATACTTTATGAATAAGGTGTATAATGCTAGTACATAGCATGTATAAATTTGTATATTACATGTGTATTACTTGTATATAGGATATGGTAATTAGTGTATGAATACTTGTATAATATTGTATATTATTGTGCTTAATTCATGTATACATTGTTTATAATGCTTCGTATTTAGTTACATAATTTGTGAATTGCTATTTACATACGTATAATTTTATATATATAATATATGTATTATGCTTATACATACATGTAAAATTTATACGTACATTTAAATAATGTTGTATAATATGTATATAGGTGTAAACTTATACATAGCATTTATAATGCTTGTACTAAGACTATATATAAACTTGCACTTTGTGTATAATTATTATTTTTTTTATTTATAACTTATACTATACTATGTAAATGCCTTATACATTAGATGTATAAACTTGTAAGTAGTGTGTAAAATTATTTATAGAAACTGTATTAAACTTATACATTGTATGCTATATATTAATCATAGACGTGTTAAACTTGATACATAATGTGCATAAACTTTTTCTAGTTTATATAATCCTTATTCATAGCAGGTGTATAAACTTGTATATAGTTTGTATAATGCTTATACATAGCATGTTATAATGTTTAAATAAAATTGTTACATATGTGTGTATATGCTTATAAATAAAGTGTATAGGCTTGTAAATTGAATATTTAAACTTGTACATTATGTGTATATTGCTTGTATTAAACTTGTACATTAGTGTTGGTAAAATGCTTGTATAGCATAAAAAACTTGTGATAGTTTTTATTATGATTTTTATAGTGTTTACAAACATTTACAATTTTATTAGCGGTTGTGGTATCTTTTTAATGTGTGTATAGTATGTAAAATTTATGTTTTACGTGTATATAATTAACTGTGATTATAATCATTTGTATAATATGGTAAATTTATTCTAGTTTATATATTTGCTTATTACATAGCATATATAAACCTTATACAAATAGTTTGTATAATTTCTATATGCGTGTTGTTAATATTTGATGAAAGTTAGATATCGTGTGTTGATGCTTGTAAATACTGTGTATAATGCTTGTATCAAAGAACGTATAAAGTTATATATAGTGTGTATAATGCTTGTATAATACTTATACATAGTGTTGTTTATGGTTATTACATAGCATCTTTAACCTACTTGTATATAAATTTTTTACATAGTGTGCTATAATACTTATAACTAGCATGTACTAACTTGTACTTAATTTTTTTTTATAATGATTATATTTTATGTGTTTACAATATTATACATAGTGTGTTAAATGCTTTATACATAGCATGTATGAACTTTAATAAGTGTGTATAAACTAATGTACATTGCGTATATAACTTATACATAGAGTGTATTAATACTTGTATATAGACCGTTAAATTTTATACATAGTGTTATAAAATTCTAGTATATAGCATGTATGAACTGTTATTATTCTTATATTATGCTTGTACATAGCATGCTTAAACTTGTATAGAATGTGTTAATAATTATTAATAAATATACATTGTTATAGATAGAGTGTTATAACTTATATTTAAATCTTTTTAAATTATTTATAGATAGCGTGTATAAACTTCTATTATACTATGCATAATGTTTATATAAAATTTTTGTAGGTGTGTAAATACTTTTATATTAACTTGTATATGCTTGTATTAGAATGTACAATGCTTATATATAGCATTATTAAACATGTACTAGTGTATATAAACTTATTCAATACTATTATATATTTATGAATTATGTGTATAATTGCTTGTACATAGTATTTTGCATAATATGTTCATTGTATTTATAATACTTGTATGTGCATTGAATGTAGTGTATAATGCTTGTATAAAATATACATTTGGGTAAAATTCATGTATATAATATGTGCAATGCTTGTTATTTAGCGTATATATAGTGTGTAAATGCTTTGTACATACGTGTATAAAACTTATTACATAATGTTATAAAGCTTATATATAACTGTATAAACTTGAACATAACATGAATAAATATTTGGATTAACTTATACATAGTATCTATTATTTGTACATAGCATGTTAATGCTTGTACATAGTGGTGTATTAACCTTGCACATAGTGTGTAAAATTTGTATTATAGTATTTATTAAATATTATAATTATAATTAATGTATTACCCTCATACATAGCATGTATAAACTTACTCATTGTGTGTAATTATAATGTTATAGCATGTATAAACTTATATATGGTGTTTAATCCATTATTACATAACGTGTATAAACTTTTTCATAATGTGCATAATATTAGTTATAGTTTTTATAATTCCGTATACATAATGTGTATAAACTTAATTCATATACGCATTAAGTTATTTTTAGTAGTTTATAATCAGGTATAATATCATGTATAATCTTGTACTTTGTCTGTATAATGCCGTGTACATAGCATTGTATTATATTTGAATAAACTTGTAATAGTGTGTTTTTGTTGAAATAGTATGTATAAAGCTTGTAAATGAGTGTACACTTGGATTTTACATAGTTTATATATTATACTGTTTAAACTTGTACTTAGTATGTATAATTGTTTTGTAGGTAACATCTATAATACTTATATAAACTTGTCATAGTGTGTATAATACTTGTAAATTGCATTTAAAAATTTTCTCTAGTTTATATAATGCTTATATATAATATTTACATATATTTTCATAATGTGTATAGGCTTATACATAGCATGTAAAACATGTATATAACATGTATAATTAGTTTTATGCTATGCATAACAGTTTTATACCGCATATGTATAGGATTATTAAATTTATGAACAAGGTTTATGCACTATTTGTACAAGTTTATACAAGCTTTGTTTTTTTTTTATATAAATCATGTATAAGTTTATAAGGCTAATATTCATAATTTTTATTCATATATACAAACATTAGACACATCTGTGTATATGTTTGTAAACACTATATATTAGCATTAATAAAATTATGTTCAAGTTTGTACACGCTATGTTACAGCTATTAAACTATTGTACAGTTTTTATACAAGTATTATACACATAATATATTAAGTTTTATACATTCAATGTACAACGCCTTATACACACATTTCATAAGTCGTATATACACACCTACCTTATTACTAAAGAGTTATTCAAATTTATATACTTTGCTATGTACCAAGCATTATACAAATTATGTATATAGTTTATACACCTTGTATTGGGATTATACTATAAAATATGAATATACTTTATGGCACAGTATTGTATAAATTTTATACTTGCTATGTACAATAATTTTTACACACGATGTGCTAAATTTATACATGCTATGTATAAGGCATATACTTTAATTGTATAAGGCTATTATATACTTGTTATATGGCTTATATATTACTATGTATAAGTTTTATAAACGCTATATTAATAAATTTTTACACACTATGTGCAAGTTTATACAACTATGCATAAGTATTATATATGCTATGTATAAGTATTAATACATTATGTATAAGTTTTATCATATATTTGTTCATGTTATGTACAAGTTTTTAATGCTATGTATATGCTTTATACACTTATGTATAATTTATACTCGTATGTACAAGTATTATACCCACTTTATTACACTAGTTATATGAAGCATTTGCACACATTTATACATGAATTAAATATATTATTATGTTATATAAACAGTTCTACACTCGTTTCAATTCTACATACAAGTATTATAACACATCTTATATCATTTTTACACGTTATGTAAAAGCATTATACACACAATCTCATATGTTTTATCACTATGAATAAGTTTATATACGTAGTATACAAGTTTAAATCAGCTATATTTAAGCATTGTATTGCTATATACAAGCTTTTATAACGCTATATTAAAAGTTTATACTCACACCATATAAGTTTATACAAGTATTATACATATTGTAGAAGTTTATGCAGTGCTATATTATAAATATATACACACTATGTACAAGTTTTTACACATTATGTACTTGCATTTTACACACTATGTACAAGTTTTATACGTTAATGTATTAATTTTTACACATCTTATATAAGTTTATACAAGCTATGTACAGTATTTACACACTATGTATATATTTGTGAAACACTTATATAACCATTTTATAAAAACTATGTATAAGATTGTAAATGCTATGTACAAGTATTATACACACTATGTACAAATTCGTACTAAAGTATTTTAGAATGATATGTACAAGCATTATACACATTGTATAAGTTTATACAACATTATACACCTATGTTAAATTTATAAATAATATATATAAGCATTATTACATTACTTTTTTCAGGAGCTTATACACATTATATACAAGTTCTATTCAAATATTTACACAGTGCTATGTACAGCATTTTACAAACTATGTACAGTTTGTACACGCTATGTATTAAGGATTTATATAAAACTATGAACAAATTTAAGCATATAATATATGAGTGTACAAGTTTATACACGTCAATGTTGAGATTATACAATTAGATATAAATTTATGCAAATTATGTATATTTTAACATGTTGTAAGTGTAAGAATTATACACACCCAAATATAATTTTATAGATGATTTATACATATATTTTTAAGTGTATTTGCATAAACTTGTAACTTAATTGGTGTAATAATAATAATACAAATATTTATAATGTTGTATATTGCGTGTATTAACTAGCTCATTGTATGTAAAAATTATTATATATAGCATTTATAAACTTATTACATAGTACGTATAAGCTTTATCATAGCATGTATAACTTGTACATTAGGTGTAAAAATATTATATATTACATGTATAAACTTATACATGGTGTGTTTATCCTTATACATAGCGTGTATAAACTTGTACATAACAATGCAATAAATTTATTCATAGTTTTATAATTCTTATAAATAGAGTTATAAATCTTTTATATATAGGTCGGTATAAATTACTCTTACTAGAGTGTGTATATGTTTGAGTTAAACCTGTATATAGTGTGCATAATCCATTTAAATAGTTTATTTTTATTGCTTGTACATAGTTTGATGTAATTTGTTTATATTGTATAAATGCTTGTATAATTTATATACATAGTGTATATAATCTTTTATAGACTTGTACATAGTATGTTAATATTTGTTCATAGTTTGTACAAACTTGTACATAGTTTTTATAATACTTTATATATAGTATTTACATATTTATATATATATATATAGTATGTATAATGCTTATACATAGTAAGTATAAACTTGTCTATTAGTGTGTATAAATTTATGCATTATTTGTATAACTTGTACATAATGTGTATATTTTATATCGTAAGATGTACAAATTTGTACATAGTGCTGAAAATGCTTTGCATAGCGTATAAATTGTTATAATGTTTGACATTACCATATATAAATTTATACTAAAGTGTGTATAATACTTTATACATATCAATGTAAATTTAGTATTAATTTGCTTATTATCTATATGTTTAAACTTTTACATAGTGTGTATAATTCTTTTTTATAGTGTGTAAAAATGCTTATACATATCTATGTATAAACTTTACAATAGTGTGTATAATTCTTGATATTCATGTAAAAACTTATACAAAGTGTGTATAAAAACTTGTAATTAGTATTTATAATATCTTTACTAGTGTGTTCAAACTTTATAAATAATATGTTTAATGCTTGTAATAGCGTGTATAAATTATACATAGTGTGTATATTATTATAAATGCGTGTATATACTTATACACAGTATGCAAAATGCTTGTTATAAACTTATACAATTGTGTTATTAATCTTTTATATAGCTAGTTATGATTGTCATAGCAGAAGCAATTGTTATTATATATAGCTTGTATTAATCTTATACATAGTGTATATAAACTTATTCAAGTGTATAATTTACTTAAATAGCGTGTAAAAATATGTATATTGTGTGTATAATACTTGTATATAGCATTGAAACGTAGTTAGAATGTTGTATAAACATTAAAATAATTGTATAATTCATATATACAATGTGTGCAATGCTCATATATAACGTGTATAATGCTTTATACATATATTATAAACTTGTTTATAATGCAATAATATAAAATTTAATTAAATTTATATCTATAGTGTGTATAATACTTGTACATCGCATGTTTATGCTTGTATATTGCTGTATAATTGTCACATAGTGTGTAAAAATTATGTATATAGCATTTTATAACTTATACATAATATGGTTTAGCTATACAAGCATATATATAACTTATATATAGTATATAAAAATTATGTACATTTCATGTATAAATTTATACATGGTGTGTATAATCCTTATACATATCGTATATAAACATGTATATAATGTGCATAAACTTATTCATAGTTTGTATAATCCTTATACATTGCGTATATAAACTTTTAAAAATATTTTTATAGTGTGCTGTACATTGGGTGTGTATGATATTTAAAATAAACTAATAAACTTGTTTGTAGTGTTATAATTTATACAGAATGTATAAACAATTTTATAATCGTGTTATTTGATTGTATAAACTTGTACATAGTGTGTATAATACTTCTATATAGCATCTATAAACTTGTGTAACTTGTACATGTGAGTTAATTGCTTGTACATAGCATGTACAAACTTGTATATAATCTTTTTATAATGCTTATTGTAATGTTTACAAACGTATACATATTGTGAATAATGCTTGTACATAGCATGTATAAACTTATATATAGTTTGTATAAACTTATACATTGCATGTATAAACTTGTACTAAGTGTGTACAATACATGTACATTGCATGTACAAACTTATATATAGTGTGTAAAATGCTTATACATAGCATTTATAAACTTGAATAATTCATGTATAATGTTTGATATTAGAATATATAAACCTGTATTTAGTAATAAGTATAATACTTGTATCTTACCATGGTTCATAGTGCTTATATGGCTTACATATAACATGTATAACTTAAACTTAGTGTGTATATTCTTATTTAGTGTGTTAAAATGCTAGTACTTATCGTGTATATCTTGTACATAATTGTGATTATAAATTGGTTTATAGTGTGTATAATATTATACACTAGTTTGTACTATATATATACATTAAAAATGTATAATGCTTTACTTAGCATATGTATAAATCTTATACGGTGTGTATTATTTATATGATAGCATGTATAAACTTTTTATTATGTATAATGCTTGTATAAATTATACGTGTGTGTGTATAATACTTTTATAAGCGTATATAGCGCTTGTATTAGTATGTACAATGCTTATATTTAGCTTGTATAAAACTTGTTTTTATACTGTGTTTATAAAATTATTCAGTTGTATAAAACTTATGAAAAGTTTGTATAATTGCTTGTACATAGAGCGTAAAATATGTACATAGTATGTTTAATTTCCTTTTTGTACGGAATTTATAAGGGTTTATTTTCATAATTTTGATTAAGTTCTTCAGATCAGGTTATTTCAAGGATTTATCTAATATGCTTGTAGGTAATTTTATATATAATGTGTGTAATCATTATTATACAGTGTTATAATGCTCATATTATAGCATTATACATTGTGTGTATAATATACTTATACATAACGAATATAAAGTTATACATAATGTGGAAAAAGTTGTATATATCATGTATAAACTTGTACATAAAATGTACAACATATGTATATAGAGTCTTTATTTTCAAAAGTCATCGGGTTCTTCACTGATAGGAGCTTTGCCAGGATGGTGATAGGGTCCTGCTTCTTCATGCTTATCCCAGGTGTCAGGAATAGTGTCGTTTGAATGCGGAAGTGAATCATCTTTCATATCCAGGAATAGTTGATTCATCTGGGTGCCCAATAATCTTTATGTACTCGTTCCTTTAATCTGGTATGCTCTGGCCGTGTCATGAGGGTATCGTTGTTGTTAAGGGTTTTTTGCAAGATTTTTATAAGAGTTCGGCAATTATAGGTTTGCCATTTGATTTTTATAATGATTATTTTGAATAAACCTTTATCAAATTTTTATTCTCGTTAATTTAGTATATAATGTGTATATTTCTGTACTACAGTGTGTGTAGTGCTCTTATATAGCGTTTTATAAAGTGTATTAATGCTTTGTACCATCAATTGTGTATAAATTTTACATATTATGTTTAGATGCTTATATACTAGCTTTATAACTTGTTACATAAAAATATATAATTTTTGTATTAAAAACTTACACATAAATGTATATTAATTCTTATATATAGCAGGTATTATTCTTGTACGTAGATGTATAAACTTGACATAGTATATAAAAATTATATATATAGCTCATTTATAAAATAAAAAAAAATTTTTATATATAGTAGTGGTGATGCTTTTATACGAGTCTTTGTATTAAATTTGAACTAGTGTGTACTAAGTTTATGTATTATAAGCATGTATTTATAAACTTTTACATGTATGTATATAATTCTGCTTATCTTAGCATGTATAAGTTTACATGGGTTTGTTTAATGTTTCATAATGTGATGCAAAATGTTTGAAATAAATTGATATATAGTGTGTATTAATGCTTGTAAATAGAGTGGGTATATGATGTGTACATAGTAGTATTAAACACTTTCATTTAGGCGCGCATAATGCTTGTATATAACTTTGTTACTAGTGTGTATTAATGCGGGTAGCTAAGCATCTTTGGATTTACTTGTATAATACTTGTTTAAACGTGTGAGTAAGATTGATTTATAGACATAGTTTGTACAATACGTTTACTCTATAGTTTTTATAATGCTAAAATTTAGTTTTTACTACTATTTATACATAGTGTTATATATTCCTTTCTACATAGGCATGTATAAACTTGTATATTTTATGCATTAAACTTATTCAATTAGTCTTTTAAACTGTAGATAGTGTGATAAACTTAAACATTATCTCTGAACAATACTTGTACAAAGTATTATTTAAATGCTTGTATCTATATAGCGTGTTATTAACGTGTATAATTCATGTTATAGATTGCTTGTATGGATAGCCATGTATAAAATGTTTGTACATTAGTGTGTTTTAATACATAGACATTTCATGTAAATAGTGTGTTTATACTTGTATTTATAAATGTGTTTAACTTATATAAAGTGTGAATAATTCTTATTTATTGTATTGCTGTATAATGTACTTGTAACTTATCGTGGTTCTTAAATGATGTAATAGTCTATATATACTTTTTTATTGGGGCATGTAAAAATTGCTATATAGTGTGTATAAAACTTGTACAGTTTTATTTAGTAATGCTTATACATAATATGTACAAACTTATATATAATTGTGTATAAGTTTGTTTATATTCATAGCGTGTATGTAAAAATATACAATTCAGTGTTATATATTATTTACAGAAAGAATGTATTAAACTTCTAATATTGTGCATAATTACTTATATAAATTAGTTACGTAGAGTGTATAATACTTTTATATAGCATGTATAATACTTGTATATAGCATGTTAATTGCTTTGTATATATAGCTTGTATAATATCTTGTATATAGTGTATATAAGCTTATTCATGAGGTTGATTTAATACTTTTGAATAGTGTGTTATATAATGCTATGTATCAATTGCATGCATAAATATATTAATTCATGTGTTGTATATCTTGTTTATAGTATGAATGTAGTGTAGAAGGCTTGTGTATTTCATTTATTTTAGTTTATATATATATATATATACTATTTATATATTATTAAATGTGTATAATTCATATATACAGTTTGTGAATGCTCATATATAGCATGTAAGAGTTTGTATTAGATATAATTATACATAATGTGTTATAAACTTTTACTTAATGTGTATAATTCTATTTTTACATAGTATGTATAATCTTGTATATAGAATAACAATATTTGTATAAATTTATCATAATATGTATATTACTTGTACAATAACAGTGTAATATTGACTATTGTACAATAAGCATGTATCAAACTTCGCACATAGTGTGATAGAATATTTGTGTTTTAGCATTATAAACTTAGACATAGTATGTATTAAGCCTGTTACAGGGCGTGTGATAAACTTACACATAGTGTGTAGAAAAATTTTGCATATAGCATGGTATTAACTATAGACTTTGGGTGTTTTATTATTATACATACAGTGTATAATTTTGTACGTATTGTACATAAACTTGTTCATAGTTCTATAATCATTTATACTTAGCGTGTATTGAACTTTGTAATAGCTCTCTATGATTGCTTGTAATAGTGTGTGTATAATATTTGGAATAAAATGAATATTAGTATGTATAATGCTGTATTACAATAGTGTGTTTATTGATTGATTATATAGATGTATGTATTATCTTGTACTTAAGTGAGTATATGCTTCTATGAAGCTGTGTACATATATGTTTAATGCTTTTACATAGTATCGATATCTTGTGATATACTATGTTACATATGTGTATAATGATTTTACATAGCTTGTTTAAAGATTGTACCATAGTTTTTTTAATGTTATATTTCAGTTTTTATAATCTTTTTTATATAGTGCATGTATATACTTGTACATAACATGTATAAACTTATATATGATTTGTGTGTAAACGTATTCATTAAATGTATAAACTTTGTATCTAGTGTGTATAATATATGTGCATAGCATGTAGAAATTTTCATAGTTGTGGAATATTGATTGTACAATAGCGTGTATAATCTTATAAAAATTCAGTGTATAATGCTGTTTATTGGCATTGTATAAATTTATATAGTCTGTATAAACTTTTGCATACCTTATTATAGGGTATATATGCTTATATATAATATGTTTAACTTATATCATAGGGGTGTATAAACTTGGGCATCGTGTGGATATTATTAATGCATAATGTGTTTATACTTCTACTTAGTATGCATGTTGCTTGTATAAACTTATACTTAATATGCATAATACTTTTTTGTTAGCATGTAATTCTTGTATAAAATTTGTAGAATGGCTTATTTATTGCTTGTATAACGCTTGTACATAGTTTATATAATCTTTTTTCTGAGTGAACTAATACTTTATGAATAGCGTGTAATAATGCTTGTACAGTTGCATGTATAAAAATATATTTCATAGTGAGTTATAATATTTGTATATAATATTGAAACGTAGTGTTAGAATGTTTATGAAACTTATATATAGTATATATAATTAAGGTATATAGTGTATGCAATGCAAGTATATAGCGTGTAAAATAGTGTGTATAAGTTTTGATACACGGTTACATATATAATTTCTACATTCTATGTGTAAGTTTGTACATGCTATATTTTAATATTTATACATGCCTACTGTACAAGTATTATCTCACAATTATATGTTTATATACATGCTATGTAATAAGAATTATACTCTTATGTATTAAGTTTATATAATAATTTATGTTAAAGCATATACACTTTATGTACACGCAGTAGTTACGAAGCATTGCCATAATGTTATTTGTGAAATTTAACATTATATATAAGTTTATACTATCAATTCTACACTATATTAAAGTGTCTTATACAAGTATAATACATACTATGTTACATTTTTATGCACGATATGTTCATGCATTTAAATACATTTTATAATTATTATACATCCTCTGAATAAGTTTATATTACACTAAGTAAATTTTTGTATACGTTATTTATTTAAAGCATGTTCATGCTAAATACAGAAATTGTATTTGCTATATAAAAGTATTTTACACACTACGTTATTAGTTTATATAGCATTATGCATACTATTATCGATGATTATACACGCTATTATAAATAATATATATACTATACTATGTTTGTTTAAACATCGATATGTCAAGCATTATACTTAACTATTATATTAAGTTTGTATACAACTAGGTTTAAGCATTAATAATAATATGTTCAATATTTTATACATATCTATAGTACATAGTTATTACATGCTATTTACAAGTAGTATACATACTATGTATAATTATATGCACGATTTGTACTAAGCATTACAAACTATATATATGGATATTATATAATATTTTCTATATGTGGATAGTCGGTATATTTAAGCTTTATATAAAATAAGTATACATGGTTATTTTTAATATTTTTAGCATCACTCGCTTTGTACAAGTTGTATTATATTTATATGTAGAAGATTTTTATATATAATTATACCAAGTTATTCACACTTTGGTACAAAGCGCTATACTCGCTATGCTCATGTTTGTACATTGATTTGTAACGTATTTTCACACTATGTTATTAGTGTTTTACTTGAACTTGTTTAAGTTTATAACCACTATATATTATTTTATAAAACTATATACAAGAATTGTACTGCTATGTACTGGTTTTTTACACACAATGTACAGGTTTATAATAGTATGATAGAGTGGGATATATAAGTTTCTACACACTTTGTATAAGAATATTTATACATACTTTAATACTCGCTATATACAAGCATTATATAATCATATATATTAATAAGAAACACAACTTTATGGAACGAAGGTTTGTATTTATAACATTACTCGTGTCGTACAATGCATTTACTGACTTTGTAAGCGGTTTTACACAAGCTATGCATAAGGATTATAAAAACTATGTAGTAGTTTGTATATATTTTACATATTTATTCATGCCTTTATATTTAGATTTTACGACAACCATTTATTTAGTTTATACCACAATATACAATAATGTTTATACAGTCATACATGTGAAAGTATTTACATGTTATGTTTTAAGATCAAGTATACATATATTTTATGTATTTTAAACGCTAAATTACATAATTTTTAAACTCTATTTTTAGTTATATACACTACGTACAAAGACATTATTCAGTGTCTATGTACAATTATTATACCCACTATGTACATGGTGTAATATAAATATTTTTATGTTATGTAAAGAGTTTAATCATGCTATTTATAAGTATTTACATATTATTGTTATAAGTTGATGCTACATTATGTTCAGCATTTATACAACTTTTCTATACGCTATTTTTTGAGCATTGCAAACACTGTATACTTGAATTAGGCATATTTTTTATTAAGTTATTACAAGCATTTTACGCACATTATTTTTGTATTTTATAAGTTTATACTAAACTATATTTAAACATTTTTCACACTATGAATAAGTTAATGTACATGCTATGTTTATGTTGGTTATAGTCACTATGTTTATGTTTATTAGTCAGCTAATGTAATAAGTTATACATCACTATAGAGCTGGTTTATAACTATACATTTGTATGTACAGCATTATACTTACTATGTATATTTATTGTAAACACATTAGTATTTAGTAGACATTATAAAGTCAACTTTGTACAAAGTTTTATAATATACTATGTACAAGATTTTACACATTATATACAAGTTTATAAAGTATTTAAGATGCTATTTACATGCATTATATACATTATGTACAAAGTTTTTTCAAGCTTTTATTAAAACTATATTTACAAGTTGTTATACATTCCATGTGCAAAAGTTATACAATCTATTTTATTAAGATTTTCATATTTATACTAGTTTAATTCCAAAAATATAGATGGCATGACAGTATGATACGGAGTATGTACAAGTTTATACAATTCTATTTTAGAAAGGATTATACAAACTATGAAACAAGTTTTACACATTATGCTACAAGTTTATTTTTGCATGTTCAAAGATAATTCTCTCCATATATAAGTTTATTACACGTTATATATTTAATCTTTACTCATTATGTGTAAGTTTATTCATGCTATGTACAAGGCATATATATGCTATTATAAAAAATTTTTATGTTTATATCGCTATATACATAAATTTTATACACGATGTGTATGTTTAATATACATGCTATATGATATATTTATACTTTGCTAGTATATACAAGTATTTATACTACATTATGGACTATGTTTATACAACTACATATTTAATTATTAGTACAAGTTTATATTAACATGTTATTATTAAGCTTTATTACATTATCGTATAGTTTATATGACGTTATGTACAAGCATATATATCATAATATTACATGAATTTTGAGATGCACACAGTATATAAGATTATACAGCTTTTATATATAAGTTTATAAAAGACTCAATTCATAATAGGTTCATGCTATATAAGTATTATACTCTCATGTCATATTTATACACGTCTATGTACAAGCATAAGACTTATTTCTATAAGTGTTATACACCTGTATATATGTTTGCTGTATACATAGTTTATACAAGTTATTATAAGCAATTAGATTTATTACTATATAAAGTATTATACAACTTATAAAAGTATTAGACACACACTAATATAAGTGTTTATTAAGTCATTATGGCATATATATATAATTTATACACGCTATCTATAAATAATATACGCTTAACGTCATAAAATAAAATGTTTATAAATCCTATGTACAATGTTTTATATAATTATGTATAAACCTTTTATTCGTTATATATAGCTTAACTAGAAATTGTTGACGCCATGTTTAATACACACTATGTAAGTTCTTATACAGTGTTTATTGTTATAAGCTTGATACATGATTATTATAATAAGAGTTTACAAATTTTCATATATATACATAAGAATTTTCACACTGTAGTAAGTTTATACTGACATATTAGAATGTATATAACTTGCTATATACATGACTATGTATAAGTGACTATATATACACTATAGTAACAAAGCTTGTACATTTTGATACAAGTCTACACATGATATATAAGTTTATATCATTCTAGAATAAGTACATTATACATATTATGTATAAGTTTATACATTATTATTAAAGTATATATCACACTATATACAACTTATCATAACATGCATGTGCATATGCATAACAATAACATATTGTCACATAAGTTTGTATACAGACTATGTATAAGCTTTATGAAAACTATTACAAGGTTTGTTACATGCCATGTGCCATGCTTTTTTCAGGATATATACAAGTTTATATAAGTATTTAGATGCTATGTCATGGCATTATACACACTTTGTACATGGTCTATAAGCTAGCAATTTTTATACACTATGTGCATGTTAATTCAAAACATCTATTAACAAGTTATGTACATGCATTGTATGAGCTATGTACAAGTTTATCATATTCTAATGTACATGCATGTTTACTCACATTTGTATTAAGTATGATACTCACTATAATACAAGTTTAATCAAACATTATATAGACTAAGTAGCAAGTCTGTATACACGATATTATGTATAAGAATTTATTCAGACTATGACATATTTTGCACACTTTTAATGTTTATACACCTATTTATTTATGGATTATTACTCAACATGTATAAGTTTATAAGACACTATATATCATAAATTTTACACACGTATGTCAGTGTTTATACGAGCTATGTATAAGATTATAAATATATATACATGTATTTTAATTATATACTAATGTTTTTATATACGGTGCAATTTTAGAATAATTATACATACTATGTACAAGTATTATACACACTTATGCATAAGTTTATTTCAAATATTTACATGTTATGTACAAGTTTGATTTCATGCTATGTATTAAAATATTATTTCGTATAAGGTTTTATAAGTTATTACACTATGTTATACACACTATGAACACGATATAACGAGCAATGCAAACACTATATATATGAATGATACACATTATATGTAAGTTTATAAAGCATTCTACATATATTTAATGCTTTAAATATTATACATAACACTTATTTTTTACCTTATGTACAAGTTATTATACATATTATTATAATTTATAACTACCGAATAAGTTTATTATAACTATGTTCAGTTATACAAGCTATATAGATATCATTATAATACTATTCAAATTATACATGCTTATAAAAATATTATAAATATGTTAAGTTTTTACAAGATTATGAATATTATATTGAAGTTTTGAAACATACTATCTATAAATAATTACACATATGTTACAAATTTTATACGCTAGTACAAGCATTTACATTTTATGTATATAGTTTGTACACACATGTATAAGCATTATAAACATGTACAAGTTTTATACACACTATGTATTAAGTTTTACTTTATAAAGATATAGTATTATACACATCTATGTAAGTTTATACACGATATGTACAATCATTTTACAACTCATAAAAATTTTTCAACTATGTTAAGTTTATACACACTATATATAAGCTTTATACAATATGTACATGGTATGTATAATATATATAACTATATTAAAAGTTTATACTAATAGTCAAGCTTATTATATGAATTATATAAGTTTATAACTCTATGTACAAGCATTTTTATACTATGTAAATTTGTACATGCTATGTTCAGTATTATAACGTTATGTATCAAGTTTATGACGTAATGTGTAGGTTTATATGTACAAGTTTATATGTACATGTTTAAACTTAAATATAATTGTGTATAAATTCATGTTAAATAATGTGTGCAATGCTTTCATATTAGTGTAACATAAGTGTGGTATAATACGCTTGTATATTAGATATTATAATGCTTGTACATAGCTGTAAAATGCTTATATATAGGCATTTATAAACTTGTAATAAGTGGTGTACAATATCTTATACTATAAATAAGTATAATGGCTTGGTACATAGCTTGTATGAAGACTTGCACAGAGTATGTAAATAAAATATATGATATAGCATTTATAAACTTATACTTATATTGTATAACACACTATATAATAGATGTATTAAACACTTACTGTACTATTGTAAAAAATTATGTATATAGTCGTATATAACTATACATGTGGTGTATTATAGTATACATAGCGTATATTTAACTTGTTAAATAATGTGCATAACTTGTTCATAAAATTGTATAAAAAATCTTATACATATTCATGCATGAAATTGTACATATTGTGTTTAAGTGCTATAAATGGCGTGTTTATAATGTTTGAGAACTTGTAAATATCTGTGTATATTTGATAATGCTTAAAGGTGTATAATGCTTGTACAAATAAGTATAAACTTTACATTGTTGTGTATAATGCTTTTATTTATATAGCTGTATAATTCATATTATATACTTGTATTAATGTGTACATAGTGGTATATTATACTTATTCATAAAGTGTGTAATACTTATGAATGTGTGTTATAATGCTTGTAAATTGTGTGTATAAAATATTACATAGTTGTGTGTAAATACTTGTATACAGCATTGAACGTAGTGTAAATGCTTTTAGTTGTTAATTTTATTATAACTTGTATATCTATATGTATATAATGTGTGCATTGCTCTTATATAAATTGTATATAGTGTGTATTAGTGCTTTGTACATATTTATAAACTACTAAATAATATGTGCAATTCTTGTACATAGCATAGTATAAACGTTGTACATAGCGTGTATAAACTGCACATATGTGCTAAAAATTATGTATATAGCTTTATATAACTTTACATATTTGTATAAGCCTTTATACATAATAATTATAAACTTGCATTATAATGTGTAAAAAAAATTTGTATATAGCCTGGATACTTATACATGGTATGTATTACCTTATACATAGCGTGTTATAAAATATACATAATGTGCATAAACTTATTCATAGTTTGTATTAATCCTTATACATTGATTATACAAACTTGTACGTACCTTGTATAATATTTTGTACATAGGTGTGTTAATATTTGAAATAAATTTTATAATATGTGTATAATACTTGTAAATAGTGTATAATGCTTGTACATAAATTATATATATAATTTTGATACTTATTATGTATATACTTGTGAAACATTACATAGTATGTATAATGCTTGTACATAGCTTCTTTATACTTATTAAACTATTACATAGGTGTATAATGTTTGAACATTGCATGTGCAACTTGTTAATTTTTATAATGTTCATATATAGGATTTTAAACATATACATATGTGTATAATTCTTGTTCATAGCGAGTATAAACTTATATATATGTGTTATATTATTTATATTTACGTGTATAAACTTTAATATAGTATGCATAATGCTTCTAAAACAACTTATTGTATGTGTATAATAATTGTATTTCGCATAATTTTTATATATGTACTTTGCTTCTATTTAATTGTATATAAATTTGCTTTTAATTGGTATGTATATAACTTATTTGGAGTATATACTATGAATAGTATGTATAATGCTTTACGTGGCATGATAAATATGATGCATATGTGTGTTTATTCTTTTATAGCATTGAACATGCAGTTAGAATTCTTGTATAAACTTATATTAATTGTGATATAATTAATTTATATAGTATATGCAATGCTCATATATATCAAGTGTAATTGTGTGTTTAATACAGTAAATAACGAATAACAAGTTTTTCTATTTGTATAAGCACTATCATAACTATGTACAATATTTATCACTTTATACACAACGACACTGTCTAAGCATTAATATATACTATGTTATGTTTTTACAAGCGCTATGTGTATGGATTTATAAAACTATGAATAGTTTTTAATCTTGTAGAGTGTATACACGCTATTATATGAGGATTTTGCAGAACAACAATGTACACACCTATTATTAATTTTTATTATTTATATAGGCATAGTTTGATAAATGCTTTTTATTAAGGTTTGTTTTTTGATAAACTGCAAATTGCATTAATAAAAGAAGTAAAGGAACAACCAACTATGTGATAGTAATCCTATCACTTTCCTCCTTTAACAAAGAAAAGAAAGTAGGAGGAACTTTATTCACTTCTAAACAATCCCAAATAAAATCAACTCTCAAGGCATGGTTAGCACACCAGTGAGCTAACCTATTACAACCTCTATTGACAAATTGGAATAGAAATACCTCAAAATCTTTGAGAAAGTCGAAGTCCTCTCCATTAGAATTTCCCATCTTTAAATTCTGGTTCATAGCACCTTTTTGTAAATGATTGATGACATTTAGGTTGTCTCCCTCCACAATTAAACCTTTAGTACTCAACATCCAATTTTGTAATACCTTCTTCAAAGAACAAACCGCAAAGACATCAAGAAATCCAACATCCCAGTGCAATAAAGAGAAGCCAAAGGCCAAGAGCATCCTTCCTTTATGGTCTCTAATTATTCCTCCAATCCCAGCTTCATTAGAGCGTAGAAGAGCTGCATCTAAGTTTACCTTGATCCAACCGGGTGGAGGGGGATGCCAATAAGAAGAGATCAGCTTATTATGCTGTTTAACATCCCAGTGGTCCGTAAGAATCAAGCAAGAAGAGCTGGCAGCTTGGTATATGGCATTCGAAATAATGGAAGTAGTTCCAAGTTCTTTTCCATTATGAATAAAACTATTTCTACTCTTCCAAGAATAGAAAACCAGCGAGCAATAAAGATTAGCCAAAAAAATGTTCTTCTCCCCTGTCATTTTTAAGAAATTCAAACATTCCTCTAGGCTATTTAAAGTTGGGAAATCGAATCCCCATTTTCCAGCCATTGTAAAAATCTTCTTTAATTTCAAGCAATTCACTGCTACATGCTCACCATTTTCAATCATATTGCAACCTCTAGGACAAAGGTTTATACTTGCCAATCTTCTATGTACTAAGAAATCCATAGAAGGTATTGCATTTTTCAAAATTTTCCACCAGAAAAAGCATATTTTCGGATTCAGTTTAAATTTCCTGATGCTATTCCAGTACTTGATCCACCACGGCTCCAAAACTTCATTTTCGGCTCTTATAAGTTTAACCATCCCAGAGAGAGTTCTACTCGAGTGCATTTTTATTAGTTGCAGATTATCACTTTGGTTCCCTGAATCAATCTTTATGCTGGTAATCAGTTTCACCAATTCCTCGCCGAAGTATTCCTGAAGATTTTCTTCTATCCATTGTCCATATGAGATAAAGAATGCCAGGTTGTTCAACCGATCAACCTCAATTGAAATGAATGTAGGCCAGCTATCCAAACTTTTATCAAGGATCCATATATCTTTCAATATATTGACAGATTCACCATTTATAATTCTCCATCTCACGATTTGCTTTAAAGCTTTGGCACCACTTTTTAATAATTTCCAAGTAGGTGAAGAGTTATGTTTCCTCTCTTATTCCCATACATCTCTTCCATATTTAGAAGATATTGCTTTGCTGAAAACAGAGTTTGGCTTGTTCAGAAAATTCCACACCACTTTAGTTCTGAGTGGTTCCATAGAAGCCACAGCAGATTGAATACCGAAACCTCCTAGCTCTTTCGGTTTACATAACTCCTTCCATGATACAAAATGTAGCCCATAATCACCATTGTATTTATTCCAGATAAATCTCCTGCTCATTTTGCCTATTTTCTTCAAAACCGAGAGTGGCACCAAAGAAATAGCTGAGTAGAATATCGAGATGGAAAGTAATGCAGAGTTGATCAGAGTAATCCTACCAGCAGTAGATAAGAATTTCTTACCCCATGTATCCAATTTATATGTAGCTTTCTCTAGGATTCCTGAGTAATCAGAGGCCATACGCCTATTTAAAGTGATTTTGTTACCCAGATAGCACATTTCTTTAGATTCCTTGAAGCCCAAAAGTTTAGAAATGATTTTCCTCCTCTTTTTCTCCATCTTCTTACTATAAACAATTGAAGATTTAGTAGCATTAATACGTTGACCCGTCCAATTGCAATAGCTACTTGTAATATTGATTATCTTCATAGCATTCTCAACTTTAGCATTTGAGAAAATCAGGATATCGTCTGCAAATAACAAATGAGATATTCTCGGAATAGAAGGAACAATTTTCAAGCCCAACCTATCACCATTGGCTGAAAATACATTAGTAAATAATTGGGAGCAAAGAATGAATAAGTACGGAGAGAGAGGGCGCCCCTGTCTGAATCCACTTTTCTCTTGAATTTTATCCAATTCCACTCCATTAATTTGAACTAAGAAAACTGGATCAATAACACAATCCATAATGAGGTTAGAGAATTTTCTAGGAAACCCAAAATATTCCAAAATTTGACTAAGGGTATCCCAAGCCATACTATCGTATGCTTGTTCCATGTCTAGTTTGATTGCCATCGAACCCCTCTTAGACTTGGATAATTTAAATTTTTGAAAAATCTCTTGAACAAGAAGCACATGTTCAGATAATGCCCTTCCCTCAATAAAAGCAACTTGCTCCTCAGAAACAAGGTTGTGAATCACTTTCTTCAATCTGTTTTGAAGTACTTTGGCAACAATTTTGTATATAGACATACAAAGGCTAATAGGTCTGAAATTAGAAGGGGACCGAGGATTACTTACTTTGGGAATAAGTATCACTAGAGTCTCTTTCCATCTAGCAGACATTTTCCCGGATGCAAAGTAGAGTTGCATTGCTTTCCAAATATCCTTCCCAATGATCTTCCAATAAGCTTTGAAAAAGGAATATGTAATTCCATCCAAACCTGGTGCAATGTTGTTGCCAAATTCTTTAATGACTTTCTCCACTTCTTCCAAAGTAAAAACCGATTCCAGCATTTTGCAATCTTCAGATTTTAGGACATTTTTGTTGGGAGGCCAATTGTTCAAATCACTATTTCTGTACTCCCATTTATTACAGAAAAATTGATAGAATATACTTCTAATGCTCGCTGGATCTTCAGTTAAATCCCCTTCTTCATTCAACAATTGCTTGATAGAATTATTATTCCTCCTTCCATTCGCAAATGCATGAAAGAAGGAAGAGTTTGCATCACCTTCCTTCATCCACTTGGCTTTGGCCCTTTGTTTCCACCATGTACTCAATCTAGCAAGAGTGCAATTGTATTCCCTGACTTTGGAAATGAGAAGTACAGCTTTGCTGTCCGAGAAAATGTCTTCCAAGGCTTCCTCCTGCTGCAGTTCTTCAATCTCTTTTCTCAAAGTTTCTTTCAAATCTTCTAGTTTTTGGTGTTTAGCCTTGCTCCAGAAAAATAAGGCTTTAAGAACTCTACCATCTTCTTATTCACAGCTTCCATATCATCTCCTTTTATAGGTTTATCCCAAGACTTCTTTACCACTGCAGTAGACGCTGCATAAGAGAGCCAAATATCCTCAAATTTATGGAATCTTGGTTTTTGAACATGTTGATTAAACAACTTCAACACGATGGGGCAATGATCAGATGCAATTTTTTCCAGATGCCTTACAGAAGGTATAAAGATCAACTCCAGAGCTTTAGGATTCAGCAAACATCTATCCAGTTTCTCTAGGATTCGCGCGCTTCCCTTCTTGTTATTACACCAAGTAAATTTAGCCCAAATTGTGCCAACATCATGAAGATCATTATTGTTCATAAACGCCTTCATTTCCATCGGTCCATGGGAGAAAGAGAATTTCATACCCCCTTTCTTTTCATCTTGAGAAAGTATGCAATTGAAGTCACCTCCAATAATGGTAGGGATATCTTTTTCAATCATGCCATCCATAGACCTCCAAAGTTCCCTTCTTCCTTGAAATTCCCTACTTCCATAAATTGTAGCCACCATCCATTTGCTTTTGTTGAAGATATCTAATTCCCCCATCACTTACTGATCAAAAGAAATTGTAACAGAAAATGAAGCCACTTTCGTATTCCAAATCACCATGATTCCGCCAGAGTTCCCTCTAGATGGATGCAGGAAAAAATTCCAGTCATCTCCCATGATTTTCACAAAATCATCTTTGGAAAGATATTCAATTTTTGTTTCAATGATACCCACAAAGAACACATCCCATTTTTTAATGTACTCCTTCAAGTATAGGGAGGCCTCTCTCTTGTTGTCTCCCCTACAATTCCAAAAGCTAATGGAATTCATTTGTTAACAAATGGGGGTAATCCCCCATCCATTCTTCTATTTAAATTATTTCTCCCAAGTCTTGTATTTGAATTCAAAGGACCCAAATGCCTGAGTTCCTTAGAAAGTTTGACTTTCTGAGAGGAGTTTTTCTCTACCTTTTGAGAGCTCAAATTTTCCACCAAGTTATCAGATCCCTTTACCGCTTCATACTTGTCCTGTATTTCCTTTTTCAAGATTTTACAGTCTTCTGTGTTTGCCAAAATTTCTCCTTCTTCCACTTCCTCTTCTATTGATTCAGCTGTAACTTCCATATCAATGTTTTTATCCCCTATGGAGTTTAATAAGTTAAACTTGTTACCAGACAGCAGCAGATTTTTACTGGGAGACTCAACATTGCCATATCCATCAGGATCTCTCTGTTCAGTGAGAGCTTCAGCCTTCTTCATGCTATTATCGTAAGAAATGGGAATACCTGAGTTCGCTGGTAATTCTTCCTGAAATACTAGAGTTCGCAGGCAACCCTCCATAGTTATATTGTGATCTGGTAATGTCATACCGTCCAATGTAACCAAATTTTTTCCTGTAATGATTTCAGGATTTTCCATTATCCTGATGTCTTGACTCTCCACCCCATTTTCACCTTGAACTGACTTTAAATCCCGTTCATTTCTCTTGTTAAGAGCATTCACTTTCTTGTTTATGATCTTCAGATTTGCTTCTTCCATCGTTACTGGAATATTTTCATTCCCTGCCTCCATATTTGTTTTCTCTGTGTTGCCCATCTCAAAAACCGGCTGATAGATTTTCTTTGTTGGTAGTTTAGAATTTGAAACTTTTCTGTTCAAATTTTCCTCAACCTTTTTATCCTGATTTATCCCTCTGCTCTTCTTGCGGTTTACCATGACCCAAGGTCCATACGATGAATTTTTCAGCCTTTCATCTTTATCAGTGAGATTACCTTCTCTTCCAACTTCGTTGTTTTTCATGTTCTTCTCTTGAGAATCATAACTGTTCATATCACAAACCTCTTCACCATGACCAATCCTTCCACAATTAAAGCAAAAGGAGGAGATTTTTTCGTATTCAATTCTTAGAAAAAATCTACCTGAGATACTATCCACCCAAACACCAACCGAAAGCTTTTTGTCAATCTTCACTCTAACACATATTCTGGCAAATTCTCTCCTCCCCCATTGGAATAAATTACCATCTAACATGAGCGGAAAGCCTATCCTAGAAGCAATAATTGAAATATTCTTTTCATCCCAGCACTGTAAAGGAAGGTTTGGCATTCTGATCCAGATTGGTGAGGTCAAGCCTTTTAGTGATGAAGTTGAGAAATCAGGATTCCATTTCTCCATTCCTACTATATGGTCATTGACGAACCAGAGTCCCCCTGAAAGCACTGCCTCCAATGATTCAAGATCCTCAAAAGAGCATAAAAACCATCCTTCACCAATTGTTGTAAAATGGAATTTGCCCAATTTATTCCATTGTTTTCTAATTTCCCATGCCACCAGATGTGGAGGTAAATCCTTGCCAAATATTTTTATTACCAAAGATTTCAGCAATCTATTGGCATTGGTAATTTCAGCTGCTTCACATAGTTTCACTGTCTTACCATCTTCTGACAACAAAACATCTTCCTCTTTGAAATTTAATTTGATGTAAGGTTTCATCAGACCATTCCTTGTATTCTTCTCAAGACTTCTCTTCTCAGGCATTGCACCGTTTACTTTGTCCGCAAATGATACTCCCTTGGTAACTAAGGAAGATTTTAATTGCTGGGTAATACCGCCTTCCCTACCAGCTTTAGGAGGATTATCCTTGCAGCCTCCTAAATCAGCTGAGATACATTGTCGGACTTCCTGAAGGTCCGAAATAGAATCAAGCTGAATTTGCTTACCCGTCAGAATTTCCTTGCAGAGATCCTTGGTAGTGTTTTTCTCATTGGATTCAGGAGACTTGATCGGAAATTGAAT
The DNA here is from genome assembly GCA_022539455.1 of Dendrobium nobile. Classification (NCBI taxonomy): domain Eukaryota; kingdom Viridiplantae; phylum Streptophyta; class Magnoliopsida; order Asparagales; family Orchidaceae; genus Dendrobium; species Dendrobium nobile. The sequence goes on along the minus strand of CM039722.1, from coordinate 793,056 downwards.
TTCTCTGTTTATCGACTTTGAGGAGTTCGCGTTTATCTTGCTGCCAGGGACAGAGATTGCACTTGAATTCCCAAAGCGATTCACAAAAATTTTCAATCCTGAAGAGGAAGCCTCCTGAATTGGCGAGAAATTTTGATCTACCGTAGCTACATGTTTCCCTTTACCTTCTACAGTCTTTTGGTTATCATGTTTCTCAGGCAGTCTTTCTGAAATGACAAGTTCTCCCCTGGATCATCGTAAACGATCAATTTTGAATTGTCGTTCAGTTGCTTTGTGAAGATGACGAAGTTCCGAAGACTCCGACGATGTTAGATTAGGCCGGCGGCCATCCGCCGCCATGTCTTCCTTCTTCCGCAAAATGTGACGAGATTACTGCGAGAAAAAAATTTGAAAAATTGGCGAAATTTCTCTCTCTAGAAATCACAGAGCTTCCTATCTCTAGAAATCACAGAGCATACACTTATACATTATTATATACATTATATATAAGTTTAAACAAGCATTCTACATTATGTTCAATGCTATATACAAGTATTATACACATTATGTACATATTTATACATGTTATGTACAAGCATTATAAACACTATTCATAAGTATTATACACCCTAAATAAGTTTGTATACATTATGTACAAGTTTATATAAGCTATATATAAGCATTGTACATACTATATACAAGCCTTATACATGCTATATAAAAATATTATACACACTATGTATAAGTTTAAATAAATATTATGCATATTATTTACAAGTTTATAAATGCTATCTATAAATAATATAAACACTATGTATATATTTATACATGCTATGCATAAACATTATACATATTATGTATAAGTTTGTATACACTATGTATAAGCATTATAAACACTATGTATAAGTTTTACAAATACTATGTATAAGTTTTTAATGCAATATACATGTATTATACACACTATATATAAGTTTATACATGATATGTACAAGCATTTTACACATTATAAATAAGAATTATACACACTATGTATAAGTTTATATATGCTATATATAAACATTATACACACTTTGTATATGATATGTTAATAAACGCTTTATACAATGCAAGTTTATATATGCTATAAGTAAATTACTAAGTAATAATTAATTGAGATATTATTTTTGCTAATTATTATATTATACGCTATGTGCAAAAATTATGTATAAAGCGTTTATTAACTTATAGATAGTATGTATGAGCCTTTCAGATAACATGTATAAACCTATACATAGTGTGTAAAAATTATATATATAGCGTGTATAAACTTCTACATGTGTGTATAATTCTTATACATAGCGTATATAAATTTATACATAATATACAAAAACTTGTTCATAGTTTGTATAATCCTTATACATAACATGTATAAACTTGTACATAGTCTGTATAATGCTTGTATATAGCGTGTGTATAATGGTTGAATAAACTTGTACATTGTGTGTATAATGTTTGTAAATAGTGTGTATAATTCTTGTATATATAATGTATAAACTTATACATAGTGTGTATAATACTTGTATAAACTTGTAACTAGCTTCTATAACACTTGTATAAACTTCTAAATAATGTGTATAATGCTTATACATACTATGTACAAACCTGTATATACTTTTTAAAATGCTTATATATAGTGTTTATAAATATATACATAGTTTGTATAATGCTTGTACATAGCATGTATAAACTTATATATAGTGTGTATAAACTTATACATTGTGTGCATAAACTTGAACATATTGTGTATAATACTTGTACATAGTATGTACAAACTTATACATAGTGTTTAAAATGGTTGTACATAACATGTATAAACTTGTATAATTAATGTATAATGCTTGTATATAGTATGTATAAACTTGTACATAGTGTTTATAATACTTATACATACCATGTACATAGTGTATCTATTTCTTATATATAGCATGTATAAACTTATACATAGTATGTATAATTATTATTTATAGTGTATAAAGCGCTTGTATATATCATGTATAAACTTATACATAGTGTGTATAATACTTATATATTACATGTAAAACTTGTACATATTATGTATAAAACTTGTACATAGTATTTATAATAATTATACATAGTATGTAAAAAATTATCCATAATATGTATAATGCTTGTACGTAGCGTTTATAAACTTATACATAGTATGAATATTATTTATAGATAGCATGTATAAACTTCTATATAGTATGCATAATGCTTATATAAACTTATACGTAGTGTGTATAATACTTATATATAGTGTATATAATGCTTATATATAGCATGTGAAATGTTTATATATAGGTTGTATAAACTTATACATAGTGTATATAAACTTATTCAGAGTGTATAATACTTATGAATAATATGTATAATGCTTGTACATAACTGTATAAGTATGTACTTATAGTGTAAAATACTTATATATAGTATTGAACCTAGTGTAGAATGCTTGTATAAACTTATATATAATATTTATAATTCATGTATATAATGTGTGCAATACTCATATATAGCGTGTACATAGTGTGTACAATGCTTTAACATAACGTGTGTAAACTTATATATAATGTTTATAATGGTTATATAAAGTATGTATAAACTTGTACATATCATGTACAATATTTGTATAAACTTATACATAGTGTCTATAATACTTTTTCATAGCATGTATAATGCTTGTACATGTATAAACTTGAACATAATGTGTAAAAATTATGTATATAGCATTTATTAACTTATATATAGTATGTATAAGCCTTATATTTAGCATGTATAATCTTGCACATAGTGTGTAAAAATTATGTATATAGCGTGTATAAACTTATACATGGTATGTATATCCTTATACATGGTGTGTATATTTCTTATACATAGCATGTATAAACTTTTACATAATGTGCATAAACTTGTTCATAGTTTCTATACTCCTTATACATAGCGTGTATAAACTTTTAAATAGTCTGCATAATTCTTGTACATAGTGTTTGTATGATGTTTGAATAAACTTGTACATAGTGTGTATAATGCTTGTAAATAGTATGTATAATGTTTATATATAAAATATATAAACTTATATAGAGTGTGTATAATGCTTGTATAAATCGATACATAGTATGTATAATGCTTGTATGTAGCATCTATAACACTTGTATAAACTTATACATAGTGTGTATAATGCTTATACATAACATGTACAAACTTGTACATCATTTTTATAATGCTTATATATAGTGTTTACAAACATATACATAGTGTGTTAATACTTGTACATAGCACATACAAACTTGTACATAGTGTGTAAAATACTTGTACATAGCGTATATAAACTTATATAATTCATGTGTAATGCTTGTATATAGCATGTATAAACTTGTATATAGTGTATAATACTTAGACATACCATGTACATAGTGTGTATAATACTTATATATAGCATGAATACACTTATATATAGTGTGTATAATTCTTATTTATAGTGTATAAAATGCTTCAACATATCATGATAAACTTGTACATATTGTGTATAATACTTGTATAAAACTTATGAATAGTGTGTATAATACTTGTACATAGCATGTACAAACTTATACATAGTGTGTAAAATACTTATATATAATGTGTATAAACTTTTATAATTTATGTATAATGCTTGTACATAGCATGTATAAACTTATACATATTGTGTATGATACTTATACATACCATATACATAGTGTGTATAAAGCTTATATATAGCGTGTATAAATATATACATAGTGTGTATAATTCTTATTTATAGTGTACAAAATGCTCATACATATCGAGTATAAACTTGTACATAGTTTGTATAATACTTAAATATTACATGTAATACTTATATATAATGTGTATATAACTCTTACATAGTGTGTATATTATTTATAAATAACGTGTATAAACTTCTACATAGTATGCATAATACTTGTATAAACTTATACATAGTGTGTATAATACTTTTATATAGAGTGTATAATGCTTGTATATAGTATGTACAATACTTATATATAGCTTGTATAAACTTATACATAGTGTATATAAACTTTTTCAGAGTGTATAAAACTTATATATAGTGTATATAATGCTTGTACATAGTGAGTATAAATATATACATAGTGTGTATAATACTTGTATATAACATTAAACATAGTGCTTAATGCTTGTACATAGCGTGCATAAATATGTATATAGTGTGTATAATACTTGTATATAGCATTGAACGTAGTGTAGAATATATGTATAAACTTATATAAAATGTGTATAATTCATGTGTATAGTGTGTGCAATGCTTGTATATAGCGTGTACATTGTATGTATAATGCTTGTACATAACGTGTATAAACTTATACATAATATGTATAATGCTAGAATATAGCATTGAACATAGTGTTTAATGCTTAAAGATAACGTGTATAAATATATACATAGCGTGTATAAATATGTAAAATACTTGTACATATCGTGTATTAACTTGTACATAGAGTTTATAATACTTGTATAATGCATGTAAAACTTGTACATAATATGTATATAACTTATATATAATGTGTATATTATTTATAGATAGCTTGTATAAATTTCTACATAGTATGCATAATGCTTGAATAAACATATATGTAGTGTGTATAATACTTTAATATAGCATATGTAATGCTTGTATATAGTATGTACAATACTCATATATAGCTTGTATAAACTTATACAGTGTATATAAACTTATTCAGAGTGTATCATAGTTACGTATAATATATATAATACTTGTATATAACGTATATAAAAATATACATAGTATATATAATTCTTGTATATAGCATTGAATGTAGTATAGAATGCTTGTATAAACTTATATATAATGTATATAATTCTTGTAAATAGCATGTACAATGCTCGGATATAACATGCACATAGTGTGTATAATGCTTGTACATAACGTGTATAAACATATAAATAATGTGTAAAATACTTATACATAGCATGTATAAATTTATACATAATATACGCACTGTTTGTATAAACTTGTACATAGTGTGTATAATAATTATACGTAGCATTTATAATACTTATACATAGCGAGTATAAACTTACACATAGTATGTAAAAATTATGAATATAACATTTATAAACATATACATAATATGTATAAGCCTTATACATAGCATGTATAAAATTTCACAAAGCGTGTAAAAATTATGTATATAATGTATATAAACTTATACAAGGTGTGTATAATCCTTATACACAGTGTGTATAAACTTGTACATAATGTACATAAACTTATACATAGTCTGTATAATGCTTGTACATAGTGTGTGTATAATGTTTGAATAAACTTGTATATAGTGTGTATAATGCTTTTATAAATTTGTACATAGTGTGTATAATATTTATACATAGTATCTATAAGACTTGTATAAACTGGTACATAGTGTGTATAATTCTTATACATAGCATGTATAAACTTGTACATATAGTGTATAATACTTATACATACCACGTATATAACGTGTACAATGCTTATATATAGTGTGTAAAAACTTATACGTAGTGTGTATAATTCTTATTTATAGTGTGGAAAATTCTTGTACATATCATGTATAAACTTATACATAATGTGTATAACACTTGTATATTGCATGTAAAACTTATACATAGTGTGTATAAAACTTGTATATAGTGTTTATAATGCTTATACATAGTGTGTACAAACTTATACACAATATGTATAATGCTTGTACATAGCGTGTAGAAACTTGTACATGGTGTTTATATTATTTATGGACAGCATGTATATACTTCTATATAATATGCATAATTCTTGTATAAACTTATACATAATGTTTATAATACTTTTATATAGCATGTATAGTTCTTGGCCATAGCATGTACAATACTTATATATAACTAGTATAAACTTGTACATAGTGTATATAAACTTATTAATAGTGTATAATACTTATGAATAGTATGTATAATGCCTTTACATAGCGTGTATAAATATTAACAAAGTATGTATAATACTTGTATATAGCATTGAACGTGGTGTAGAATGCTTGTATAAACTTATATATAATATGTATAATTCATGTGTATAGCATGTGCAAAGCTCGTATATAGTGTGTGCATTATATGTATAATGCTTGCACATAACATATATAAACTTGTACATAATGTCTATAATGCTTATAATTATCATGTATAAACTTGTACATAACAAGAATAATATTCGTATAAACTTATACATAGAGTGTATAATATTTATACATAACATGTATAATGTTTATACATAACGTGTATAAACTTGCACATAGTGTGTTAAAAACATGTCTATAGAATTTTTAAACTTATATATAGTATGTATAAGCATTATACATAGCATGTATAAACTTGCACAAATTATGTAAAAATTATGTATATAGCGTGTATAAACTTATACATGGTTTGTATAATTCTTATATATAACGTGTATAAACTTGTATATAATATGTATAAACTTGTTCATAGTATGTATAATCCTTATACATAGCGTGTATAAGCTTGTACATAGTTTTAATATTGCTTGTACATAACGTGTGTATAATGTTTGAATAAACTTGTACATACTGTGTATAATTCTTATATAAACTTGTATATAGTATGTATAATGCTTGTATATAGAATCTATAATACTTGTATAAACTTATATATAGTGTGAATAATGCTTGTACATAGTACGTACAAACTTGTACATAGTTTTTATAATGCTTATATATACTGTTTATAATTCTTGTACATAGCATGTATAAACTTATATATAGTGTGTATAAACTTGTATATTGTGTGTATAAACTTGTACGTAATTGTGTGTATAATACTTGTATATAACACGTATAATCTTATACATAATGTGTGAAATATTTGTACATAGTGTGTATAAACTTATATAATTTATATATAATGCTTGAGCATAGCATGTATAAATTTATACATAGAGTATATAATACTTATATATACTATTTACATAGTGTATATAATGCTTAAGTATAGCATGTATAAATTTATACATAGTATTTATAATTCTTATTTATAGTGTGTAAAATGCTTGTACATATCATGTATAAATTTTTACATAATGTGTATAATACTTGTATATTACATGTAAAACTTATACATAGTGTGTATAAAACTTATACATTGTATTTATAGTGCTGATACATAGTGTGTACAAACTTATACATAATATATATAAAGCTTGCAGATATCGTGTATAAACTTGTACATAGTATGTATATTATTTATAGATACAGTATATAAACTTCTATATAGTATGCATAATACTTGCATAAACTTATACTTAGTATTTATAATACTTTTATATAGCGCGTACAATGCTTGTATTTAACATCTACAATGCTTATATATAACTTGTATAAACTTATACATAGTGTATATAAAATTATTCAGAGTATATAATACTTATGAATAGTGTGTAAAATGCTTGTACATAGCCTGCATAAATATGTACATAGCGTGTATAATACTTATATATAGCATTGAATGTTGTGTAGAATGCTTGTATAAACTTATATAGAATGTGTATAATTCTTGTGTACAGTGTGTGCAATTCTCGTATATAGTATATATATAGTTTGTATAATTCTTATAAATAATGTGTATAAACTTATACATAATGTGTATAATGCTTATACATAGCTTGTATAAACTTATACATATTGTATATAAACTTATTTAGAGTGTATAATACTTGTACACAGTGTGTATAATACTTGTATAAATTTTTATATAGTGTGTATAATACCTGTACATAGCATCTATAATACTTGTATAAACTAGTGCATAGTATGTATAATGCTTACACATAGTTTTTATAATGCTTCTATATAGTGTTTACAAACATATACATAGTGTGTATAATAGTTGTACATAGCATGTATAAACTTGTATATACTTTGTATAAACTTATAGATTATGTGTATAAACCTATACATAGTGTGTATAATTCTTATACATAGCATGTATAAACTTATACATAGTGTATAAAATGCCTGTACATAACATGTACAAACTTGTATAATATATATATAATGCTTGTATATAACATATATAAATTTATACATAGTGTGTATAATACTTATACATGCCATGTATATAGTGTGTATAATACTTATAAATGCCATGTATATAGTGTGTATAATACTTATATATAGCATGTATAAACTTATACATAGTGTGTAAAATTCTTATTTATAGTGTGTAAAATGCTTGTACATATCGTGTATAAACTTGTACATAGTGTGTATAATACTAGTATAATGAATGTAAAACTTGTACATAATGTGTAAAAAACTTGTACATTGTGTTTATAATGCTTTTACATAGTGTGTACAAACTTATACATAATATGTATAATGCTTATACATAGCGTGTATAAACTTATACATGGCGAGTATATTATTTATTGATATCATGTAAAAACTTCTACATAGCATGCATAATGCTTGTATAACCTTATACGTAGTGTGTATAAAACTTTTATATAGCGTGTATAATATTTGTATATAGCATATGCAATGCTCATATATAGCTTGTATAAACTTGTACATAGTGTATATAAACTTATTCGAAGTGAATAATACTTATGAATAATGTGTATAATGCTTGTACATAGCATGTATAAATATGTATATAATATGTGTAATACTTGTATATAGCATTGAACGTAGTGTAGAATACTTGTATAAACTTATATATTATGTACATAATTCATGTATACATTGTATATAATGCTCGTATATAGTGTGTACATAATGTGAATAATGCTTTTACATAACGTATATAAACTTATACATAATGTGTATAATGCTTATACATAGCATGTATAAATTTATACGTAACATTTATAATATTTGTATAAACTTATACATAGTGTGTATAATACTTATACATAGCATTTATAATGCTTGTACATAACATATATAAACTTGCACTTTGAGTATAAAAATTATATATATAACATTTATAAACTTATACATACTATGTATAAGCCTTATACATAGCATGTATAAACTTGTACATAGTGTGTAAAAATTATATATATAACATGTATAAACTTATACATTGTGTGCATAATCCTTATACATAGCGTGTTTAAACTTATACATAATGTGCATAAACTTGTTCATAGTTTATATAATCCTTATACATAGCGTGTATAAACTTGTATATAGTTTGTATAATGCTTATACATAGCATGTGTATAATGTTTAAATAAAATTGTACATAGTGTGTATAATGCTTATAAATAAAGTGTATAAGGCTTGTACATAGAATATATAAACTTGTACATTATGTGTATATTGCTTGTATAAACTTGTACATAGTGTGTAAAATGCTTGAACATAGCATGTACAAACTTGAGCATAGTTTTTATAATGCTTATATATAGTGTTTACAAACATATACATAGCGTGTGTATAATGTTTGTACATAGTATGTAAAAATTATGTATATAGCATGTATAAACTTATACATGGTGATTATAATCATTTGTATAATATGGATAAATTTGTTCATAGTTTGTATAATCCTTATACATAGCATATATAAACTTATACATAGTTTGTATAATACTTGTACATAGCGTGTGTATAATATTTGAATAAAGTTAGATATAGTGTGTATGATGCTTGTAAATAGTGTGTATAATGCTTGTACAAAGAAAGTATAAACTTATACATAGTGTGTATAATGCTTGTATAAACTTATACATAGTGTGTATAATGTTTATACATAGCATCTATAACACTTGTATAAACTTATACATAGTGTGTATAATACTTATACATAGCATGTACAAACTTGTACATAATTTTTATAATGCTTATATATAGTGTTTACAAATATATACATAGTGTGTTAAATGCTTATACATAGCATGTATGAACTTCAATATAGTGTGTATAAACTTGTACATTGCGTGTATAAACTTATACATAGAGTGTATAATACTTGTATATAGCATGTAAAAATTTATACATAGTGTATAAAATTCTTGTATATAGCATGTATGAACTTGTATAATTCTTGTATAATGCTTGTACATAGCATGTATAAACTTGTATAGAATGTGTATAATACTTATACATAACATATACATAGTTATAGATAGAGTGTATAAACTTATATATAATCTTTTTAAATTATTTATAGATAGCGTGTATAAACTTCTATATACTATGCATAATGTTTATATAAAATTATATGTAGTGTGTGTAATACTTTTATATAACATGTATAATGCTTGTATATAGAATGTACAATGCTTATATATAGCATTATAAACATGTACATAGTGTATATAAACTTATTCAAAATATATAATACTTATGAATTATGTGTATAATGCTTGTACATAGTATTCATAATATGTACATAGTATTTATAATACTTGTATATAGCATTGAATGTAGTGTATAATGCTTGTATAAACATATACATTATGTGTAAAATTCATGTATATAATATGTGCAATGCTTGTATATAGCGTATATATAGTGTGTATAATGCTTGTACATAACGTGTATAAACTTATACATAATGTGTATAAAGCTTATATATAACATGTATAAACTTGAACATAACATGAATAATATTTGTATAAACTTATACATAGTATATAATATTTGTACATAGCATGTATAATGCTTGTACATAGTGTGTATAACCTTGCACATAGTGTGTAAAAATTTGTATATAGCATTTATAAAATTATATATAGTATGTATAACCCTCATACATAGCATGTATAAACTTACACATTGTGTGTAAAAATTATGTATATAGCATGTATAAACTTATACATGGTGTGTATAATCCTTATACATAACGTGTATAAACTTATTCATAATGTGCATAAAATTAGTTATAGTTTTTATAATCCGTATACATAATGTGTATAAACTTATTCATAATACGCATAAAATTATTTATAGTTTTTATAATCAGTATACATAACATGTATAATCTTGTACATAGTCTGTATAATGCTTGTACATAGCATTTGTATAATGTTTGAATAAACTTGTACATAGTGTGTATAATGCTTGTAAATAGTATGTATAATGCTTGTACATAGAATGTGTAAACTTATACATAGTTTATATAATACTTGTTTAAACTTGTACATAGTATGTATAATGCTTGTAGGTAACATCTATAATACTTATATAAACTTGTACATAGTGTGTATAATACTTGTACATAGCATTTCAAAATTATACATAGTTTTATAATGCTTATATATAATGTTTACAAACATATACATAATGTGTATAAGGCTTATACATAGCATGTAAAACATGTATATAACGTGTATAAATAAGTATTATGCAGACTACATACAAGTTTATACACGCTATGTATAAGGATTATACAAATTATGAACAAGTTTATGCACATTATGTACAAGTTTATACAAGCTTTGTATATATTTTATAATAATCATGTATAAGTTTATACATGCTATATACATAATTTTTATACACTATATACAAACATTAGACACACTGTGTATATGTTTGTAAACACTATATATAAGCATTATAAAAACTATGTTCAAGTTTGTACACGCTATGTACAAGCATTTTAAACACTATGTACAAGTTTATACAAGTATTATACACATAATATACAAGTTTATACATTCAATGTACAAGCCTTATACACATAATTTATAAGTATTATACACACTATATACAAGTTTATTCAAACATTATACACATGCTATGTACAAGCATTATACAAATTATGTATAAGTTTATACACCCTATGTATATGGATTATACAAACTATGAATAACTTTATGCACAGTATGTATAAATTTATACATGCTATGTACATAATTTTTACACACTATGTGCAAATTTATACATGCTATGTCTAAGGCTTATACATACGATGTACAAGGCTTATATATACTATGTATAAGGCTTATACATACTATGTATAAGTTTATAAATGCTATATACATAATTTTTACACACTATGTGCAAGTTTATACACACTATGCATAAGTATTATATATGCTATGTATAAGTATTATATACAATATGTATAAGTTTATACAAATATTGTACATGTTATGTACAAGTTTATACATGCTATGTATAAGCATTATACACATTATGTATAAGTTTATACACGTTATGTACAAGTATTATACCCACTATATACACAGTATATACGAGCATTGCACACATTATATACATGAATTATACATATTATATATAAGTTTATATAAACATTCTACACTACGTTCAATTCTACATACAAGTATTATACACATTATATACATATTTATACACGTTATGTAAAAGCATTATACACACTATTCATATGTATTATACACTATGAATAAGTTTATATACAGTACGTACAAGTTTAAACAAGCTATATATAAGCATTGTACATGCTATATACAAGCTTTTATACACGCTATATAAAAGTATTATACACACTACATATAAGTTTATACAAGTATTATACATACTATGTAGAAGTTTATGCATGCTATATATAAATAATATACACACTATGTACAAGTTTTTACACATTATGTACTAGCATTTACACACTATGTACAAGTTTATACACGTAATGTATAATTTTATACACACTATATATAAGTTTATACAAGCTATGTACAAGTATTATACACACTATGTATATATTTGTAAACACTATATATAAGCATTATAAAAACTATGTATAAGATTGTACATGCTATGTACAAGTATTATACACACTATGTACAAATTCATACAAGTATTATAGATGATATGTACAAGCATTATACACACTATGTATAAGTTTATACAAACATTATACACACTATGTATAAATTTATAAATAATATATATAAGCATTATACATACTATTTACAAGCATTATACACATTATATACAAGTTTATTCAAATATTATACACATGCTATGTACAAGCATTTTACAAACTATGTACAAGTTTGTACACGCTATGTATAAGGATTATATAAACTATGAACAAGTTTACGCATATAATGTATGAGTTGTACAAGTTTATACACGCAATGTATAAGATTATACAAACTATGAACAAATTTATGCAAATTATGTATAAGTTTATACACGCTATGTATAAGAATTATACACACCAAATATAAATTTATAGATGATTTATACATAATTTTTAGTGTATTTGCATAAACTTGTACTTAATGTGTATAATACTAATACAAAATATATATAATGCTTGTATATAGCGTGTATTAACTAGCTCATAGTATGTAAAAATTATATATATAGCATTTATAAACTTATACATAGTATGTATAAGCTTTATACATAGCATGTATAAACTTGTACATAGTGTGTAAAAATTATATATATAACATGTATAAACTTATACATGGTGTGTTTAATCCTTATACATAGCGTGTATAAACTTGTACATAACATGCATAAATTTATTCATAGTTTGTATAATCCTTATACATAGAGTGTATAAACTTATATATAGTCGGTATAATACTCTTACATAGAGTGTGTATAATGTTTGAATAAACCTGTATATGGTGTGCATAATCCTTATAAATAGTTTATATAATGCTTGTACATAGAATGTATAAATTTGTATATATTGTATATAATGCTTGTATAAATTTATACATAGTGTATATAATACTTATATAAACTTGTACATAGTATGTATAATATTTGTACATAGCATGTACAAACTTGTACATAGTTTTTATAATGCTTATATATAGCATTTACAAATATATATATAGTATGTATAATGCTTATACATAGTAAGTATAAACTTGTCTATAGTGTGTATAAATTTATGCATTATATGTATAAACTTGTACATAATGTGTATAATACTTATACGTAAGATGTACAAATTTGTACATAGTGTTGAAAATGCTTGTACATAGCGTATATAACTTGTATAATGCTTGTACATACCATATATAAACTTATACAAAGTGTGTATAATACTTATACATATCATGTACATAGTATGTATAATGCTTATATATTATATGTATAAACTTATACATAGTGTGTATAATTCTTATTTATAGTGTGTAAAATGCTTATACAAATCATGTATAAACTTGTACATAGTGTGTATAATACTTGGATATTACATGTAAAACTTATACAAAGTGTGTATAAAACTTGTACATAGTATTTATAATACTTACATAGTGTGTACAAACTTATAAATAATATGTTTAATGCTTGTACATAGCGTGTATAAACTTATACATAGTGTGTATATTATTTATAAATAGCGTGTATAAACTTCTACACAGTATGCAAAATGCTTGTATAAACTTATACAAAGTGTGTATAATACTTTTATATAGCATGTATAATGATTGTACATAGCATGAACAATGCTTATATATAGCTTGTATTAACTTATACATAGTGTATATAAACTTATTCAGAGTGTATAATACTTAATAATAGCGTGTAAAAATATGTATATAGTGTGTATAATACTTGTATATAGCATTGAACGTAGTTTAGAATGCTTGTATAAACTTAAAAATAATATGTATAATTCATATATACAATGTGTGCAATGCTCATATATAACGTGTATAATGCTTATACATATCATCTATAAACTTGTATATAACATATATAAGATTTCATAAATTTATATATAGTGTGTATAATACTTGTACATCGCATGTATAGTGCTTGTATATAGCGTTACCCCCAACCAAACAGCAGATCAACCAAAAGTAATTACCCAATATAGATAGTAGAGTCCAAATACCTTCTCACAACCAGATGAGCTGTAGATTTACTGTGTTGAAATGAGCATACCCAGAATACTGAGAACCAGTAACCCTCCAAAACAAAGCAAAACTGACACAACAGCAGGACATACCAAAATAGACTCCAAAATTGCCCACACCAGTCATCACAAACAATCAACACCTCCAACCACCAGAATTCTCATAAGAGTAAAGGTGAACGTAAACCAAAATAATCATAAATAGATGAGCCAAACCCCAAAAATTCGACGGAAGCCTCAATTAAATGCCCATTACATCACCACCTGCAAAGTAGCACAGCCCAACAAAAACCTTAGGATCAATAGCCACATAAACCACAAACTTAGGCTTAACATAATGAACATTATCCTTCTCTAATCTCAAAAGCCCCTTAACTATCAGGGTAAGAAAAAAATAGCGATGTTGGACTAGTATTAAAATTACCCCCAGTTGGCCAAAGCGTGAGCCACAGCATTATCGTTAACCTCAATCACAAAAAGAAAAAAGATTGAACTTCTTACTTAAGATCAGCATATCACGCTATATAGAAAAGGAAGAAAAATAGCATTTGTCTTCCTAAAATCCAAGACAGAAGATCAAAATTGTCAGCACCTCAACTACCACATTAAAATAATTAAGCTTACAACAAATATTCAAGCCTTGAAAATATCATAAGTAATGGCAAAGATCTATCCACACTATTAGAAGGACCCAATAAAACCAAAAAATACTTACCTTGATGATCCTAAGCACGCTAACACAATTAAAACAAAAGTCTCTCATACACAATCCACATTCAGCTTCAAAAAATCCTTTGAATGCGGTCCAATAGATGCATCTGGGATATCCTTCAAATAACTCTTATCCAAAATAATGCCAAAATTCAAAGCAACTTAATTACAGTGCAAAAAAACTTATATAGCATTTATAAATGTATATAGCGTTTATAAACTTGTACATATAAGTATAAGCCTTATACATAGCATGTACAAACTTGACTAGTGTGTTAAATTTATATATATAGCGTGCATAAACTTATACATGGTGTGTATAATCCTTATACATAGCATGTATAAACTTGTATATAATATACAAAAACTTGTTCATAGTTTGTATAATCCTATATATTGCATGTATAAACTTATACATAGTCTATATAATACTTGTACATAACATATTTATAATGTTTGAATAAACTTGTACATATTGTGTATAATGCTTGTAAGTAGTGTGTATAATTATTGCATATAAAATGTATAAACTTATAACATGTGTGTAAATGCTTGTATAAACTTAAAGATAGTGTGTATAATACTTGTCATAGCATCTATAATACTTTATAAACTTTTTATATTGTTTATAATACTTGTACATAGCATGTACAAATTTGTACATAGTTTTTAAAATGCTATATATAGTGTGTACAAACATATATAGTATGTACAAAGCGTGTACATCGAAGTATAAGTTTGTATTTAGTAGTTTAAACTTATACATTGCTTGTTTAAACTTGTACATAGTGTGTATAATACTTATATATATCATAACAAATTTGTACATAGTGTGTAAAATGCTTATATATAGCGTGCATAAATTGGTATAATTCTGTATAATGATTGTACATTGAATGTATAAACTTTTACATAGTGTGTATAAAACTTATACATACCAATTACATAGTGTGTATAATGCTTATATATTACGTGTATAAACTTATATATAGTGTGTATAATTCTTATTTATAGTTCATAAAATGCTTGTACATGTCGTGTATAAACTTCTATATAGTGTGTATAATACTTGATATTACATATAAAACTTGTACATTATGCGTATAAAACTTGTACTATTGTTTATAATGCTATACATAGTTTATATAAATTTATACATAATATGTATAATGCTTGTACATAGCATGTTATAACTTGTACATAGTATGTATGTTTTTTTTAAACTTGTAGATAGCGTGTTATATTTTATAGTATGCATAATGCTTGTATAATCTTATGCGTAGTGGTATAATACTTTTATATATATGCTTAATGTGATATATAACATGTATAATGCTTATATATAGCTTGTATAACTTGTTATAGTGATATAAACTTATTCAGGTGTATAATACTTATGAATGGTGTGTTTAATGCTTGTACATAGCATGTATAAATATGTACATAATGTGTATAATACTTATATAGTATTAAAAGTAGTATAAAATGCTTGTATAAACATTATATAATGTGTATAATTCATGTATATAGTGTGTGTAATGCTCATATATAGCATGTACATTGTGTGTATAGTCCTACTACATAATGTGTATAAACTTATATATAATGTATATAATGCTTATACATAACATGTATAAACTTGCACATAATATGTACAATATTTATAAAAACTTATACATAATGTATTTAATACTTATAAATATCATGTCTAATGCTTGTACTAGTGTGTATAACTTGCTCATGGTGCATAAAATTATTATATATAGTATTTTTATCAATATACATAGTATGTTTAAGCCTTATACATTGCATGTTTAAACTTGTACTGTGTGTAAAAATTATGTATGTAGCGTGTATAAACTTATATATGGTGTGTATAATCCATTTATATTGCATGTAAAAACTCATACATTATATGCATAAACTTGTTCAAAGTTTATATAATCTTATACATAGCGTGTACGAACTTTATATTGTCTATAAAATGCTTGTACATAGCAGTGCATAATGTTTGAATAAACTTGTATATAGTGTGTTTAATGCTTATAAATAGTGTGTATAATGCTATAACATTTTATTTATAAACTTGTAAATAGTGTGTAAATGCTTGTATAAATTTATACATAGTGTGTATAATGCTTGTACATAACATCTATAATCTTATACATAGTTTTTTATATACTTATATATAGTATTTATAAATATTATATATAGTTTGTTATAATACTTATACATGCTTGTATAAACTTATATTAGTGTGTATAAAATTATTCATTGCATGTATAAACTTGTACATGGTGTGTATAATACTTGTACATAGTGTGTAAAATGCTTATACATACCGTATATAAACTTGTATTATTTATGTATAATGCTTGTATATACAATATATAAACTTGTACATAGTTTGTATAATACTATATTTATCATATACATAGTGTGTATAAAGCTTATATATTATGTGTTATAACTTAATAAGTGTCTATAATTCTATTTTTTAGTTCAAAATGTTTGTTAATGTCGTGTATAAACTTTATATAGTGTGTATAATACTTGGATATTACATGTAAAACTTGTACATTATGCGTAAAAACTTGTACATACTGTTTATAATGCTATACATAGTATTTATAAATTTATACTAATATGTATAATGCTTGTACATAGCTGTATAAACTTGTAAATAGTGTGTTGTTATTTTTAAACTTGTAGATAGCGTGTATAAAATTTTTATAGTATGCATAATGCTTGTATAAAACTTATACGTAGTGTGTATAATACTTTTATAAGTATGCTTAATGCTGATATATAGATGTATAATGCTTATATATAGCTTGCATTAACTTGTACATAGTGAATATAAACTTATTCAGAGTGTATATACTTATGAATGGTGTGTATAATGCTTGTACATAGCAAGTATAAATATGTAAATAATGTGTGTATAATACATATACATAGTATTAAAAGTAGTATAAAATTCTTGTATAAACAATTATTATAATGTGTATAATTCATGTATATAGTGTGTGTAATGCTCATATATAGCATGTACATTGTGTGTATAGTCCTACTTCATAATGTGTATAAACTTTATATAAATGTATATAATGCTTATACATAACATGTATAAACTTGCACATAATATGTACAATATTTTAAAACTTATACATAATGTATTTTATACTTATAAAATATCATGTCTAATGCTTGTACATAGTGTGTATAAACTTGCTCATGGTGCATAAAAATTATATATATAGTATTTATAAACATATACATAGTATGTATAAGCTTATACATGCATGTTTAACTTGTACATTGTGTGTAAAAATTATGTATGTAGCGTGTATAAACTTATACATGGTGGTTATAATCCATTTATATTGCATGTAAAAACTCGTACATTATATGCATAACTTGTTCAAAGTATATAATCTTATACATTGCGTGTACGAACTTATATTATGTCTATAAAATGTTGTACATAGCATGTGCATAATGTTTGAATAACTTGTATATTGTGTGTATAATGCTTATAAATAGTGTGTTATAATGCTTATATATTATTTATAAATTTGTAAATAGTGTGTATAATGCTTGTTATAATTTATACATAGTGTGTATAATGCTTGTTTAACATCTATAATCTTATACATAGTTTTATATAATTATATTAGTATTTATAATATATATATATAGTTTGTATAATACTTATACATAGCTTGTATAAACTTATATATAGTGTGTATAAAATTATTCATTGCATGTATAAAACTTGTACATGGTGTGTATAATACTTGTACATAGTGTGTAAAATGTTTATACATACCGTATAAACTTGTATATTTATGTATAATGCTTGTATATAACATATAAAACTTGTACATAGTTTGTATTAATACATATATATATCATATACATAGTGTGTATAACGCTATATATTATGTGTATAAAATTATTATAGTGTCTATAATTCTTATTATAGTATAAATCGTTTGTTCATTTCGTGTATAAACTTTATAATAGTGTGTATAATACTTGGATATTACAAGTAAAACTTGTATCATTATGGTATAAAAACTTGTACATACTGTTTATATGCTTATACATATTTATATAAATTTATATAATATGTTTAATGCTTGTACAAGCATGTATAAAACTTGTACATAGTGTGTTTGTTATTTTTAAACTTGTAGATTGCGTGTATAAACTTTTATATAGTATGCATAATGCTTGTATAAACTTATACGTTGTGTGTAAATACTTTTATATAGTATGCTTATGTGATATATAGCATGTATAATGCTTATATATAGCTTGTATAAACTTGTACATAGTGAATATAAACTTATTCAGAGTGTATAATACTTATGAATGGTGTGTATAATGCTTGTACATAGCATGTATTAATATGTACATAATGTGTTATAACATATTCATAGTATTAAAAGTAGTATAATGCTTGTATAAACATTTATATAATGTGTATAATTCATGTATATAGTGTGTGTAATGTCATATATAGCATGTATATGTGTGTATTGTCTACTTCTAAATGTGTATAAACTTATATATATGTATATAATGCTTATACATAACATGTATAAACTTGCACATAATATGTACAATATTTATAAAAACTATACATAATGTATTTATACTTATAATATCATGTATAATGCTTGTAAATAGTGTGTATAAACTTGCTCATGGTGCATAAAAATTATATATATAGTATTTATAAACATATACATTGTATGTATTAGCCTTATACATAGCATGTTTAAACTTTACATAGTGTATAAAAATTATGGATGTAGCGTGTATAAACTTATACATGGGTGTAAAATCATTATATTGCATGTATAACTCATACTTATATGCATAAAACTTGTTCAAAGTTTATATAATCCTTATACATACGTGTACAACTTATATTATAGTCTATAATGCTGTACATAGCATGTGATAATGTTTGAATAAACTTGTATATAGTGTGTATAATGCTTATAAATAGTGTGTATAATGCTTATAACTATTATTTATAAAACTTGTAAAATAGTGTGTTATAATGCTTGTATAATTTATACATATGTGTATAATTGTATGTATCATAACATCTATAATCTTATACATAGTTTTTATAATACTTTTATATAGTATTATAAAATATATATATATATAAAGTTTGTATAATACTTATACTAGCTTGTATAAACTTTTATATAGTGTGTATAAAATTATTCATTGCTGTATAAACTTACATGTGTGTATACATATTATAATAGTGTGTTAAATGCTTATACATACCGTATATAACTTGTATAATTCATGTATAATGCTTGTATATACATATATAAACTTGTACATAGTTTGTATAATACATATATATTCAAATTCATAGTGTGTATAATTCTTATATATAGCGTGATAACAACATAGTGTGTATAATTCTATTTATAGTATGTAAAATGCTTGTATATAGCGTGTTAAAACTTATAAATAGTGTGTATAATACATATATGTTGCATGTTAAACTTGTACATAATGTGTTATAAAACTTGCACATAATATTTTTAATACATATAGTAGTATGTAAAATTTAATACATAATATTTATAATGCTTGTACATATCATGTGAAAACTTGTACATAGTGTATATATTAAATTATAGATACCTGTTTAAACTTCTACATAGTATGCATAATACTTGTATTAATTATTACGTAGTGTGTATAATACTTTTATATAGCGTGTATATTGCTTATTTATAACATGTACAATGCTTTATAATAGCTTATATAAACTTATAAGTAGTGTATATAAAAATATTCATAGTGTATAATACTATGAATAGTCTGTATAATGCTTGTACATAGCTTGCATTTATGTATATATGTGTATAATACTTACATATAGCATTGCATGTGTAGAATGCTTGAATAAACTATATATAATTTATATAATATATATATAGTGTGTGCATGCTCGTATATAGCATGTACATAGTGTGTATAATGCTTGTACAAAAATATGTATAAGTTATTTCATATATGTATAATACAAATACATAGCATGTATAAAATTGTATATTACAGGTATGAAATTTTTTAATACCCCCCGATTGGCCAAAGCCTGTGCCACAGCATTACCGTTAACCTCAATCACATAAAAAGAAAGATTGAACTTCTTAATTAAGATCAGCATATCATGCTAATATAGAAAAGGGAAGAAAAACATCATTTGTCTTCCCTAAAATCCAAAGACTGAAGATTAAAATTGTCAGCCACCTCAACCACCATATTAAAACAATTAAGCTTATAACAAATTTTCAAGCCATAGTAAATAGCATCGATAATGGCAAAGATCATATTTGCTCTATTAGAAGGACCCAAAAAACTAAAAAAATACTAACCTTGATGATCCCTAAGCACACCAACATAATTAAAGCAAAAGTCTCTCATACTATAATCCAAATTCAGCTTCAAAAAATCTTTGGGATGCCGGGTCCAATAAATTCATCTAGGGATATCCTTCAAATAACTCTTATCAAGAATAATGCAAAAATTCGAAGCAACATAATTGCAGTGTGGATAAACTTATATAGTGTTTATAAATGTATATAGCGTTTATAAACTTCTACATAGTAAGTATAAGACTTATGCATAGCATGTATAAACTTTTATATAGTACGTAAAAATTATGTATGTAGCGTGTATAAACTTGTACATGGTGTGTATAATCCTTATACATAACGTGCATAAACTTATTCATAGTTTGTATAATTTTTATATTTTGTGTGTATAAACTTTTACGTGGTCTGTATAATGCTTGTACATAACGTGTGTATAATATATGATTAAACTTATACATAGTGTATATAATGCATGTAAATATTGTGTATAATTCCTGTACATATAATATATAAATTGGTACATAGTGTGTACAATACTTGTATAAACTTGAACATAGTGGTATAATGCTTATACATAGTATCTATAATACTTATATAATCATGTACATAGTGTGTATAATGCTTGTACATAGCATATAAAACTTGTACATAGTTTTTAAAATGGTTATATATAGTGTTTACAAAAATATACATAGTGTGTATAATGCTTGTACATAGCATATATAAACTTGTATATAGTGTTTATAAACTTATATATTGCTTTTATAAACTTGTACATATAGTGTATAATACTTATACATAGCATGTACAAACTTGTACACAGTGTGTAAAATGCTTGTACATAGCGTGTATAAACTGGTATAATTCATATATAATTATTATACATAGAATGTATAAACTTTTATATAGTGTGTATAATACTTATACATACCAAATATATAGTGTGTATAATACTTATATATTGTGTCTATAAACTTATATATAGTGTGCATAATTCTTTTTTATTGTTCATAAAAGGCTTGTATATGTCGTGTATAAACTTCTATATAGTGTGTATAATACTTGTATATTGTAGGTAAAATTTGTACATAGTGTGTATTAAAATTGTACATAGTGTTTATAATGATTATACATAGTGTGTTCAAACTTAGATATAATATGTATAATGCTTGTATATAGCGTGTATAAAGTTGTGCATAGTGTGTGCATTATTTATAAATAGCGTGTATAAACTTCTACATAGTATGCATAATGCTCGTATAAACTTATACGTAGTGTGAATAATACTTTTATATAGCATATATAATTCTTGTATATAGCATGGATAATGCTTATATATATCTTGTATAAATTTGTGCATAGTGTATATAAACTTATTCAGAGTGTATATTACTTATGAATAGTATATATAATGCTTGTATATAATTTGTATAAATATATACATAGTGTGTACAATATTTGTACATAGCATTGAATGTAGTGTAGAATACTTGTATAAACTTATATATAATGTGTATAATTCATGTATATAATGTATACAATGCTCTTATATAGCATCTATATAGTGTGTATAATACTTGTACATAATGTGTATAAACTTATATATAATGTGTATAATGTTTATACATAGCATGTATAAGCTTGTATATAGTATGTATAGTATTTATATAAACTTGTATATAGTGTGTATAATACTTGTACATAACATATATAAACTTGTACATAGTATGTAAAAATTATGTATATAGAATTTCTTTATTTATTTATTAATTAATTTATTTTTAGGGGAAAACCCACAGAGGGGCCTACGCATTGATATTAGAGAGAATTTACAAAGTCCTCAAAAATGGCCTTGAGCCCACTAATGCTCAAAAGAGCTACAAAAAAAGATTAAAAAAAACCTAGGAGCACAAGGTCCTTACAACCAAAAATAACAATAGAAATTAGGTACATTCTATGGTGTTTGAGCACAAGCACCCAAAAAAGGAAAGAAAACAAAAATCTATCACGCATGAACTGCTCCCCAGCAAAAAAATGATCAACCTCATCACCTGCATAAAAAAAACCTTCAAAGAACACCACCAACAACAAAAATTCCTTCTAGAGTAGGAAACATTAGTAATATTGTAATCCCAAGAAGAAACCTGATGAATAATATATTAAAAGACCAACAACGAATAATAAAACTAGTAAACCCCCAACCAAACAGCAGATCAACCAAAAGTAATTACCCAATATAGATAGTAGAGTCCAAAAAATACCTTCTCACAACACAGATGAGCTGTAGATTTACTGTGTTGAAATGAGCATACCCAGAATACTGAGAACCAGTAACCCTCCAAAACAAAGCAAAAACTGACAACAACAGCAGGACATACCAAAATAGACTCCCAAAATTGCCCACACCAGTCATCACAAACAATCAACACCTCCAACCACCAGAATTCTCATAAGAGTAAAGGTGAACGTAAACCAAAATAATCATAATAAGATGAGCCAAACCCCAAAAATTCGACGGAAGCCTCAAGATTAAATGCCCATTACATCACCACCATGCAAAGTAGCACAGCCCAACAAAAACCTTAGGATCAATAGCCACATAAACCAGCAAACTTAGGCTTAACATAATGAACATTATCCTTCTCTAATCTCAAAAGCCCCTTAACATATCAGGGTAAGAAAAAAATAGCGATGTTGGACGTAGTATTAAAATTACCCCCAGTTGGCCAAAGCCTGAGCCACAGCATTACCGTTAACCTCAATCACAAAAAAAAAAGATTGAACTTCTTACTTAAGATCAGCATATCACGCCTAATATAGAAAAGGGAAGAAAAATAGCATTTGTCTTCCCTAAAATCCAAAGACAGAAGATCAAAATTGTCAGCCACCTCAACTACCACATTAAAATAATTAAGCTTACAACAAATATTCAAGCCTTGAAAAATATCATAAGTAATGGCAAAGATCCTATCCACACTATTAGAAGGACCCATAAAACCAAAAAAATACTTACCTTGATGATCCCTAAGCACGCTAACACAATTAAAACAAAAGTCTCTCATACAACAATCCACATTCAGCTTCAAAAAATCCTTTGAATGCCGGCTCCAATAGATGCATCTAGGGATATCCTTCAAATAACTCTTATCCAAAATAATGCCAAAATTCAAAGCAACTTAATTACAGTGCAAAAAAACTTATATAGCATTTATAAATGTATATAGCGTTTATAAACTTGTACATAGTAAGTATAAGCCTTATACATAGCATGTATAAACTTGGACATAGTGTGTAAAATTTATATATATAGCGTGCATAAACTTATACATGGTGTGTATAATCCTTATACATAGCATGTATAAACTTGTATATAATATACAAAAACTTGTTCATAGTTTGTATAATCCTTATATATTGCATGTATAAACTTATACATAGTCTATATAATACTTGTACATAACATATTTATAATGTTTGAATAAACTTGTACATATTGTGTATAATGCTTGTAAGTAGTGTGTATAATTATTGCATATAAAATGTATAAACTTATACATAGTGTGTATAATGCTTGTATAAACTTAAAGATAGTGTGTATAATGCTTGTACATAGCATCTATAATACTTATATAAACTTTTATATATTGTTTATAATACTTGTACATAGCATGTACAAATTTGTACATAGTTTTTAAAATGCTTATATATAGTGTGTACAAACATATATAGTATGTACAATGCTTGTACATCGGAAGTATAAGTTTGTATATAGTATGTATAAACTTATACATTGCTTGTTTAAACTTGTACATAGTGTGTATAATACTTATATATATCATATACAAATTTGTACATAGTGTGTAAAATGCTTATATATAGCGTGCATAAATTGGTATAATTCATGTATAATGATTATACATAAAATTTATAAACTTTTACATAGTATGTATAAAACTTATACATACCAATTACATAATGTGTATAACGCTTATATATTATGTGTATAAACTTATATATAGTGTCTATAATTCTTATTTATAGTTCATAAATCGTTTGTTCATGTCGTGTATAAACTTCTATATAGTGTGTATAATACTTGGATATTACATATAAAACTTGTACATTATGCGTATAAAACTTGTACATATTGTTTATAATGCTTATACATAGTATATATAAATTTATACATAATATGTATAATGCTTGTACATAGCATGTATAAACTTGTACATAGTATGTATGTTATTTTTAAACTTGTAGATAGCGTGTATAAACTTTTATATAGTATGCATAATGCTTGTATAAACTTATACGTAGTGTGTATAATACTTTTATATAGTATGCTTAATGCTGATATATAGCATGTATAATGCTTATATATAGCTTGTATAAACTTGTACATAGTGAATATAAACTTATTCAGAGTGTATAATACTTATGAATGGTGTGTATAATGCTTGTACATAGCATGTATAAATATGTACATAATGTGTATAATACATATACATAGTATTAAAAGTAGTATAAAATGCTTGTATAAACATTTATATAATGTGTATAATTCATGTATATAGTGTGTGTAATGCTCATATATAGCATGTACATTGTGTGTATAGTCCTACTACATAATGTGTATAAACTTATATATAATGTATATAATGCTTATACATAACATGTATAAACTTGCACATAATATGTACAATATTTATAAAAACTTATACATAATGTATTTAATACTTATAAATATCATGTCTAATGCTTGTACATAGTGTGTATAAACTTGCTCATGGTGCATAAAAATTATATATATAGTATTTATAAACATATACATAGTATGTATAAGCCTTATACATAGCATGTTTAAACTTGTACATAGTGTGTAAAAATTATGTATGTAGCGTGTATAAACTTATATATGGTGTGTATAATCCATTTATATTGCATGTAAAAACTCATACATTATATGCATAAACTTGTTCAAAGTTTATATAATCCTTATACATAGCGTGTACGAACTTATATATTGTCTATAAAATGCTTGTACATAGCATGTGCATAATGTTTGAATAAACTTGTATATAGTGTGTATAATGCTTATAAATAGTGTGTATAATGCTTATACATATTATTTATAAACTTGTAAATAGTGTGTATAATGCTTGTATAAATTTATACATAGTGTGTATAATGCTTGTACATAACATCTATAATCTTATACATAGTTTTTATAATACTTATATATAGTATTTATAAATATATATATATAGTTTGTATAATACTTATACATAGCTTGTATAAACTTATATATAGTGTGTATAAAATTATACATTGCGTGTATAAACTTGTACATAGTGTGTATAATACTTGTACATAGTGTGTAAAATGCTTATACATACCGTATATAAACTTGTATAATTTATGTATAATGCTTGTATATAACATATATAAACTTGTACATAGTTTGTATAATACATATATATATCATATACATAGTGTGTATAACGCTTATATATTATGTGTATAAACTTAGATATAGTGTCTATAATTCTTATTTATAGTTCAAAAATTGTTTGTTAATGTCGTGTATAAACTTCTATATAGTGTGTATAATACTTGGATATTACATGTAAAACTTGTACATTATGCGTATAAAACTTGTACATACTGTTTATAATGCTTATACATAGTATATATAAATTTATACATAATATGTATAATGCTTGTACATAGCATGTATAAACTTGTACATAGTGTGTATGTTATTTTTAAACTTGTAGATAGCGTGTATAAACTTTTATATAGTATGCATAATGCTTGTATAAACTTATACGTAGTGTGTATAATACTTTTATATAGTATGCTTAATGCTGATATATAGCATGTATAATGCTTATATATAGCTTGCATAAACTTGTACATAGTGAATATAAACTTATTCAGAGTGTATAATACTTATGAATGGTGTGTATAATGCTTGTACATAGCATGTATAAATATGTACATAATGTGTATAATACATATACATAGTATTAAAAGTAGTATAAAATTCTTGTATAAACATTTATATAATGTGTATAATTCATGTATATAGTGTGTGTAATGCTCATATATAGCATGTACATTGTGTGTATAGTCCTACTACATAATGTGTATAAACTTATATATAATGTATATAATGCTTATACATAACATGTATAAACTTGCACATAATATGTACAATATTTATAAAAACTTATACATAATGTATTTAATACTTATAAATATCATGTCTAATGCTTGTACATAGTGTGTATAAACTTGCTCATGGTGCATAAAAATTATATATATAGTATTTATAAACATATACATAGTATGTATAAGCCTTATACATAGCATGTTTAAACTTGTACATAGTGTGTAAAAATTATGTATGTAGCGTGTATAAACTTATACATGGTGTGTATAATCCATTTATATTGCATGTAAAAACTCGTACATTATATGCATAAACTTGTTCAAAGTTTATATAATCCTTATACATAGCGTGTACGAACTTATATATAGTCTATAAAATGCTTGTACATAGCATGTGCATAATGTTTGAATAAACTTGTATATAGTGTGTATAATGCTTATAAATAGTGTGTATAATGCTTATACATATTATTTATAAATTTGTAAATAGTGTGTATAATGCTTGTATAAATTTATACATAGTGTGTATAATGCTTGTACATAACATCTATAATCTTATACATAGTTTTATAATACTTATATATAGTATTTATAAATATATATATATAGTTTGTATAATACTTATACATAGCTTGTATAAACTTATATATAGTGTGTATAAAATTATTCATTGCATGTATAAACTTGTACATGGTGTGTATAATACTTGTACATAGTGTGTAAAATGTTTATACATACCGTATATAAACTTGTATAATTTATGTATAATGCTTGTATATAACATATATAAACTTGTACATAGTTTGTATAATACATATATATATCATATACATAGTGTGTATAACGCTTATATATTATGTGTATAAACTTATATATAGTGTCTATAATTCTTATTTATAGTTCATAAATCGTTTGTTCATGTCGTGTATAAACTTATAAATAGTGTGTATAATACTTGGATATTACATGTAAAACTTGTACATTATGCGTATAAAACTTGTACATACTGTTTATAATGCTTATACATAGTATATATAAATTTATACATAATATGTATAATGCTTGTACATAGCATGTATAAACTTGTACATAGTGTGTATGTTATTTTTAAACTTGTAGATAGCGTGTATAAACTTTTATATAGTATGCATAATGCTTGTATAAACTTATACGTAGTGTGTATAATACTTTTATATAGTATGCTTAATGCTGATATATAGCATGTATAATGCTTATATATAGCTTGTATAAACTTGTACATAGTGAATATAAACTTATTCAGAGTGTATAATACTTATGAATGGTGTGTATAATGCTTGTACATAGCATGTATTAATATGTACATAATGTGTATAATACATATACATAGTATTAAAAGTAGTATAAAATGCTTGTATAAACATTTATATAATGTGTATAATTCATGTATATAGTGTGTGTAATGCTCATATATAGCATGTATATTGTGTGTATAGTCCTACTACATAATGTGTATAAACTTATATATAATGTATATAATGCTTATACATAACATGTATAAACTTGCACATAATATGTACAATATTTATAAAAACTTATACATAATGTATTTAATACTTATAAATATCATGTATAATGCTTGTACATAGTGTGTATAAACTTGCTCATGGTGCATAAAAATTATATATATAGTATTTATAAACATATACATAGTATGTATAAGCCTTATACATAGCATGTTTAAACTTGTACATAGTGTATAAAAATTATGTATGTAGCGTGTATAAACTTATACATGGTGTGTATAATCCATTTATATTGCATGTATAAACTCGTACATTATATGCATAAACTTGTTCAAAGTTTATATAATCCTTATACATAGCGTGTACGAACTTATATATAGTCTATAAAATGCTTGTACATAGCATGTGCATAATGTTTGAATAAACTTGTATATAGTGTGTATAATGCTTATAAATAGTGTGTATAATGCTTATACATATTATTTATAAACTTGTAAATAGTGTGTATAATGCTTGTATAAATTTATACATAGTGTGTATAATGCTTGTACATAACATCTATAATCTTATACATAGTTTTTATAATACTTATATATAGTATTTATAAATATATATATATATATAGTTTGTATAATACTTATACATAGCTTGTATAAACTTATATATAGTGTGTATAAAATTATTCATTGCATGTATAAACTTGTACATGGTGTGTATAATACTTATATATAGTGTGTAAAATGCTTATACATACCGTATATAAACTTGTATAATTCATGTATAATGCTTGTATATAACATATATAAACTTGTACATAGTTTGTATAATACATATATATACCATATACATAGTGTGTATAATTCTTATATATAGCGTGTATAACATATACATAGTGTGTATAATTCTTATTTATAGTATGTAAAATGCTTGTATATAGCGTGTATAAACTTATAAATAGTGTGTATAATACATGTATGTTGCATGTTAAACTTGTACATAGTGTGTATAAAACTTGTACATAATATTTATAATACTTATAGATAGTATGTACAATTTAATACATAATATTTATAATGCTTGTACATATCATGTGAAAACTTGTACATAGTGTATATATAAATTATAGATACCATGTATAAACTTCTACATAGTATGCATAATACTTGTATAAACTTATACGTAGTGTGTATAATACTTTTATATAGCGTGTATATTGCTTATATATAACATGTACAATGCTTATATATAGCTTATATAAACTTATAAGTAGTGTATATAAAATAATTCATAGTGTATAATACTTATGAATAGTCTGTATAATGCTTGTACATAGCTTGCATAATTATGTATATAATGTGTATAATACTTACATATAGCATTGAGCATAGTGTAGAATGCTTGAATAAACTTATATATAATTTATATAATTTATATATATAGTGTGTGCAATGCTCGTATATAGCATGTACATAGTGTGTATAATGCTTGTACAAAATATGTATAAAGTTATTCATAATATGTATAATACAAATACATAGCATGTATAAAATTGTATATAACATGTATAATATTTTTATAAACTTGTACTTAGTGTGTATAATACTAGTATAAAACATATATAATGTTTGTATATAGCGTGTATTAACTAGCTCATTGTGTGTAAAATTTATATATATAGCATTTATACTCTTATACATAGTTTGTATAAGCTTTATATATAGCATGTATAAACTTGTACATAGTGTGTAAAAATTATATATATAGCATGTATAAACTTATACATGGTGTGTTTAATCCTTATACATAGCGTGTTTAAACTTGTACATAACATGCATAAACTTGTTCATAATTTGTATAATCCTTATACATAGTGTGTATAAACTTATATATAGTCGGTATAACACTCGTACATAGAGTTTGTATAATGTTTGGATAAACCTCTATATGGTGTGCATAATCCTTATAAATAGTTTATATAATACTTGTACATAGAATGTATAAATTTGTATATATTGTGTATAATGCTTGTATAAACTTATACATAGTGTGTATAATACTTATATAAACTTGTACATAGTATGTATAATATTTATACATAGCATGTACAAATTTAGATATAGTTTTTATAATGCTTATATATAATATTTACAAATATATATATAGTGTGTATAATGCTAATACATAGCAAGTATAAACTTATCTTTAGTGTGCATAAATTTATATATTATATGTATAAACTTGTACATAATGTGTATAATACTTATATGTAAGATGTACAAACTTGTACATAGTGTTGAAAATGCTTGTACATAGCGTATATAAACTTGTATAATGCTTGTACATACCATATATAAACTTATACAAAGTGTGTATAATACTTATACATATCATGATATTATATGTATAAACTTATATATAGTGTGTATAATTCTTATTTATAGTATATAAAATGCTTGTACATATCATGTATAAACTTGTATATAGTGTCTATAGTACTTGGATATTACATGTAAAACTTGTACAAAGTGTGTATAAAACTTGTACATAGTATTTATAATACTTATATAGTTTGTACAAACTTATAAATAATATGTTTAATGCTTGTACATAGCATGTATAAACTGATACATAGTGTGTATATTATTTATAGATAGCGTGTATAAACTTCGACATAGTATGCAAAATGCTTGTATAAACTTATACAAAGTCTGTATAATATATTTATATAGCATGTATAATAATTTTACATAGCATGAACAATGCTTATATATAGCTTGTATTAACTTATACATAGTGTATTTAAACTTATTCAGAGTGTATAATACTTAATAATGGTGTGTATAATGCTTTTATATAGCATGTAAAAATATATACATAATGTGTATAATACTTGTATATAGGATTGAACGTAGTGTAGAATGCTTGTATAAACTTATATATAACGTGTATAATTCATATATACAATGTGTGCAATGCTCATATATAACGTGTATAATGCTTATACATAGCATTTATAAACTTGTATATAACATATATAAGATTTGTATAAATTTATATATAGTATGTATAATACTTGTACATCGCATGTATAGTGCTTGTATATAGCGTGTATAAACTTGCACATAGTTTATAAAAATTATGTATATAGCGTTTAAAAACTTATACATAATATGTGTAAGCCTCATACATAGCATATATAAACTTATACATAGTATGTAAAAATTATGTATATATCATGTATAAACTTATACATGGTGTGTATAATCTTTATACATATCGTGTATAAACATGTACATAATGTGCATAAACTTGTTCATAGTTTGTATAATCCTTATACATAGCGTGTATAAACTTTTATAAAATATGTATAGTGCTTGTACATAGCGTGTGTATAATATTTAAATAAACTTGTATATAGTGTATATAATGCTTATACATAGAATGTATAAACTTTTATAAATCATGTATAATGATTGTATGAACTTGTACATAGTGTGTATAATACTTCTATATAGCATCTATAATACTTGTGTAAACTTGTACATAGTGTGTATAATGCTTGTACATAGCATGTACAAACTTGTATATAATTTTTATAATGCTTATATGTAGTGTTTACAAACGTATACATAATGTGAATAATACTTGTACATAGCATGTATAAACTTATATATAGTTTGTATAAACTTATACATTGCATATATAAACTTGTACAAGTGTGTATAATACTTGTACATTGCATGTACAAACTTATAAATAGTGTGTAAAATGTTTATACATAGCATTTATATACTTGAATAATTCATGTATAATGCTTGCATATAGAATGTATAAACCTGTACATAGTAAGTATAATACTTATACATACCATGTACATAGTGCATATAATGCTTATATATAACATGTATAAACTTATACATAGTGTGTATAATTCTTATTTATAGTGTGTAAAATACTAGTACATATCGTGTATAAACTTATACATAATGTGTATAAAACTTGTATATAGTGTGTATAATACTTATACATAGTTTGTACAAACTTATACATAATATGTATAATGCTTGTACATAGCGTGTATAAACTTATACATAGTATGTATATTATTTATAGATAGCGTGTATAAACTTTAATATAGTATGCATAATGCTTGTATAAACTTATACGTAGTGTGTATAATACTTTTATATAGCGTATATAACGCTTGTATATTGTATGTACAATGCTTATATTTAGCTTGTATAAACTTGTTCATACTGTATATAAACTTATTCAGAGTGTATAAAACTTATGAAAAGTTTGTATAATGCTTGTACATAGAGCGTATAAATATGTACATAGTGTGTATAATTGCCTTTTGTAGGGAATTTATAAGGGTATTATTTTCATAATTTTGATTAAGTTCTTCTCGATCAGGTTGTTCAAGGATTTGTCTAGAATGCTTGTAAGAACTTATATATAATGTGTGTAATTCATATATACAGTGTGTGTAATGCTCGTATATAGCATATACATAGTGTGTATAATACTTATACATAACGTGTATAAAGTTATACATAATGTGGAAAATGCTTGTATATATCATGTATAAATTTATACATAAAATGTACAACATATGTATAAAGTTGTATATAGTGTGTATAATACTTATTCATAGCATGTATAATGCTAGTTCATAGCGTGTATAAACATGCACATAGTATATAAAAATTATGTATATAGCATTTATAAACTTTTACATTGTATGTATAAGCCTTATACATAACATTTATAAACTTACACATAGTGTGTAAAAATTATGTATATAGCGTGTATAAACTTATATATAGTGTGTATAATCCTTATACCAAACGTGTTTAAACTTGTACATAATGTGCATAAATTTGTTTGTAGTTTGTATAATCCTTATACATAGCATGTATAAACTTGTACATAGTTTGTATAATGATTGTACATAGCGCGTGTGTAATGTTTGAATAAACTTGTACATAGTGTGTATAATATTTATAAATATTATGTATAATGTTTGTACAATATGTGTATAATGCTTGTATAAACTTGTATATAGTATGTTTAATGCTTGTACATAGCATATATAATACTTGTATAAACTTGTTATAGTGTTTATAAACATATATGTAGTGTGTATAATATTTGTTCATAGCATGTTATAAATTTGTATATAATGTGTATAAATTTGTATATTATGTGTATAAACTTATACATAATGTATATAATACTTGTGCATAGCATGTACAAACTTATACATATTGTATAAAATGTTTATACATAGCGTGTATAAACTTATATAATTTATGTATAATACTTGTACATAATATGTATAAACTTCTATATAGTGTGTATAATACTTATACATAACATGTACATAATGTGTATAATATTTATATATAGCGTGTATAAACTTATACATAGTGAGTATAATTCTTATTTATAGTGTTTTAAATGCTTGTACATATCGTATATAAACATGTACATAATGAGTATAATATTTGTACATTGCATGTAAAACTTTACATACTCTGTATAAAACTTGTACATAGTGTTTATAATACTTATACATAGTGTGTACAAACTTATACATAATATGTATAATGCTTGGACATAGCGTTTATAAATTTGTACACAATGTGTATATTATTTGTAGATAGCATGTATAAACTTCTACATAGTATGCATAATGCTTGTATGCATAATACTTTTATATAACATGTATAAAGCTGGTATATAACATGTACAATGCTTATATATAGCTTGTATAAACTTGTACATAGTGTATAATACTTATAAATAGTGTGTATAATGCTTGTACATAGTGTGTATAAACATATACATAGTGTGTATAATACTTGTATATTTTATTGATAGTAGTGTAGAATGCTTGTATAAACTTATATATAATGTATATAATTTATGTATACAATGTGTGCAATGCTCATACATAGCGTGTACATAGTATATATAATGCTTGTATATAACATGTATAAACTTAGACATAATGTGTGTAATGCTTATACATAGCATTTATAAACTTGTACATAATATATACAATGTTTGTATAAACTTATAAATAGTGTGTATAATACTTACACATAGCATATATATTACTTGTACAGAGTGTGTATAAACTTAAATATAATGTGTAAAAATTATGTATATTGCGTTCATAAAATTATACTTAGCATGTATAAATTTGCACATTGTGTGTAAAAATTTTTTATATAGAGTATATAAACTTATACATAGTCTGTATGTTCCTTATATATAACTTATATAAACTTGTACAAAATATGCTTAAACTTCATCATAGTTAGTATA
This sequence comes from Dendrobium nobile, assembly GCA_022539455.1. Classification (NCBI taxonomy): domain Eukaryota; kingdom Viridiplantae; phylum Streptophyta; class Magnoliopsida; order Asparagales; family Orchidaceae; genus Dendrobium; species Dendrobium nobile. The sequence continues at coordinate 757,022 of CM039722.1, read as the reverse complement.
ATCCTTATATATAGCATGTATAAACTTGTACATAGTCTTTATAATGCTTGTACATAGCATGTATATAATGTTTGAATAAACTTGTACATAGTGTATATATTGCTTATAAATAGTGTGTATAATGCTTGCACATAGAATGTATAAACTTGTATGAAGTGTGTATAATGCTTGTATAAACTTGCACATAGTGTGTATAATGCTATACATAGCATCTACAATACTTGTAAAATCTTGTACATAGTGTGTATAGTGCTTGTACATAGCATGTATAAACTTGAACATAGTTTTTATAAAGCCTATATATTATATTTACAAACATATACATAGTGTGTATAATGATTATACAAAGCATGTATAAACTTATATATAATGTGTGTAAACTTATACATTACATGTATAAACTTATACAAAGTGTGTATAATACTTGTACATAGCATCTACGCTTGTCCATAGTGTGTAAAATACTTGTACATAGTGTGTATAAAGTTGTATAATTCATGTATAATGCTTGTACATAGCATGTATAAATTTATACATAGCGTATATAATACTTATACATATCATATACATAGTGTGTATAATATTTATATATAGCATATATAAACTTATACATAGTGTGTAAAATTCTTATTTATAGTGTGTAAAATGCTTGAACATATCATGTATAAACTTATATATAGTGTGTATAATACATGTATATTGCATTAAAAACTTATACATAGTGTTTGTAAAACTTATACATAGTGTTTATAATGCTTATACATAGTGTATACAAACTTATACATAATATGTATAATGTTTATGCATAGCATGTATAAACATATACATAGTGTGTATATTATTTATATATAGTATTTATAAACTTCTAAATAATATGCATAATATTTGTTTAAACTTATACATAGTCTGTATAATATTTTTATATAGCATGTATAAGGCTTGTATATAGTATGTACAATGCTTATATATAGCTTATATAAACTTGTACATAATGTATATAAACTTATTTAGAGTGTATAATACTTATGAATAGTGTTTATATTACATAACATGTATAAATATGTACATAATGTGTATAATACTGGTATATAGCATTGAATGTAATGTAGAATGCTTGTTTAAACTTATATATTATGTATATAATTAATATATAAGTGTATGCAATGCTCAAATATAGCGTGTATATATTGTGTATAATGCTTGTACATAATGTGTATAAACTTATACATAATTTGTATAATGTTTATACATAGAATATATAAACTTGTACATAACATGTACAATATTTGCATAAAATTATACATAGTGTGTATAATACTTGTATATAGCAAGTACAATGTTTGTACATAGCATGTATAAACTTGCACATAGTGTGTAAAAATTATATATATAGGGTTTATAAATATATACATTGTTTAGGGTTTAGGGTTTTGGTTTATACAAGAATTATACACACTATGTACAAGTTTATACATTTTATGTATAAGCATTATACATACTATATACAAGTTTATTCAAATATTATGCACATGCTATGTACAAGCATTATACAGACTATGAATAAGTTTAAACACGCTATGTATATGGATTATAAAAACTATGAAATAGTTTTTGCACATTATGTACAAGTGTATACACGCTATATATAAGGATTATCCACAACATGTATATATTTATACATGCTATATACATAATTTTTACATACTATGTGCAAGTTTATACATGCTATGTATTAAGGTTATACATAATATGTATTAATTTATAAATGTTATATACATATTTTTTGTACACTATGTGCAAGTTTAAACATGCTATCTAAACTTATATAAATTGTGTATAATGCTTGTACAAGCATCTATAATATTTGTATAAACTTGTACATAGTGTGTATAATGCTTGTACATAGCATGTACAAACTTGTAAATACTTTATATAATTCTTATATATAGTGTTACAAACTTATACATAGTATGTATAATGCTTATACATAGCATGTATAAACTTATTTATAGTGTGTATAAACTTGTATATTGAGAGTATAAACTTGTACATAGTGTGTAAAACACTTGTACATAACATGTACAATCTTGTATATAGTGTATAAAATGCTTCTACATAACGTGTATGAACTTGTATAATTCATGTATAATGCTTGTACATAGCATGTATAAACTTGTACATAGTGTGTATAATACTTATACCTATCATATACAATGCTCATATATAGCGTATACATAGTATGTATAATGCTTGTACATAACTTGTATAAACATATACATAATGTGTGTAATGCTTATACATAGCATTTATAAACTTGTACATAATATATACAATATTTATATAAATTTGTACATAGTGTGTATAATACTTATATATAGCATATATAATACATGTACATAGCGTGTATAAACTTACATATAGTGTGTAAAAATTATGTATATTGTGTTTATAAACTTATACATAGAATGTATAAGACTTATACTTAGCATGTATAAATTTGCAAATAGTGTGTAAAAATTATATATATAGAGTGTATAAACTTATACATGGTCTGTATATTCCTTATATATAACTTGTATAAACTTGTACAAAATATGCATAAAGTTCATCATAGTTAGTATAATCCTTATATATAGTATGTATAAACTTGTACATAGTCTTTATAATGCTTATATATAGCATGTGTATAATGTTTGAATAAACTTGTATATAGTATATATATTGCTTTTAAATAGTGTGTTTAATGCTTGCATATAAAATATATAAACTTATATGTAGTGTGTATAATGCATGTATAAACTTGTACATAGTCTTTATAATGCTTATACATAGCATCTATAATACTTGTATAAACTTGTATATAGTGTGTATAGAGCTTGTACATAGTATGTACAAACTTGAACATAGTTTTTATAATGCCTATATATTATATTTACAAATATATAGATAGTGTGTATAATGCTTATACATAGCATGTATAAACTTATATATAATATGTATAAACTTATACATTACGTGTATAAACTTGTACAAAGTGTGTATAATACTTGTACATAGCATGTACTAACTTGTCCATAGTGTGTAAAATGCTTGTACATAGCGTGTATAAAGTTGTATAATTCATGTATAATGCTTGTACATTGCATGTATAAATTTATACATACTGTATATAATACTTATACATATCATATACATAGTGTGTATAATGTTTATATATAGCATATATAAACTTTTACATAGTGTGTATAATTCTTATTTATTATGTGTAAAATGCTCGTACATATCATGTATAAACTTTTATATAGTGTCTATAATACTTGTATATTGCATTAAAAAATTATACTGAGTATTTGTAAAATTTATACATAGTATTTATAATGCTTATAAATAGTGTATATAAACTTGTACATAATATGTATAATGTTTATACATAGCATATATAAACTTATATATAGTGTGTATATTATTTATAGATAGCGCGTATAAACTTATATATAGTATGCATAATACTTGTATAAACTTATACAAAGTGTGTATAATACTTTTATATAGTATGTATAAGGCTTGTATATAGTATATACAATGCTTATATATAGCTTATATAAACTTATATATAATATATATAAACTTATTAAGAGTGTATAATACTTATGAATAGTATTTATAATGCTTGTACATACTGTGTATAAATATATACATAATGTGTATAATACTGGTATAATGATAGGTATAAGTATTATACACAATATGTACAAGTTTATACATGCTATGTATAAGAATTATATATGAATTATACAAATTTATACATGTTATATACAAGTATTTTACACACTATGTCAAGTTTGTACATGTTATGTATAAGTATTATACACACTATGTACAAGTTTATACACGTAATGTATAAGTTTATACATACTATATACAAGTTTATACATGTTATGTACAAGCAATATACAAACTATGTATATATTTATAAACACTATATAAAAGCATTATAAAAGCTATATACAAGTTTATACATGTTATGTATAAGCATTTTACACACTATGTACAAGTTTATATAAGTATTATAGATGCTATGTAAAAGTATTATACACAATATATACAAGTTTATACAAGCATTATATATGCTATGCAAAAGTATTATGTATTCTATATACAAGTATTATACACATAATTTATAAGCATTATACACATTATGAACAAGTTTATTTAAATATTATACACACGCTATGTACAAGCATTATACAAAATATGTATAAGTTTATACACGCTATGTATAAGGATTATATAAATTATGAACAATTTTATGCACATTATGTATAAGTTTATACATGCTATGTATAATGATTATATACACCATGTATAAGTTTATACAAGCTATATACATAATTTTTATGCACTATGTGCAAGTTTATATATGCTATGTATAAGTCTTATACAAACTATACATATGTTTATAAATGTTATATACATAATTTTTACACTCTATGTGCAAGTTTATACATGCTATGTACAAGCATTGTATATGTTATGTGCAAGTATTATACACACTATGTAAAAATTTATACAAATATTATACATGTTATGTACAAGTTTATACATGCTATGTATAAGCATTATAGATATTTTGTATAAGTTTATACACGTTATATACAAGCATTATACACACTATGTATATGATATGTACGAGAATTGCACATACTGTATACATGAATTATACACTTTATATATAAATTTATATAAGTATTCTACACTATGTTCAATGCTATATACAAGTATTATACAAACTATATACATATTTATACACTCTATGTATAAACATTATACAAACTTTTCATAAGTTTTATACACTCTGAATAAATTTATATACAGTATGAACAATTTTATACAAGCTAAATATAAGCATTGTACATACTATATGCAAGCATTATACATGCTATATAAAAGTATTATACACACTACGTATAAGTTTATAAAAGTATTATGCATATTATATTAAAGTTTATACACGCTATCTATAAATAATATACACACTATGTACAAGTTCATACACGCTATGTACAAGCATTATAAATTTTATATATAAGTTTATACACACTATACATAACTATTATATACACTATGTACAAGTTTTATACACACTATGTACAAGTTTATACACGATATGTACTCACATTTTACAAACTATAAATAAGAATTATACACACTATGTATAAGTTTATACACACTATTTATAAGCATTATACATACTATGTACATGGAATGTATAAGTATTATACTCACTATATACAAGTTTATACATTCTATGTGCAAGCATTATATATGAATTATACAAGTTTATAAATACTATACATAAGCATTTTACACACTATGTATAAGTTTGTACATGCAATGTACAAGTATTATACATACTTTGTACAAGTTTATATACGTAATGTATAAGTTTATACAAACTATATGCAAGTTTATACATGCTATGTACAAGCATTATACACATTATGTATATATTTATAAACACTATATATAAGCACTATAAAAACTATATACAAGTTTATACATGCTATGTACAAGCATTATACACACTATGTACAAGTTTACCCAAGTATTATAGATGCTATGTAGAAGTGTTATACACACTATGTATAAGTTTATATAATTATTATACATACTTTGTAAAAGTTTATACATTCTATGTATAAGCATTATATACAGTATATATAAGTTTATTTAAACATTATACACACGCTATGTACAAGCATTATATATATTTTGTAAAAGTTTATACATGCTATGTATAAAAATTATACAAACTATGAATAAGTTTATGCACATTATTTATATATTTATACACGTTATATATAAAGATTATGCACATTATGTATAAGTTTATACATGCTATATACATAATTTTTACACACTATATACAAGTTTATACATGCTATGTATGAGGCTTATACATATTATGTATAAGTTTATAAATGATAGATACATAATTTTTACACACAATGTACAAGTTTATACACACTATGTACAAGTATTATACATACGATGTACAAGTATTAAACATACTATATATAAATTTATACAAATATTATTTATATTATATACATGTTTATATATATTATGTATAAGAATTATACACGTTATATATGAGCATTGGATACATTGTATATATGAATTATACAAATTATATATAATTTATACAAGCATTCTACACTACGTTCAATGCTATATACAAGTATTATACACATTATGTACATATTTATACACGCTATGTAAAAGCATTATGCACACTATTATTAAGTATTATACACTCTGAATAAGTTTATATGCACTATATATAAGTTTATACAAGCTATAATTAAGCATTATACATGCTATATGCAATCATTATACATGCTATATAAAAGTATTATACACACTATGTAAAAGTTTATACAAGTATTTTGCATACTGTGTAGAAGTTTATACACGCTATCTATAAATAATATACATACCATATATAAATATTATACACACCATGTTAAGCATTATACATGCATTATGCATAATACATACAAATTTATACATGCAATACATAAGGATTATACAAACTATGAACAAGTTTATGCATATTTTGTACAAGTTTATACACGCTATGTATAAGGATTTTACACACCATGTATAAGTTTATACACGTTATATATATAATTTTACACACTATGTACAAGTTTATACATGCTATGTGTAAGGCTTATACTTACTATGTACAAGTTTATAAATGCTATATACATTTATAAATGCTATATAAGTTTTTTTGCACTGCAATTATGTTGCTTTGAATTTTGGCATTATTTTGGATAAGAGTTATTTGAAGGATATCCCTAGATGCATTTATTGGACCCAGCATCCCAAGGATTTTTTGAAGCTGAATGTGGATTGTAGTATGAGAGACTTTTACTTTAATTATGCTGGTGTGCTTAGGGATCATTAAGGTGAGTATTTTTTTGGTTTTTTGGGTCCTTCTAATAGAGCAGATAGGATCTTTTCCATTACTTATGCTATTTACTATGGCTTGAAAATTTGTTATAAGCATAATTGATTTAACATGGTGGTTGAGGTGGCTGACAATTTTGATCTTCAGTCTTTGGATTTTAGGGAATACAAATGATGTTTTTCTTCCCTTTCTATATTAGGCGTGATATGTTGATCTTAATTAAGAAGTTAAATCTTTCTTTTTCTGTGATTGAGGTTAACGGTAATGCTGTGGCTCAGGCTTTGGCCAATCGTGTGGGGATATTTTAATAATATGTCTGACATCTCTATTTTTTTCTTACCCTTTTATGTTAAGGGGATTTTGAGATTGGAGAAGGCTAATGTTCCTTATGTTAAGCCTTAGTTTGCTAGTTTAAGTAGCTGTTAATCTTGAGGTTTCTGTTGGGTTGTGCTGCTTTGCCTGGTGGTGCTATAATGGGCATTTGATCCTGAGGCTTTCGTCTATTTTTTAGGGTTTGGCTCATCTTATTGTGATTATTTTGATTTCTATTCACCTTTACTCTTATCAGAATTCTAGTGATTGGAGGTGTTTATTGTTCGTGTTGACTGGGGTTGGCAATTTTGGGAGTCTATTTTGGTATGTCCTGCTGTTGGTGTCAGTTTTTGCTCTGTTTTGGAGGGTTACTGGTTCTCAACATTCTTGGTATGCTCATTTTGATCCAGTAAATCTGTAGCTCATCTGTGTTGTAAGAAGCTATTTTATGGACTCTACTATCTCTATTGGGTATTTACTTTTGGTTGATCTGTTGTTTGGTTGGGGGACTACCAGATTTATTATCCGTTGTTGGTCTTTTAATATATTATCCATCAGGTTTTTTCTTGGGTTTACAATATTACTAATGCTTCATACTCTAGAAGTTATTTTTGTTGGTGGTGGTGTTCTTTGCAGGTTTTTTTTATGCAGGTGTTGAGGTGGATCATTTTTTTGATGGGGAGCAGTTCGTGCGTGAAAGATTTATGTTTTCTCCCCTTTTTTGGGTTCTTGTGCTCAAACACCGTAGAATGTACCTAAGTTCTATTGTAATTTTTGGTAGTAAGGACCTTGTGCTCCTAGGTTTTTTTGAATCTTTTTTTGTAGCTCTTTTGAGCATTAGTGAGCGTGAGGCTCTTTTAAGGACTATGTAAATTTTCTATAATATCAGTGCGTAGGCCCCACTGTGGGTTTTTCCCTAAAAAAATAATAAATAAATAAATAAATAAATACTATATACATAATTTTTACACACTACGTGCAAGTTTATACATGATATATACAAGTATTATACACACTATATACAAGTTTATACAAATATTGTACATATTATGTACAAGTTTATACATGCTATGTATAAATATTATACACATTATGTATAAGTTTATACACGTTATGTACAAGTATTATATACACTATGTACACACTATATACGAGCATTGCATAAACTATATACATGAATTATACATGTTATATATGAGTTTATACAAGCATTCTACGGTACGTTCAATGCTATATACAAATATTATACATGCTATGTACAAGCATTATACATACTATTCTTAGGTATTATACAGTCTGAATAAGTTTATATATACTACGTACAAACTTATACATGCTATATATAGGCATTGTACATGCTATATACAAGTATTATATATGCTATATAAAAGTATTATTCACACTACGTATAAGTTTATACAAGCATTATGCATACTATGTAGAAGTTTATACATGCTATTTATAAATAATATAAAAACTATGTACAAGTTTATACATGCTATGTACAAGTATTATACCAACTATGTATAAGTTTATACAAGTATTATAGATGCTATGTACAAGCATTATACACACTATGTTCAAATTTATACATTCAATGTACAAACATTATACACACTTTTAATAAGCATTATACATACTATGTATAAGTTTATTCAAACATTATACACCCTCTATGTACAAGTATTGCACATACTACAAACTTGTTTATGTACGCTATGTATAAGGATTATACAAATTATGATCAAATTTATGCACATTATGTATTAATTTATACACACTATTTATAAGGATTATTCACACCATGTATAAGTTTATACATGCTATATACATAATTTTATACATAGCATTTTATGTACAAGTTTATACAAACTTTGTATTATAAGGTACAAGATTTTAGATGATATGTATAAGCTATTTACGCATTATGTCTAAGTTTATACAAGTTACTTACAAGCATTATACACACTATGTACACGCTATATAGGAGCATTGCACAGTTTGTATAAATGAATTATACACATTATATATAAGTTTATACAATCATTCACCACTGCATTCAATGTTATATACAAGTATTATACGCACTATATATATATTTATACACATTATATATGCTATGTACAAACTTTATACATACTATTCATAAGTTTTATATACTCTGAATAAGTTTATATATACTATGCATAAGTTTATATAAGCTATATATAAGCATTGTACATATTATATATAAGTATTATACACTATATAAAAGAATTATAGACACTACGTATAAGTTTATACAAGTATTATGCATACTATGTGAAAGTTTATACACGCTATTTATAAATAATATACACACTATGTACAAGTTATATACACATTATGTACAAGTTTTACATGTAATATACAAGTATTATACACACTATGTACAAGTTTATACATGATATATACTAGTATTTTTCATACTATAAATAAAAATTATACACACTTTGTATATATTTATACACGCTATACATAAGAATATTACACACTATGTATATGGAATGTATAAGCATTATACACAATATGTATAAGTTTATACATGCTATGTATAAGCATTATACATGAATTATAAAATTTTATACACATTATGTAAAAGCATTTTACACAATATGTATAAGTTCATACATGCTATGAATAAGTATTATACACACTATGTACAAGTTTGAACACACTGTATATAAGCATTATATATATTATGTATAAGTTTTTAAACACTATGTATAAGCAATATAAACACTATGTACATGTTTTATACACACTATGTATAAGGTTTACATGCAAAATACAAGTATTATACAAACTATGTACAAGTTTATACACGATATGTACAAGCATTTTACATACTATAAATAAGTATTATACACATTATGTATAAGTTTACACATGCTATATATAAGCATTATACACATTATATACATGGTCTGTATAAGTATTATATACATTATGTACAAGTTTATACATGCTATGTACAAGCATTATATATGAATTATATAAGTTTATATACGCTATGTACAAGTATTTTACACACTATGTACAAGATTGTATATGATTTTAACAAGTATTATACACACTATGTATAAGTTTATACACACAATATACAAGTTTATACACACTATATATACGTTTATACATGCTATGTACAAGCATTATACATACTATGTATATAATTGTAAACACTATATATGAGCATTATAAAAACTATGTATAAATTTGTACATGAAATATACAAGCATTATACACACTATGTACAAGTTTATACAAGTATTATTGATGTTATGTATAATCATTATTCATACTATATACAAGTTTATACAATCATTAAATACACTATGTACAAGTTTATTTAAATATTATACACACGCTATGTACAAGTAATATTCAAACTATGTACAAGTTTATACACGCGATGTATAAGGATTATACAAACTATGAATAAGTTTATGCATATTATGTACAAGTTTTTACACCCTATGTATAAGAATTATACACACGATGTATAAGCTTATACATGCTATATACATAATTTTTACATAATTTGTGCAAGTTTATACATGCTAAGTATAAGGCTTATACATAATATATATTAGTTTATAAACGTTATATATATAATTTTTACACACTATGTATATAGCATATACAATACTTATATATTACGTGTATAAACTTATACATAGTGTGTATATTTCTTATTTATAGTGTGTAAAATGCTTGTACATATCATGTATAAACTTATACATAGTGTGTATAATATTTGTATATTGCATGTAAAACTTGTACATAGAGTGTATAAAACTTGTACATATTGTTTATAATACATATACATAGTGTGTACAAACTTATGCATAATATATATAATGTTTGTACATAACATGTATAAACTTTTACATAGTGTTTATATTATTTATAAATATCATGTATAAACTTCTATATAGTATGCATAATGCTTGTATAAACTTATATGTAGTGTTAATAATACTTTTAAATAGAGTGTATAATTCTAGTATATAGTATGTACAATGCTTATATATAGCTTGTATAAACTTGTACATAGTATATATAAATTTATTCATAGTGTATAATACATATAAATAGTGTGTATAATGCTTGTACATAACATGTATAAATATATATAGTGCGTATAATACTTGAATATAACATTGAACGCATTAGTGAATGATTGTATAAACTTATATATAATATGTATAATTCATGTGTACAGTATGTAATGCTCGTATATAGCATGTACATAGTGTGTATAATGCTTGTACATAAGTTTTATAAACTTATACATCATGTGTTTAATGTTTATACATAGCATGTATAAACTTATTCATAACATGAATAATGTTTGTATTAACTTGTACATAGTGTGTATAATACATGTACATAGAATGCATAATGCTTGTACATAGCATGTATAAACTTATACATAGTGTGTAAAAATTATGTATATAGCATTTATAAACTTATATATAGTATATATAAGCCTTATACACAGCATAAACTTGTTCATAATGTACATAAACTTATTCATAGTTTGTATAATTCTTATACATAGCATTTATAATTTTGTACATAATGTGCATAAACTTATTCATACTATGTATAATTATTATACATAGCATTTATAAACTTATATGTAGTTTGTATAATGATTGTACATAGCGTTTGTATAATATTTGAATAAACTTATACATAGGGTATAAATGCTCATAAAAAGTGTGTATAATGGTTGTATATAGAATGTATAATTTTGAACATAGTGTGTATAATACTTATATAAACTTTTACTATGTATGTATAATGCTTGTACCAAGCATCTTTAATACTTGTATAAACTTATACATAATATATATAATGCTTGTACATATTATGTACAAACTTGAACATTATTTTTATAATGCTAATTTATAGTGTTTACAAACATATACATAGTGTGTATAATGGTTTTACATAACATGTATAAACTTGTATATAGTGTGTATAAACATGTACATTACGTGTTTAAACTTGTATATAATGTGTATAATACTTGTACATAGTATATATAAACTTGTATATAGTGTGTAAAATGCTTGTACATAGCATGTATAAACTTATTTAATTCATGTATAATGCTTATACATAACATGTATAAACTTGTACATAATTTGTATAATTCTTATACATATCATGTATATAGTGTGTATAATGCTTATATATTGTATTTATAAACTTATACATAGTGTGTATAATTTTTGTTTATAGTGTGTAAAATGTTTGTACATATCATGTATAAACTGGTACATAGTATGTATAATTCTTGTATATTACATATAAAACTTGTACATAGTGTATAAAATTTATACATAATGTTTATAATGCATTTACATAGTGTGTACAAACTTATCCGTAATATTTATAATACTTAAACATAGCGTGTATAAACTTATACATAATATATATATTATTTATAGATAGTGTGTATAAACTTTTATATAGTATGCATAATGATTGTACAAGCTTATACGTAGTGTATATAAAACTTTTTTGTATAATGCTTATATATAGCATATACAATGCCTAAATATAGCTTGTATAAAATTATACATAGTGTATATAAACCTATTCAGTTTATAATACTTATAAATAGTGTATATAATGCTTGTACATAGCGTGTATAAATATATACATAGTGTAAATAATACTTGTATATAGTATTGAATGGACTGTAGAATGCTTGTATAACCTTATATATAATATATATAATTCATGTATATAGTGTGTGCAATGATCGTATATAGCATGTATATAGTGTGTATAATGCTTGTGCATAACATGTACAGACTTATAAATAATGTGTATAAATCTTATACATAGCATGTATAAACTTATGGATAACATGTATAATATTTGTATAAACTTTTACATAGTGTGTATAATACTTGTACATAGCATGTATTATACTTGTACATAGCATATATAAACTTGCACATAGTATATAAAAATTATGTATATAGCGTTTATAAACTTATACATAGTACATATAGGCCTTGTAAATAGCATGTATAAACTTGCATATAGTATGTAAAAATTATGTATATAGCGTGTATAAACTTAAGCATGGTATGTACAATCTTAATATATAGTATGTATAAATTTTGTACATAATGTATATAATACTTATATATAGCATATATAAACTTATAAATAGTGTGTTAAATTCTTATTTATATTGTGTAAAATTCTTGAACATATCATGTATAAACTTATACATAGTGCGTATGATACTTATATATTGCATGTAAAATTTATACATAGTGCGTATAAAATTTATATATAGTGTTTATAATGCTTATACATAGTGTCTACAAACTTATACATAATATGCATAATGCTTTTACATAGCGTGTATAAACTTGTATATAGTGAGTATATTATTTATAGATAGCATGTATAAACTTCTACATAGTATGGATAATGCTTGTAAAAACTTATACGTAGTGTGTATAATACTTTTATATAGTGTGTATAATGCTTGTATATAGCATGTACAATACTTATATATAGTTTATATAAACTTGTACATATATATAAACTTATTTAGAGTGTATAATACTTATGAATAGTGTATATAATACTTGTACATAACATATATAAATATGTACATAGTATGTATAATACTTATATATAACATTAAAGGTAGTGTAGAATGCTTGTATAAACATATATATAGTATGTGTAAGCCTTATATATAACATATATGAACTTACACATAGTGTGTAAAAATTATGTATATAACATGTATAAACTTATACATGGTGTGTATAATCCTTATATATATCATGTATAAACTTATACATAATGTGCATTAACTTGTTCATAGTTTGTAGAATCCTTATACATAGCATTTATAAACTTGTACATAGTCTGTATAATGCTTGCATTTAGCATTTTTATAATGTTTGAATAAACTTATGTATAGTGTGTATAATGCTTATAAATAGTGTATGTAATGCTTGTACATAGAATATATAAACTTGTACATAATGTGTATAATGCTTGAATAAACTTGTACATATTATGTATAATACTTGTATATAACATCTATAATTCTTGTATAATACTTATATAGAACATGTAAAGACTTTTACATAGTTCTTATAATGCTTATATAGTGTTTACGAATATATACTTAGATTGTATTATGCTTGTTCATAGCATGTTTAAATTTGTATATATTGTATATAAACCTATATATTGCATGTATAAACTTGTACATGGTGTGTATAATATTTGTATATTGTGTGTATAAACTTATATATAGTGTATATAATGCTTGTACATTGTGTGTATAAACTTGTATGATTCATGTATAATGCTTGTACATAGCATGTATAAACTTGTACATATAGTGTATAATACTTATACATACCAAGTACATAGTACATAGAGCGTATATTGCTTATATATAGCATATAGAAATTTATACAATATGTGTATAGTACTTATTTATATTGTGTAAAATACTTGTACAAAACATGTACAAACTTATATATAATGTGTAAAATGCTTGTACATTGTGTGTATAAACTTGTATAATTCATATATAATGCTTGTACATAACTTGTATAAACTTGTACATATAGTGTATAATACTTATACATAGCATGTACATAGTACATAGTGTGTATAATGCTTATATATAGCATGTATAAACTTATACATAGTGTGTATAATTCTTATTTATATTGTGTAAAATACTTGAACATATCATGTATAAACTTGTACATATAGTGTATTATACTTATACATACAATGTACATAGTACATAGTGTCTATAATCTTATACATAATATGTATAATACTTGTACATAACATGTATAAACTTATATATAGAGTGTATATTATTTATGGATAGCATGTATAAACTTTTACATAGTATGGATAATGCTTATAAAAACTTATACGTAGTGTGTATATTACTTTTATATAGTGTGTATAATACTTGTATATAGCATGTACAATACTTATATATAGTTTATATAAACTTGTACATAGTATATATAAACATATTCAGAGTGTATAATACTTATGAATAGTGTGTATAATGCTTATACATAGCATGTATAAATATGCACATAGTGTGTATAATACTTATTTATAGCATTAAAGGTAGTGTAGAATGCTTGTATAAACTTATATATAATGTGTATAATTCATATATCTAGTGTGTACAATGATCCTATATAGCGTGTACATAGTGTGTATAATGCTTGTACATTACGTGTATAAACTTATTCATAATATATACAATGTTTTTATAAACTTGTACATAATGTGTATAAAACTTTAACATAGCATGTATAATGCTTGTAAATAATATATATAAACATGCACATAGTGTAAAAATTATGTATATAGTATTTATAAATTTTTACATAGCATAATAAGCCTTATATATAGCATGTATAAACTTGCACATAATGTGTAAAAATTATGTTTATAGCATGTATAAACTTATACATGATGTGTATAATCCTTATTCATAAAATATAAAAACTTGTACATAATGTGCATAAACTTGTTCATAGTTTGTATAATCCTTATACATAGCATGTATAAACTTGTACATAGTGTATAATGCACGTATATAACGTGTGTATAATGTTGGAATAAACTTATACATAGTGTATATAATTCTTGTAAATAGTGTGTATAATGCTTCTATATAGAATATATAAACTTGTATATAGTGTGTATAATGCTTGCATAAACTTGTACATAGTGTGTATAATGCTTGTACATAGCATTTATAATACTTTTAAAAACTTGAACATAGTGTGTATAAACAATATACATATCATGTACAAACTTATACATAGTTTTTATAATGCTTATATATAGTGCTTACAAAAATAAACATAATATGTATAATTCCAGTACATAACATGTATAAACTTTTATATAGCATTGAACGTAGTGTAGAATTCTTGTATAAACATATATATAATGTGTATAATTCATGTATACAGTGTGTGCAATGCTCGTATATAGGGCATACATAGTGTCTATAAAGCTTGTACATAATGTTTTTAAACTTATACATTATTTATATAATGTTTATATATAGCATGTATAAACTTTTACATAAGATATACAATACTTATAAAAATATGTACATAGTGCATATAATACTTATACATATCATTTATAATTCTTGTACATAGCGTGTATAAACTTGCACAAAGTATTTAAAAATTATGCATATAACATTTTTAAACTAACACATAGTATGTATTAGCCTTATACATAGTATGTATAAACTTTCTCACAGTGTGTAAAAATTATGTATAAAGCCTCTATAAACTTATATTTGGTGTGTATAATTCTTATACATAGTGTGTATAAACTTATACATAATTTGCATAAACTTATTTATAGTTTGTATAATCCTTATACATAGCGTGTATAAACTTGTACGTAGTCTGTATAATACTTGTACATAGCGTGTGTAAAATATTTGGATTAACTTGTATATATTGTGTATAATGCTTATAAATAGTGTGTATAATCCTTATACATATAATGTATAAACATGTACATAGTGTGTATATTTCTTGTATAAACTTGCATATAGTGTGTATAATGCTTGTACATAGCATCTATAATACTTATGTAAACTTGTAGATAGTGTGTATAATGCTTGTTCATAGTATGTATAAACTTGTACATAATTTTCATGATTCATATATGTAGTGTTTACAAACATATACATTATGTCTATAATGCTTGTACATAGCATATATAAACCTGTATACAGATTGTATAAACGTATAAATTGAATGTATAAACTTTTATATAGTGTGTATAATACATGTACATAGCATATACAAACTTGTACATAGTGTGTAAAATGCTTGTACATAGCACATATAAACTTATATAATTCATGTATAATGCTTGTATATAGCATGTATAAACTTATACATAGTGTATATAATACTTATACATACCATGTATATTGTGTGTATAATGATTATATATAACGGGTATAAACTTATACATCATCTGTATAATTCTTATTTATAGTGTCTAAAATACTTATACATATCATGTATAAACTTATACATAGTGTGTATAATACTTGTATATTGCATGTAAAACTTATACATAATGTGTATAAAACGTTTACATAATGTTTATAATACTTATACAAAGTGTGTACAAACTTATATATAATATGTATAATTCTTTTATATAGCGTGTATAAACTTATACATAGTGTGTATATTATTTATAAATAACATGTATAAACATTTACGTAGTATGTATAATGCTTGTACAAACTTATAAGTAAAGTATATAATACTTTTATATAGTATGTATAATACTTATATATAACATGTACAATTCTCTTTTATAGCTTGTATAAACATGTATATAGTGCATATAAACATATTCAGAGCGTATAATACTTATGAATAGTGCATATAATGCTTGTACATAGCTTGTATAAATATGTACATAGTGTGTAATACTTGTATATAGCATTAAACATAGTATAGAATGCTTGTATAAACTTATATGTAATGTTTATAATTCATGTACATAGTGTGTATAATGCTTGTATATAACATGTATAAACTTATACATAATATGTATAATGCTTATACAAAACATGTATAAACATGTACGTAATATATACATTATTTATATTAACATGTACATAGTGTGTATAATAATTTTATATGGCATGTATAGTGCTTATACATAATGTGTATAAACTTACACATAGTATAAAAAATTATGAATGTAGTGTTTATACACTTATACATAGCGTGTATAAGTTTTTACATAGTGTGTAAAAATTATATATATAACGTGTATAAAATTATATATGTTGTGTATAATCCTTATATATAGCATGTATAAACTTGTACATAATGTGCATAAACTTGTTCATAATTTATATAATCCTTATACACAGCGTGCGTAGACTTCTACATAGTCTGTATAATACTTGTACATAGCATGTGTACAATGTTTGAATAAACTTGTATATAGTGTGTATAATACTTGTAAATAGTGTATATAATGCTTGTACATAGATTGTATAAACTTGTACATAGTATCTATAATGCTTGTATAAACTTATACAAAGTCTATAATACTTGTTCATAGCATCTATAATACTTATATAAACTTGTACATAGTGTGTATAATGCTTGTACATAATATTTAAAAACTTATACGTAGTTTTTATAATGCTTATATATAGTGTTCACAAACATATACATAGTGTGTATAATGCTTGTACATAACATATATAAATTTGTATATACTGTATAAACTTGTACGTTGTGTATATAAATTTATATATAGTGTGTATAATACTCTTATATAACATGTATAAACTTGTACATAATGTGTGAAATACTTTTACAATTCATTTATAATGCTTGTACATAGTATGTATAAACTTAGATGTAATGTGTATAATACTTATATATACCATGTATATAGTGTGTATAACGCTTATATATAGCATGTATAAACTTATACATGGTGTATATAATTCTTATTTATAGTGTGTAAAATACTTATGCATATCGTGAATAAACTTATACATAGTGTATATAATACTTGTATATTGCATCTAAAACTTGTACATAGTGTGTATAAAACTCTTACACAGTATGTATAATGCTTATACATAGTGTGTACAAACTTATAAATAATATGTATAATGCTTGTACATAGCGTGTATAATTTGTATAGTATGTATATTATTTATAGATAACGTGTATAAACTTCTACAAAGTATTCATAATGCTTGTATAAACTTATACATGTTGCAGATCTATGGTTTATGATTTTGATGATAGCAAACATTCTTATTTCTCTACAGCTGCCTTATCTACTGACATTTTAGGTTCACACGATCAGATTGCAATTTGGAACCAGCTCCAGATTGGGTTGAGTAGGTCTGAGTCAGTTTGTACTCTTTTTTGCTTTCTTGAGTATTGTATTTGGTGTGGCTCCTGATGATTTCTAACTTGGAAGATTTTTTGTTGTTCCTTAAAGATTTCTATTTTTTGTAACATCGTTCGGGACGATATCTATATCATCCTAGATAATCTGTCCAAAAGCAGAAACCCTAATTAGGGCGTCCTCATTAAAGCAGCCATCATTATGCAAAAATATCATCCTGGATGATTTTGTATTAGTCAGGACGATAGGCTCAATTTATAAAGAATCTGTCGCCAAATCTATTTAGGAATTATTTATTTTTGGACATCGTCCTGGTGGATCGTCTTGGACTATAAAATATTATCCTGGATGATTCAGGATAATTTTTTCAAATTTCTCTGGAATTTAAGAAAAGCAATTATGACTTGATTGCATGATCAAATTGTCCTGGACGATCACCATATCGTCCTAGCTGATATACTGGATGATTATACATCAGACAGCTCTTTTTCAGGGAATATTCAGGATGATATTTCATAATTTATACTGATCATCCAAGATGATATATTATCATCCTAGATGATAAGAACAAATTTCTTCTGATCATCTCAAATCGTCCCGACTGATTGAGCTTAAATTACACTGATCATACAGACAATATTAGTATTTTCCTGGATGATAATGTCAGCAACTTGCATTAATGAGCTCATTTTGAGATCTTCTATTTAAGCTATGACATGACACTTGGTAAGTTTCTTTGGCAGCTATTATAGCTTCGCTCTTTTGGGGGGAACTTGAAGTGAGAGCTTGAAAGATAGTGAGGAATGGGTGAAGTCTGAGAGGGAAAAGTTCCTGTGAGTGGGGGACTCAAGGGAGTGCGGAGGGGTATTCCATACGGTTGCTCCCGCAGGCTTGCACCATAATACCGTCGGATTCAAGGCTTGTCTTGAGGGAAGTTCACCAAAGAAGAAGATCTCTTTGGTGTCAAAGGACCCGACGACTCTGCCGCACCGGGGAAGGTGGAATTGATTTTGTAAGGGCTTCTCCGCTTAGCTGTGGGGGCTAAAGGAGAGATACTTTTGTAGTACAATGCTCGTAAATAGCGTGTATATTGTGTGTATAATGCTTATACATAATATGTATAATACTTGTACATAGCATGTATTATATTGTACATAACATAAACAATATTTGTATAAACCTGTACATAGCGTTTATAATAATTATACATAGCATTTGTAATACTTGTACATAACGTGTATAAACTTGCACATATTGAATAAACTTGCACATAATATGTATATGCCTTATACATAGCATGTATAAACTTGCACATAGTGTGTAAAAATTATTTATATAGTATGTATAAACTTATATATATTATATATAATCCATTTACATAGCGTGTATCAACTTGTATATAATGTGCATAAACTTTTTTATAGTTTGTATAATCCTTATACATAGTGTGTATAAACTTATATATAGTCTGTATAATACTCGTACATATAGTGTGTATAATGTGTAAATAAACTTTTATATAGTGTGCATAATTCTTATAAATAGTTTGTATAATGCTTGTATATAGAATGTATAAACTTATAAATATTATGTATAATTCTTGTATAAACTTATACATAGTGTATATAATGCTTGTACATAGCATCTTTAATACTTATATAAACTTTACCATAGTGTGTATAATGATTGTACATAGTTTTTACAAACTTGTACATAGTTTTTATAATGCTTATAAAAAGTATTTACAAACATATACATAGTGTATACAATGCTTGTACATAGCATGTATAAACTTGTCTATTGTGTGTATAAATTTATAAATTATATGTTTAAACTTATATATAATGTGTATAATACTTATATATAGCATGTACAAACTTATATATAGTGTATAAAATGCTTGTACATAGAGTATATAAACTTGTATAATTCATGTATAATGCTTGTACATAACATGTATAAACTTGTACAAAGTGTGTATAATATTTATACATATCATGTACATAGTGTGTATAATGCTTATATATAGTGAGTATAAACTTATAAATAGTGCATATAATTTTTATTTATAGTGTGTAAAATGCTTGTACATATCGTGTATAAACTTGTACATATTGTGTATAGTACTTGTATATTGCATGTAAAACTTATACATAATATGTATAAAACTTATACATAGTATTTATAATACTTACATATTGTGTACAAAATTATACATAATATGCTTAATGCTTGTACATAGCATTTATAAACTTGTACATAGTGTTTATATTATTTATAGATAGCGTGTATAAACTTCTACACAGTATGTAAAATGCCTGTATAAATATATACATAGTGTGTATAATAGTTTTATATAGCATGTATAATGATTATATATAGCATGTACAATGCTTATATATAGCTTGTATAAACTTGTATATAGTGTATATAAACTTATTTAGAGTGTATTGTACTTATTAATTGTGTGTATAATGCTTTTATATAGCATGTATAAATATGTTCATAGTGTGTATAATACTTATATATAGCATTAAACATAGTGTAAAATGCTTGTATAAACTTTTATATAATTTCTATAATTCATATATATAATGTGTTCAATGCTCATATATAACATGTACATAGTATGTGTAATGCTTGTACATAAAGTGAATAAACTTATACATAATCTATATAATGCTTATACATAGCATCTATAAACTTGTATATAATATATACAATATTTGTATAAACTTAAATATAGTGTGAATAATTCTTGTACATCACATGTATATTGCTTGTACATAGCGTTTATAAGCTTGCACATAGTGTGTAAAAATTATGTATATAACATTTATAAACTATAAGCCTCATACATAGCATGTATAAACTTGAACATAGTGTGTAAAAATTGTATATAAGCATACATAAACTTTTACAATGTGTGTATATTTCTTATACATAGCGTGTATAAACTTGTACATAATATGCATAAACTTATTCATAGTTTGTATAATCCTTATACACAGCGTGTATAAACTTATACGAAATCTATATAATGCTTATACATATCATGTTTAAAATGTTAAAATAAACTTATACATAATGTGTATAATGCTTATACATAGAATGTTTAAGCTTTTACAAAGTGTTCATAATTCTTATATAAACTTGAACATAGTGTGTATAATGCTTGTATATAGCATCTATAATATTTGTATAAACTTTTATAGAGCATGTACAAACTTACACATAATTTTTATAATGCTTATATATAGTGTTTACAAACATATACATAGTATGTATAAACTTATATATAGTGTGTATAAACTTATACATTGCATGTATAAGTTTGTACATAGTGTGTATAATACTTGTACATAGCATGTACAAACTTGTATATAGTGTGTAAAAAGCTTATACATAGTGTGTATAAACTTGTATAATTCATGTATAATGCTTGTACATAGCATGTATAAACTTGTATAAAGTACATATAATACTAATATATATAATGTACATAGTGTGCATAATGTTTATATATAGCATGTATAAACTTATACATAGTATGCATAATTCTTATTTATAGTGTTTTAAATGCTTGACAAGACATGTATAAATATGTATATAATGTGTATAACACTTGTATATTGCATGTAAAACTGTACATAATGTGTATAAAACTTGTACATAGAATTTATAATGCTTATACATAGTGTGTACAAAGTTATACATAATATGTATAATGCTTATACAAAGCGTGTATAAACTTGTACATAGTGTGTGTATTATTTATCGATAGCGTGTATAAACTTCTATATAGTATGCATAATGCTTGTATAAACTTATATTTAGTATGTATAATACTTTTATATAGCGTGTATAATTCTTGTATATTGCTTGTGAAATGTTTATATATAACTTGTATAAACTTGTACATACTGTATATAAACTTTTTGAGATTGTATAGTACTTATGAATAGTGTGTATAATTCTTGTATATAGCATGTATAAATATGTACATAGTGTGTGTAATACTTATATATAGCATTTAACATAGTATAAAATGCTTGTATAAACTTATATATAATGTGTATAATTCATGTATATAGTGTGTGCAATACTCGTATATAGCGTTTACATAGTGTGTATAATGCTTGTACGTAATATGTATAATGCTTGTACATAGCATGTATTACATTGTACATAACATATACAATATTTGTATAAACCTGTATATAGTGTGTAAAGTACTTATACATAGCATGTATAATGCTTGTACATAGTGTTTATAATCTTGCACATATTGAATAAACATGCACATAATATGTATATGCCTTATATATAGCATGTATAAACTTACACATAGTGTGTAAAAATTATGTATATAGCATGTATAAACTTATATATAGTGTGTATAATCCTTTTATATAGCATGTATAAACTTGAACATAATGTCCATAAACTTTTTCATAGTTTGTATAATCAATATTTATAGTATGTATAAACTTGTATGTTGTCTGTATAATGCTTATACATAGCATGTGTATAATGTTTGAATAAACTTTTAAAAAGTATGTATAATGCTCATTAATAGTGGGTATAAAGCTTGTATAAAATTATACATAGTGTATATAATGCTTGTATATAGAATCTAAAATACTTGTATAAACTTGTATATAGTGTGTACAATGCTTGTACATAACATTTATAAACTTATACATAGTTTTTATATTGCTTATATATAGTGTTTACAAACTTATACATAGTGTGTATAATACTTATATATATAATTTATAAAATTATATATAGTATGTATAAACCAATAAATTGCGTGTATAAACTTATACATAGTATGTATAATATTTATACATAGTATGTACAAACTTGTACATATTATATAAAAAGCTTGTACACAGCGTGCATAAATTTGTATAATTCATGAATAAAGATTGTACATAGCATGTATAAATGTTTACATACTTTGTATAATACTTATATATACCAAGTACATAGTGTGTATAATTCTTATTTATAGTGCATAAAATGCTTGTACATATCATGTATAAACTTGTATATAGTGTGTATAATATTCTTATATTTCATGTAAAACTTATACATAGTGTGTATAAACTTATACATAGTGTTTGTAATGCTTAGATATAATGTGTACAAACTTATACATAATATGTATCATGATTATACATAGCGTGTGTAAACTTATAAATAGTATGTATATTTTTTATAGATATCATGTATAAACTTTTACATAGTATACATAATGCTTATATAAACTTATATGTAGTGTGCATAATACTTTTATATAGCATGTATAATGCTTGTATATAACATGTATAATGCTTATATATATCTTGTATAAACTTCTACATTGTGTATATAAACTAATTTAGAGTGTATAATACTTATGAATGGTGTGTATAATGCCAGTACATACAGTGTATAAATATGTACATAGTATGTATAATAATTATATATAGCATTGAAAGTAGTGTAGAATGCTTGTATAAACTTATTCAATATGTATAATTCATGTACAGAGTGTGTATAACACTCATATATAACATGTACATAGTTTGTATAATGCTTATACATAATATGTATAAACCTATACATATTGTGTATAACGTTTATACATAGCATGTATAAACTTGCACAAAAAATATACAATATTTATATAAACTTGTACATAGTATGTTTAATACTTTCATGTATAATGCTTGTACATAACATGTAAAAATTTGCATATAGTGTATAATATATATATATATATATATATATATATATATATATAGTATTAATAAACTTATACATAGTATGTATAAGCCTTTTACATAGCATGTATAAACTTGAATATAAAGTATAAAAATTATATATATATCATATATAAACTTATACATGGTGTGTATCATCCTTATGCATAGCGTGTAAAAACTTGTATATAATGTGCATAAACTTGTTCATAGTTTGTATAATCCTTATATATAGCATGTATAAACTTGTACATAGTTTATATAATGCTTGTACACAGCGTGTGTATAATGTTTGAATAAACTTGTACATAGGGTGTAAAATGCTTGTACATAGCGTGTATAAGCTTGTATAATTCATGTATAATGCTTGTACATAATATGTATAAACTTGTACATAGTGTGTATAATACTTATACATATCATGTATGTAGTGTGTATAATACTTATATATAGTGTGCATAAATTTATACATAGTGTGTATAATTCTTATTTATAGTGTGTAAATTGTTTGTATATATTGTGTATAATACTTGTATATTGCATGTAAAACTTATATATAGTGCGCATAAAACTTATATATAGTGTTTATAATTCTTATACATAGTGCGTACAAACTTATATATAATATGTATAATGCTTGTACATAGCGTGTATAAACTTGTACATAGTGTGTATATTTTTTATGGATAGCGTGTATAAACTTCTACATAATATGCATAATGCATGTATAAACTTATACGTAGTGTGAATAATACTTTTATATAGCAAGTATAATGCTTGTATATAGCATGTACAATACTTATATATAGCTTATATAAACTTGTACATAGTGTATATAAACTTATTCAGAGTGTATAATATTTATAAATAGTGTGTATAATATTTATACATAGCGTGTATAAATATATACACAGTGTGTATAATACTTGTATATACCATTGAACGTAGAGTAAAATTTTTGTATAAACTTATATATAATTTGTGTAATTTATGTAAACAATATGTGCAATGCTCCAATGTAGCGTGTACATAGTGTGTATAATGCTTGAACATCACTTATAAACTTATATATAATGTGTATAATGCTTATACATAGCATTTATAAACTTGTATATAACATGTATAATATTTGAATAAACTTGTACATAGTGTGTGTAATACTTATACATAGCATGTGTAATACTTATACGTAGCATGTATAAACTTGAACATAGTGTGTAAAAATTATGTATATAGCATTTATAAAGTTATACATAGTATGTATAAGCCACATATATAATACGTATAAACATACAGATAGTACGTAAAAATTACAAAAGGCTATTGTATGGTATGTATAATAATTATAGTGTGTATAAACATAAAATTTCTGGTTTGCTACTCTTACTGTAAGTTCTCTTTATCTTAAACTTTTCTTTTCTTAATTTATTTTCGTTTACAATAAAGTTGGTATCAGAGCCATGCTAGCTTAAACACTTTTAATTGATAAGTTTGCATTTTTCTTTAAATGGCCGAGGCAAGGATAATTCCTCTATCCGAGAATTTTCTTTCTTAATTTAAAATAATGTAGTTATTACACTTATGCTTGATTGTATTGGACTTTGGCAGTAAACCCAAGAGTATGGTAGTAAGTCCGGGATAGTCCATGTCTTTAAGCAGAAGTTAGCCAACTACAGTATTTTATCTTGAAGGATAGTTCTAAATCGCCTCTTTCATTTTCAGAAAAATGCAAACTTATCAATTTTTTATAAACATGGCATCATCATCATCATCTCCTTCTATTCTCCAAAAAATACCCTCTTTTAGAAACATAAAAAATGTTGAATTAACTGAATATCCTCTTAATGAAGAGGATTTAAACAAATGGTCTCTACCAAAGGTAGACAAAAATCTTATTTACCAAATAGGCACCTTTGATTTGAAAGGAAAAACTACTATAAAAATGGTAGAACAATCAATAACTATTGACTCCATAGAGAAAACTATCTCTCTTTTATCATATGATGATCTTAGAACGTATATGCAAGATTACAAATATCTGCATATAGGTTTAATACAGATAGCCTTTAAGCCTCTAACATTAAGAGGACTTAATGCATCCATCCTTACCTGCTTAAGAGATGGAAGATGCCTCAAGTGGGCACAATCACTAATGGGAGTTATGGAAACCAGTCTTTGTCATGGACCGGTTTACTTTAACACCTTCCCAAATCTTAGTCTGTCATTAACCGACATGCATCTATTTGTAGCACTTAAATTACATCTCCAACTCCATGGGTATGATTTTCTACCTGGATCCGAAACAATAGCTTTAATCTATCGAATCCATTTTAAGGTAATGAATATCTTAAGTCCTAGCGTAAAAAAGGTAGTTCAACCAAATAGTAGAACCACCTTAATCGAAACAAATCTTTTAGCTTCAAATATAGCTACAAATAGGGTAATTCGTTGGAATGAAGTAACATTTCCAGAACAATGGATCCTACCTCAAGTTATTAACCCTCAACCAGTAATAAATCAAGACATTGATCAAATTTTGCAATCTACTGATGGAGATGTTGAAGTCCGATTTAATCCAAGAAGATCAATCCAACTTCCTAGGATATCTATTCCTTCGACTTCAGAAGAAATTAGAACTTCTAAATCTGATGAATCTGAGATATCCTTTAGTCCTCGATTAACTCTCAATAAAAATAAAATATTTCATCCAATCAGGGGAAATTCAAAAATTAACTCCCCAACTCCTTCTGAGATGCAATTTTAATGTACGGGCAAAATACCACATTGAGAGAGACGGTAATCCGTCATTATATGCTACCAAAATTCGAATCATTTCAAAACTGGTATCAAAAAATGTTCTCAGAAGAAGAACGAATCGACTTTTCGGATCAATACTTTTTAGATCTAAAAAATCTTAATAGAAATGGAAAAGCCTCTTTTTCATTTGCAAATTGGTTCGTTACTAAAATAACTTCTAATATTAGAATGATGAAAGGTCAACCATCAAAACTTGAAATTAGTATGACTCCATTTGGAAATATTTCTTCAGATCCTCAGGCTATTAGAGAATTTTCTATTATAATAAAACAACTTAATTTTACTAATAGCACTTTACAAACAATTACTTCTAATTTAAAAAATCTCGACAAGAAATTAGATTTGTTAAAAGAAAAGGTTGAACAAATATCTGATAAAAGTTCTACCAATTCTATAATAATTACAAGGCCAGCTATTAAGCTTCCACCTCCAATAAAAATGAAATTAGATGAAGATCTAAATATCTCTGAGGTGATAAAACAAATTAAATCTCAAAAGATTACTATATTAGATGAAGACATAACCACTAATATTGAAGAAGAAACAACTGAATCTTCTACAAGTGACTATGATATTACTAAGCTTGAAGAACAATTCCAATCCTCAAATATAAATCCAGGTCAAGATATCAATTGTCTATAAACAAATTAAAATATCCTAAAAAATCTTTAGGAAAATATTATTACAATCGACCAACTCCTTCGGATCTTCTATATGAAGAAGACCTTAACGAACAAATCTCTTACGATCCTAGACAATTATACGAATGGAATTTTGATGGTCTCTCGGACTATCAAATCCATAAAAATGTTCATCGAATGCTTATCTACGCTACTGTAGCACAGAGTAAAGGAAATAAACCATGGGAAGTAGTTCAAATTATAGTAAAAGGTTTCACCGGAATTCTTAAGGGATGGTGGGATAATTATCTAATTCAAGCAGAGAAGAATGATCTGCAAAGTGATAAGAATCTTTTAGATCCTGAAAAACCAAATGATGAAGCTGTTTATACCTTAATCCATAATATCCTTGAGCACTTTCTAGGATATATGACCGATAATCGAGAACAGATGCGTTCTCTTTTACAAAAATTAAAATGTCCATCCTTATCACATTTTCGATGGTATAAAGATGTCTTTATAACTAGAGTCATGAATTTATTCGATGCCAGTTCAAACTATTGGAAAGAAAAATTCCTTGAAGGACTTCTTGTATCCTTTGCCACTAAAGTTAAGGATAAATTAAGAAATCCAAATGGGCAATTAATCTTCGAACAATATACGTATGGTCGTATTATTAGTGAATGCATAAAGGTTGGTATTACTTTATGTAACGACATTAGAATGAATCAACAACTGAAAAGAGAAAGATTAGCCGATCGAAAGCAACTACAAGCTTTCTGCGAACAATTCGCATGCCCCGGTCCCTTAAACCAAAGGGAAAGTAATCTTGTTAAAAAACTTCATAACTTCAAAGAAAAAATATCTACTTCTCATTCAAAGAATTTTCCCAAAAGAAAACGTAAAGATAATTATTATAAATCTTGAGAAAAACAACCCACTAAAACCATCAAGTGTTTTAAATGT
The DNA here is from genome assembly GCA_022539455.1 of Dendrobium nobile. NCBI lineage: Eukaryota > Viridiplantae > Streptophyta > Magnoliopsida > Asparagales > Orchidaceae > Dendrobium > Dendrobium nobile. The sequence continues at coordinate 727,578 of CM039722.1, read as the reverse complement.
GGCAAAATAGGACACTATTCAAATAAATGTCCTATGAAAAAGAAAATTAATGAACTTAATCTAGATATTGATACTAAAAACCTTCTCATGAAAAAACTTCTAAATTCAGATCAGTCTGAATCAGATTCCGGATCTGAACCTGAAATAACAATTGAAATGGAAGATTCTGATTCAGAATCTTCATCTAAATGCTGTAATAATTGTAGTAGTATTGATTATTATAAAGCTATCGTTGAAAAATCAGGCTTATTTACTTTAACTGATGAACAAAAGGGTCAGCTTATTCAACACCTAGGGACAATCCAAGATCCGAATCTAGACAATAAATTATTAAAATATTAGGAACTGCTGAAGAAACACCTCTATCAAAAATCAAAAAATTCCCTCATGGTATCAGAGCCATGCTAGCTTAAACACTTTTAATTGATAAGTTTTCATTTTTCTTTAAATGGCCGAGGCAAGGATAATTCCTCTATCCTAGAATTTTCTTTCTTAATTTAAAATAATGTAGTTATTACACTTATGCTTGATTGTATTGGACTTTGGCAGTAAACCCAAGAGTATGGTAGTAAGTCCGGGATAGTCCATGTCTTTAAGCAGAAGTTAGCCAACTACAGTATTTTATCTTGAAGGATAGTTTTAAATCGCCTCTTTCATTTTAAGAAAAATACAAACTTATCAATTTTTTATAAACATGGCAGCATCATCATCATCTCCTTCTATTCTCCAAAAAATACCCTCTTTTAGAAACATAAAAAATGCTGAATTAACTGAATATCCTCTTAATGAAGAGGATTTAAACAAATGGTCTCTACCAAAGGTAGACAAAAATCTTATTTACCAAATAGGCACCTTAGATTTCAAAGGAAAAACTACTATAAAAATGGTAGAACAATCAATAACTATTGACTCCAAAGAGAAAACTATCTCTCTGTTATCATATGATGATCTTAGAACGTATATGCAAGATTACAAATATCTGCATATAGGTTTAATATAGATAGCCTTTAAGCCTCTAACATTAAGAGGACTTAATGCATCCATCCTTACCTGCTTAAGAGATGGAAGATGCCTCAATTGGGCACAATAACTAATGGGAGTTATGGAAACCAGTCTTTGTCATGGACCGGTTTACTTTAACTCCTTCCCAAATCTTAGTCTGTCATTAACCGACATGCATCTATTTGATGCACTTAAATTACATCTCCAACTCCATGGGTATGATTTTCTACCTGGATCCGAAACAATAGCTTTAATCTATCGAATCCATTTTAAGGTAATGAATACCTTAAGTCCTAGGGTAAAAAAGGTAGTTCAACCAAATAGTAGAACCACCTTAATCGAAACAAATCTTTCAACTTCAAATATAGCTACAAATAGGGTAATTCGTTGGAATGAAGTAACATTTCCAGAACAATGGATCCTACCTCAAGTTATTAACCCTCAACCAGTAATAAATCAAGACATTGATCAAATTTTGCAATCTACCGATGGAGATGTTGAAGTCCGATTTAATCCAAGAAGATCAATCCAACTTCGTAGGATATCTATTCCTTCGACTTCAGAAGAAATTAGAACTTCTAAATCTGATGAATCTGAGATATCCTTTAGTCCTGGATTAACTCTCAATAAAAATAAAATATTTCATCCAATCAGGGGAAATTCAGAAATTAACTCCCCAACTCCTTCTGAGATGCAATTTTAATGTACGGGCAAAATACCACATTGAGAGAGACTGTAATCCGTCATTATATGCTACCAAAATTCAAATCATTTCGAAACTGGTATCGAAAAATGTTCTAAGAAGAAGAACGAATCAACTTTTCGGATCAATACTTTTTAGATCTAGAAAATCTTAAAAGAAATGGAAAAGCCTCTGTTTCATTTGCAAATTGGTTCGTTACTAAAATAACATCTAATATTAGAATGATGAAAGGTCAACCATCAAAACCTGAAATTAGTATGACTCCATTTGGAAATATTTCTTCAGATCCTCAGGCTATTAGAGAATTTTCTATTATAATAAAACAACTTAATTTTACTAATAGCACTTTACAAACAATTACTTCTCATTTAGAAAATCTCGACAAGAAATTAGATTTGTTAAAAGAAAAGGTTGAACAAATATCTGATAAAAGTTTTACCAATTCTACAATAATTACAAGGCCTGCTATTAAGCTTCCACCTCCAATAAAAATGAAATTAGATGAAGATCTAAATATCTCTGAGGTGATAAAACAAATTAAATCTCAAAAGATTACTATATTAGATGAAGACATAACCACTAATCTTGAAGAAGAAACAACTGAATCTTCTACAAGTGACTATGATATTACTAAGCTTGAAGAACAATTCCAATCCTCAAATATAAATCCAGGTCAAGATATACAATTGTCTATAAACAAATTAAAATATCCTAAAAAATCTTTAGGAAAATATAATTACAATCGACCAACTCCTTCGGATCTTCTATATGAAGAAGACATTAACGAACAAATCTCTTACGATCCTAGACAATTATACGAATGGAATTTTGATGGTCTCTCGGACTATCAAATCCATAAAACTGTTCATCGAATGCTTATCTACGCTACTGTAGCACAGAGTAAAGGAAATAAACCTTGGGAAGTAGTTCAAATTATAGTAAATGGTTTCACCAGAATTCTCAAGGGATGATGGGATAATTATCTAAATCAAGCAGAGAAGAATGATCTGCAAAGTGATAAGAATATTTTAGATCCTGAAAAACCAAATGATGAAGCTGTTTATACCTTAATCCATAATATCCTTGAGCACTTTCTAGGATATATGACCGATAATCAAGAACAGATGCGTTCTCTTTTACAAAAATTAAAATGTCCATCCTTATAACATTTTCAATGGTATAAAGATGTCTTTATAACTAGAGTCATGAATTTATCCGATGCTAGTTCAAACTATTGGAAAGAAAAATTCCTTGAAGGACTTCCTGTATCCTTTGCCACTAAAGTTAAGGATAAATTAAGAAATCCAAATGGGAAATTAATCTTCGAACAATATACGTATGGTCGTATTATCAGGGAATGCATAAAGGTTGGTATTACTTTATGTAACGACATTAGAATGAATCAACTACTGAAAAGAGAAAGATTAGCCGATCAAAAGCAACTAGGAGCTTTCTGTGAACAATTCGCATGCCCCGGTCCCTTAACCCAAAGGGAACGTAATCTTGTTAAAAAATGTCATAACTTCAAAGAAAAAATATCTACTTCTCATTCAAAGAATTTTCCCAAAAGAAAACGTAAAGATAATTATTGTAAATCTCAAGAAAAACAACCCACTAAGACCATCAAGTGTTTTAAATGTGGCAAAATAGGACATTATTCAAATAAATGTCCTATGAAAAAGAAAATTAATGAACTTAATCTAGATATTGATACTAAAAACCTTCTCATGAAAATACTTCTAAATTCAGATCAATCTGAATCAGATTCCGGATCTGAACCTGAAACAGCAATTGAAATGGAAGATTCTGATTCAGAATCTTCATCTAAATGCTGTAATAATTGTAGTAGTAATGATTATTATAAAGCTATCGTTGAAAAATCAGGCTTATTTACTTTAACTGATGAACAAAAGGGTCAACTTATTCAACTCCTAGGGACAATCCAAGATCCCGAATCTAGACAACAAATTATTAAAATATTAGGAACTGCTGAAGAAACACCTCTATCAAAAATCAAAAAATTCCATCACTATTCTATGAAAGAAGTTCTTGATAGATTTAAATCTTCTGATAAATCAGAACATTTCAATTCTCTAGTTGAATTAAAAATAGAACTCAAAAACTTGAAACATTAAATTCAGAACATTAAAACTGAACAAGATAAATTATCCAGTAGAATAACCAATTTAGAATAAGAACAACTTCTAGATCAACCTGATCAAGAAGAGCCATCGACGTTTCAAAATTATGAAAATAATACCCTTATTAATTCTCTACAAAAGGCTATTGTTCATAAATGGTTTATAACCATCACCTTAGTAATACAAAAATCTCTAGTTCTTAAGAATTTAACTGCTCTTGTAGATAGTGGAGCAGATATGAATTGCGTCCAAGAAGGACTAATTCCTTCCAAATATTTTGAAAAAACCACTCAGCAATTAACAACGGCTAGTGGAAATAGCATGCAAATCAAATATAAATTATCTCAAGTAGCAGTATGTCAATAGGAATACTGTATTCAAACTCCCTTCCTATTAGTTAAAAACCTTTCTCAACATATTATTCTAGGCACTCCATTTCTATTTAAAATCATGCCCATTCAAACGGATCTTGAGGGAATTACCTCCTGTTGTGACCCTCAAATAAAATTTCAGTTTATTACTGATCCAAAAGAAATTATTTTGAATGAAATAAACAAATTTAAAGGAAAACAAGTACATATTAATTCCTTAGCTGAAGAAATTCAATCAAAGGAATTGGCTATTAAATTACAACAGCCATTTATACAACAAAAAATTTCACAAATAGAAAATGATCTTAAATCCCAAGTTTGTGGAGAAAATCAAAATAGTTTTTGGAATAGGGAAACACATAGTGTTACTCTCCCCTACATCGAAAATTTTGATGAAAACAATATTCCTACAAAGGCACGACCTTCTCAGATGAATAAAGAATATCTTCAATTATGTCAAAATGAAATCTTAGAATTACTAAATAAAAATTTAATTTGTAAATCTAGCTCACCATGGAGCTGTACAGCATTTTATGTTATGAATGCTGCTGAAAAGGAGCGAGGAAAACCTCGACTTGTTATTAATTATAAACCTCTTAATAAGGTTTTAAAATGGATACGCTATCCAATTCCTAACAAGCGCGATTTACTATATAGATTATTAGAAGCAAAAAATTTCTCTAAATTTTATCTTAAATTCGGATATTGGCAAATTCAAATAGGTGAAAAAGATCGCTATAAGACTGCCTTTACCGTTCCATTTGGCCAATATGAATGGAATGTTATGCCATTTGGCTTAAAAAATGCTCCATCAGAATTTCAAAAAATAATGAATGAAATATTCAACAAAGATACCTCATATATTATAGTTTATATAGACGATGTTCTCATTTATTCAAAAACTATTGAAGAAAATTTCAAACATCTCAAAACCTTTAAATGGTTAGCTCAAACAAATGGGTTAGTTATTTCTGAACCCAAAATGAAAATTTTTCAAACAGAATTACGATTCCTTGGACATTTAATTAAAAATAACTCTATTATTCCCATCAATAGAAGTATTGAATTTGCAGATAAATTCCCTGATAAAATTTTAGATAAACAGCAGCTCCAGAGATTTCTAGGAGCTCTTAATTATGTCTCTAAATTCTATCAAAATATGGCAATTGATGTTGCGCCACTTTATAAACGGTTTCGAAAGAATCCTATACCATGGACTGAAGAATGTACAAAAGCGATCCAGCTTATTAAGCAACGAGTAAAAAATTTACCTTGCATAAATCTGGCTAATCCAATCAATTTTAAAATCATCGAGACAGATGCCTCCAATTTAGGTTATGGTGGTATCCTCAAACAACGCCACCCAACTACCTGTTCCGAACAATTAGTTCATTTTACTTCAGGGTTATGGAACCCAACTCAAAGCAAATACTCGACTAATAAAAAGGAGATGTTAGCCATAGTATAAACTATCCTTAAATTTCAGGATGATTTATTAAATGAATCCTTTTTATTACGAATTGATTGCTGTTCAGCAAAATATATTTTAGAAAATGATGTTAAAAATCTAGCATCTAAGCAAATATTTGCTACATGGCAAGCATAATTATCCATTTTTTATTTTACAATCGAATATATTAAAGGCTCTTCTAATAGCCTTCCTGATTTCTTAACCCGAGAATATTTGTAGGGTTCTTTGCATGACAGATCAGGGGTGGCGCACCCCTCACCAAAAGGAGCCAATGGCTCCTAGAGGAAGAGGATGGCCTCAAGGGGCTCCCCGAGGTCGTATTAATAATTCTATTCACGGAAGAGGCCAGGGCCCTCCGCAAATGATCCCACTACGTACATTTCTCTATAGACCTCAAGCATCAGAGGCTCCTCAAACGGCACCACCAGTTGTGCCTAATATATCGGCTGAACCATCTTTCGAAATTTTTGAACCAATTCTCAAACCAGCTATTGAGTCTCTCTTAGAACTCAACATTGAAGATTATGATATCATTAATCCATGGACTTTATTTCGTAAATATCTTGCAGATAATCCTATTGTTCAAGATTCATATTATGATCGTGAATTATACGAAGCTATCCTACTACATCTAAAATGTATCACAATTAAGCATACTTATGATGATCACCATCAAATCGCTTATAGCCGTGCCAATTTTTTACAAATTCTTCATCCCAAAGATTGGGGTATTACTCCTTTTCAAACTCAAGCTATGGACTACGCAAAAGTTCCAGGCGATCCACCAAAACGATATTTATTCAATTACTGGACATATGTTCAGGCTATGCATAAGGCCTTCTATGTGATAAATTCTAATAAAAGTCATTCATGGATGTTCCTCATTAATCCAGAAATTTTAGAAAATCCAATTCCTAATTGGTTTTTTAAATGGTGGGAGCAAAAGGGTGCCACGATCACAATTCTTCCTCCGGAGCTTCAGAGCAAATATACAGAATGGGTAGACACTTCTCCCCATCTTCAAAAAATCAAATCAGACTATATTGCCGACGGCATGAGCGAGTTCTTCTTCTTTGCTCAAGGTCAACTACCATGGATATGGACTTGGAATATAGAAATCAACCAAGATAGCATCCTCAATATAAAATTCTTAGTACGTAATTTTTCAATCAAATGGTGGTCCTCCATCATAATTGCCGACAAAATTAAGCAAATAGATAAGGTTATTCAAAATAACCTCCTCAAGATAAGAAGCCTGCCAACGAAGGAAGAATTTTCATTAAAAAAGATGCACATAAATCTACTACGAAAGTTTCCTCATGAAACTCAGGAGCAAATCAAGATTCGGCTACAACAAGCCTACGAGCAGCTATTTGCAGAAATTTTCTCAGAATCAGATAAAGCTTCTCAAAAATCAGACGAAGTACCAGAGCACTGGGATGAGTTAAGCACCCAGTCAAGAGATGCTGGACCAAGCACTCGTCCAGGCAAGAGCACACTTCTAGAAAAGGATGATGATTTTATCATCTAAATCATAATCTAATATGCAAAATATTCCTAAACAAAGACTAAAGACAAAGCATCTCTCATCACCAGATGAAAACAAATGGACCCCACCATTAGGTGTACAATACTTTCAGATAACAATAAGGAATGGACCCCACATAAGGTGCATAATGACTAATAAAATCAGAAGATAATAGAAATTGGACCCAACCGATAGGTCCATAATATGGAAAATACATTTCAGATAAGGGAGCAATGAATCTCTACCCTTATCATTACTTTTTATATTATGTGCTGGCCTGCTTTGTTTTTGCATGCTTTTTCGGATGTAAAAATTTGAATTTGAAGTCCGCTTGTAAGTTTGGCTATAAATAAAATACTCTTCAATGGTAAGAGCCCAAGTTTGTGGAGAAAATCCAAATAGTTTTTGGAATAGGAAAACACATATTGTTACTCACCCCTACTTCGAAAATTTTGATGAAAACAATATTCCTACAAAGGCACGACCTTCTCAGATCAATAAAGAATGTCTTCAATTATGTCAAAATAAAATCTTAGAATTACTAAATAAAAATTTAATTCGTAAATCTAGCTCACCATGGAGCTGTACAGCATTTTATGTTATGAATGCTGCTGAAAAGGAGCGAGGAAAACCTCGACTTGTTATTAATTATAAACCTCTTAATAAGGTTTTAAAATGGATACGCTATCCAATTCCTAACAAGCGCGATTTACTAAATAGATTATTAGAAGCAAAAATTTTCTCTAAATTTGATCTTAAATCCGGATATTGGCAAATTCAAATAGCTGAAAAAGATCGCTATAAGACTGCCTTTACCGTTCCATTTGGCCAATATGAATGGAATGTTATGCCATTTGGCTTAAAAAATGCTCCATCAGAATTTCAAAAAATAATGAATGAAATATTCAACCAATATACCTCATATATTATAGTTTATATAGACGATGTTCTCATTTATTCAAAAACAATTGAAGAACATTTCAAACATCTCAAAACCTTTAAATGGTTAGCTCAAACAAATGGGTTAGTTATTTCTGAACCCAAAATGAAAATTTTTCAAACAGAAATACGATTCCTTGGACATTTAATTAAAAATAACACTAATATTCCCATCAATAGAAGTATTGAATTTGCAGATAAATTCCGTGATAAAATTTTAGATAAACAGCAGCTCCAGAGATTTCTAGGAGCTCTTAATTATGTCTCTGAATTCTATCAAAATAAGGCAATTGATGCCGCGCCACTTTATAAACGGCTTCGAAAGAGTCCTATACCATGGACTGAAGAATGTACAAAAGCGATCCAGCTTATTAAGCAACGAGTAAAAAATTTACCTTGCATAAATCTGGCTAATCCAATCTATTTTAAAATCATCGAGACAGATGCCTCCAATTTAGGTTATGGTGGTATCCTCAAACAACGCCACCCAACTACCAGTTCCGAACAATTAGTTTGTTTTACTTCAGGGTTATGGAACCCAACTCAAAGCAAATACTCGACTATTAAAAAGAAGATGTTAGCCATAGTAAAAACTATCCTTAAATTTCAGGATGATTTATTAAATCAATCCTTTTTATTACGAATTGATTGCAGTTCAGCAAAATATATTTTAGAAAATGATGTTAAAAATCTAGCATCTAAGCAAATATTTGCTACATGGCAAGCACAATTATCCATTTTTTATTTTACAATCGAATATATTAAAGGCTCTTCTAATAGCCTTCCTGATTTCTTAACCCGAGAATATTTGCAGGGTTCTTTGCATGACAGATCACGGGTGGCGCACCCCTCACCAAATGGAGCCAATGGCTCTTGGAGGAAGAGGATGGCCTCAAGGGGCTCCCCGAGGTCGTATTAATAATTCTTTTTGTGGAAGAGGCCAGGGCCTTCCGCTAATGATCCCACTACGTACATTTCTCTATGGACCTCAAGCATCAGAGGCTCCTCAAACGGCACCACCAGTTGTGCCTAATATATCGGCTGAACCATCTTTCGAAATTTTTGAACCAATTCTCAAACCAGCTGTTGAGTCTCTCTTAGAACTCAACATTGAAGATTATGATATCATTAATCCATGGACTTTATTCCGTAAATATCTTGTAGATAATCCTATTGTTCAAGATTCATATTATGATCGTGAATTATACGAAGCTATCCTACTACATCTAAAATGTATCACAATCAAGTTGGTATCAGAGCCATGCTAGCTTAAACAGTTTTAATTGATAAGTTTTCATTTTTCTTTAAATGGCCGAGGCAAGGATAATTCCTCTATCCTAGAATTTTCTTTCTTAATTTAAAATAATGTAGTTATTACACTTATGCTTGATTGTATTGGACTTTGGCAGTAAACCCAAGAGTATGGTAGTAAGTCCGGGATAGTCCATGTCTTTAAGCAGAAGTTAGCCAACTACAGTATTTTATCTTGAAGGATAGTTCTAAATTGCCTCTTTCATTTTCAGAAAAATGCAAACTTATCAATTTTTTATAAACATGGCAGCATCATCATCATCTCCTTCTATTCTCCAAAAAATACCCTCTTTTAGAAACATAAAAAATGCTGAATTAACTGAATATCCTCTTAATGAAGAGGATTTAAACAAATGGTCTCTACCAAAGGTAGACAAAAATCTTATTTACCAAATAGGCACCGTTGATTTCAAAGGAAAATCTACTATAAAAATGGTAGAACAATCAATAACTATTGACTCCATAGAGAAAACTATCTCTCTGTTATCATATGATGATCTTAGAACGTATATGTAAGATTACAAATATCTACATATAGGTTTAATACAGATAGCTGTTAAGCCTCTAACATTAAGAGGACTTAATGCATCCATCCTCACCTGCTTAAGAGATGGAAGATGCCTCAATTGGGCACAATCACTAATGGGAGTTATGGAAACCAGTCTTTGTCATGGACCGGTTTACTTTAACACCTATCCAAATCTTAGTCTCTCATTAACCGACATGCATCTATTTGAAGCACTTAAATTACATCTCCAACTCCATGGGTATGATTTTCTACCTGGATTCGAAACAATAGCTTTAATCTATCGAATCCATTTTAAGGTAATGAATATCTTAAGTCCTAGGGTAAAAAAGCTAGTTCAACCAAATAGTAGAACCACCTTAATCGAAACAAATCTTTTAGCTTCAAATATAGCTACAAATAGGGTAATTCATTGGAATGAAGTAACATTTCCAGAACAATGGAACCTACCTCAAGTTATTAACCCTCAACCAGTAATAAATCAAGATATTGATCAAATTTTGCAATCTACCGATGGAGATGTTGAAGTCCGATTTAATCCAAGAAGATCAATCCAACTTCCTAGGATATCTATTCCTTCGACTTCAGAAGAAATTAGAACTTCTAAATCTGATGAATCTGAGATATCCTTTAGTCCTGGATTAACTCTCAATAAAAATAAAATATTTCATCCAATCAGGGGAAATTCAGAATTAACTACCCAACTCCTTCTGAGATGCAATTTTAATGTACGGGCAAAATACCACATTGAGAGAGACGGTAATCCGTCATTATATGCTACTAAAATTCGAATCATTTCGAAACTGGTATCGAAAAATGTTCTCAGAAGAAGAATGAATCGATTTTTCGGATCAATACTTTTTAGATCTAGAAAATCTTAATAGAAATGGAAAAGCCTCTGTTTCATTTGCAAATTGGTTCGTTACTAAAATAACATCCAATATTAGAATGATGAAAGGTCAACCATCAAAACCTGAAATTAGTATGACTCCATTTGGAAATATTTCTTCAGATCCTCAGGCTATTAGAGAATTTTCTATTATAATAAAACAACTTAATTTTACTAATAGCACTTTACAAACAATTACTTCTCATTTAGAAAATCTCGACAAGAAATTAGATTTGTTAAAAGAAAAGGTTGAACAAATATCTGATAAAAGTTCTACCAATTCTACAATAATTACAAGGCCAGCTATTAAGCTTCCACCTCCAATAAAAATGAAATTAGATGAAGATCTAAATATCTCTGAGGTGATAAAACGAATTAAATATCAAAAGATTACTATATTAGATGAACACATAACCACTAATATTGAAGAAGAAAAACCTGAATCTTCTACAAGTGACTATGATATTACTAAGCTTGAAGAACAATTCCAATCCTCAAATATAAATCCAGGTCAAGATATACAATTGTCTATAAAATAAATTAAAATATCCTAAAAAATCTTTAGGAAAATATTATTACAATCGACCAACTCCTTCGGATCTTCTATATGAAGAAGACCTTAACGAACAAATCTCTTACGATCCTAGACAATTATACGAATGGAATTTTGATGGTCTTTCGGACTATCAAATCTATAAAACTGTTCATCGAATGCTTATCTACGCTACTGTAGCACAGAGTAAAGGAAATAAACCTTGGGAAGTAGTTCAAATTATAGTAAATGGTTTCACCGGAATTCTTAAGGGATGGTGGGATAATTATCTAAATCAAGCAGAGAAGAATGATCTGCAAAGTGATAAGAATCTTTTAGATCCTGAAAAACCAAATGATGAAGCTGTTTATTCCTTAATCCATAATATCCTTGAGCACTTTCTAGGATATATGACCGATAATCGAGAACAGATGCTTTCTCTTTTACAAAAATTAAAATGTCCATCCTTATCACATTTTCGATGGTATAAAGATGTCTTTATAACTAGAGTCATGAATTTATCTGATGCCAGTTCAAACTATTGGAAAGAGAAATTCCTTGAAGGACTTCTTGTATCCTTTTCCACTAAAGTTAAGGATAAATTAGGAAATCCAAATGGGCAATTAATCTTCAAACAATATACGTATGGTCGTATTATCAGTGAATGCATAAAGGTTGGTATTACTTTATGTAATGACATTAGAATGAATCAACAACTGAAAAGAGAAAGATTAGCCGATCGAAAGCAACTAGGAGCTTTCTGCGAACAATTCGCATGCCCCGGTCCCTTAACCCAAAGGGAACGTAATCTTGTTAAAAAACGTCATAACTTCAAAGAAAAAATATCTACTTCTCATTCAAAGAATTTTCCCAAAAGAAAACGTAAAGATAATTATTATAAATCTCGAGAAAAACAACCCACTAAAACCATCAAGTGTTTTAAATGTGGCAAAATAGGACATTATTCAAATAAATGTCCTATGAAAAAGAAAATTAATGAACTTAATCTAGATATTGATACTAAAAACCTTCTCATGAAAATACTTCAAAATTCAGATCAGTCTGAATCAGATTCCGGATCTGAACCTGAAACAACAATTGAAATGGAAGATTCTGATTCAGAATCTTCATGTAAATGCTGTAATAATTGTAGTAGTAATGATTATTATAAAGCTATCGTTGAAAAATCAGGCTTATTTACTTTAACTGATGAACAAAAGGGTCAGCTTATTCAACTCCTAGGGACAATCCAAGATCCCGAATCTAGACAACAAATTATTAAAATATTAGGAACTGCTGAAGAAACACCTCTATCAAAAATCAAAAAATTCCCTCACTATTCTATAAAAGAAGTTCTTGATAGATTTAAATCTTCTGATAAATCAGAACATTTCACTTCTCTAGTTGAATTAAAAATAGAACTCAAAAACTTGAAACATGAAATTCAGAACATTAAAACTGAACAAGATAAATTATCCAGTAGAATAACCAATTTAGAATTAGAACAACTTCTAGATCAACCTGATCCAGAAGAGCCATCGACGTCTCAAAATTATGAAAATAATACCCTTATTAATTCTCTACAAAAGGCTATTGTTCATAAATGGTTTTTAACCATCACCTTAGTAATACAAAAATCTCTAGTTCTTAAGAATTTAACAGCTCTTGTAGATAGTGGAGCAGATATGAATTGCGTTCAAGAAGGACTAATTCCTTCCAAATATTTTGAAAAAACCACTCAGCAATTAACATCGGCTAGTGGAAATAGCATGGAAATCAAATATAAATTATCTCAAGTAGCAGTATGTCAACAGGAATACTGTATTCAAACTCCCTTCCTATTAGTTAAAAACCTTTCTCAACATATTATTCTAGGCACTCCATTTCTATTTAAAATCATGCCCATTCAAACGGATCTTGAGGGAATTACCTCCTTCTGTTGTGACCCTCCAATCAAATTTCAGTTTATTACTGATCCAAAAGAAATTATTTTGAATGAAATAAACAAATTTAAAGGAAAACAATTACATATTAATTCCTTAGCTGAAGAAATTCAATCAAAGGAATTGGCTATTAAATTACAACAGCCATTTATACAACAAAAAATTTCACAAATAGAAAATGATCTTAAATCCCAAGTTTGTATTGTAAGCTTTGAAGTTTAATAAAATTCCTGGTTTGCTACTCTTACTGTAAGTTCTCTTTCTCTTAAACCTTTCTTTTCTTAATTTATTTTCGTTTACAATCAAGTTGGTATCAGAGCCATGCTAGCTTAAACACTTTTAATTGATAAGTTTTCATTTTTCTTTAAATGGCCGAGGCAAGGATAATTCCTCTATCCTAGAATTTTCTTTCTTAATTTAAAATAATGTAGTTATTACACTTATGCTTGATTGTATTGGACTTTGGCAGTAAACCCAAGAGTATGGTAGTAAGTCCGGGATAGTCCATGTCTTCAAGCAGAAGTTAGCCAACTACAGTATTTTATCTTGAAGGATAGTTCTAAATCGCCTCTTTCATTTTCAGAAAAATGCAAACTTATCAATTTTTTATAAACATGGCAGCATCATCATCATCTCCTTCTATTCTCCAAAAAATACCCTCTTTTAGAAACATAAAAAATTTTGAATTAACTGAATATCCTCTTAATGAAGAGGATTTAAACAAATGGTCTCTACGAAAGGTAGACAAAAATCTTATTTACCAAATAGGCACCTTTGATTTCAAAGGAAAAACTACTATAAAAATGGTAGAACAAACAATAACTATTGACTCCATAGAGAAAACTATCTCTCTGTATTCACAAGTTTATACACAAAATGTATAAGTTTATGGACACTTTATACAAGTTTATACTTGCTATGCACAGGCATTATTCACACACTATATATATATATATATATATATATATATGTTTGTAAATATTATGTATAAGCATTATAAAAACTACGTAAAAGTTTGTACATGTAATGTAAAAGCATTATATATGCTATGTATAAGTATTATACACATTGTATACAAGTTTATACAAACATTGTACATGTTATGTACAAATTTATACAAGCTATGTATTAGCATTATACATATTATGAATAACTTTACACAAGTTTTGTACAAGCAGTATACAGACTATATACATGCTATATACGAGCATTGCACACATTATGTACATGAATTATATAAATTATATATAAGTTTATACAAGCTTTCTACACTAAGCTCAATGCTATATACAAGTTTTATACACTTTATGTATATATTTATGCACGATATGTATAAGCATTATACATACTATTTATAAATATTATACACTCTGAATATGTTTATGTATAGTACATACAAGTTTATATAAGCTACATATAAGAATTTTACATGCTATATACAAGCATTATTCATGCTATATAAAAGTATTATACACACTAAGTATAAGTTTATACAAGTATTATGCATACTATGTTGAAGTTTATACACATTATCTATAAATTATATACACATTATTTATAAGTTTACACATACTATATATAAGCATTGTAAATATTATGTATAAGTTTGTACATACTATGTGTAAATATTATAAATACTATGTACAAGTTTTATACATACTATGTACAAGTTTAACATGCAATTTACAAGTATTATACAAACTTTGTAAAAGTATATACACGATATGTACAAGCATTTTACAAACAATAAATAAGATTTATACACACTATGTATAAGTTTATACTCGCTATGTATAAGCATTATACATACTATGTACATGGTATGCATATATATTATACACACTATATATAAGTTTATACATACTATGTACAAGTATTGTACATAAATTATAGAAGTTTATACACAGTATATACAAGCATTTTACACACTATGTATAAGTTTGTACATGCTATGTACAAGTATTATATACACTAGTACGAGTTTATACATGCAATGTACAAGTTTATACATACTATATACAAGTTTATACAAGCTATGTACAAGTATTATACATACTGTGTATATATTTGTAAATTCTATATGTAAGCATTATAAAAATTATGTATATGATTGAACATGCTATGTACAAATATTATATACACTATGTATAAGTTTATACTAGTATTATAGATGTTATGTATAAGCATTATATAAATTATGTACAAGTTTATACAAACATTATACACACTATGTACAAGTTTATAAATTATATGTATAAACATTATACATACTATTTAAAAATAATATACACACTATATATAAGTTTATTCAAACATTATACACATGCTATGTACAAGCATTATATAAACTATATACAAGTTTATACATGCTATATATAAAGATTATACAAACTATGAACAAGTTTATGTATATTATGTATAAGTTTATACAAGAAATTTGAAAGGATTATACACATTATGCATAAGTTTATACATGCAATATAAATAATTTTTACACATTATGTGCAAGTTTATACATGTTATGTATAATGCTTATACATACTATATATAAGTTTATAAATGCTATGTACATAATTTTTAAACACTATGTGTATGTTTATACATGCTATATACAAATATTATACATGATATATACAAGTTTATATAAATATTGTACATATTATGTACAAGTTTATAAATGCTATTTATAAGCATTGTATACATTATGTATAAGTTTATACACATTATGTACAAATATTATACACACTATATACATGTAATATGCGAGCATTGCACATACTGTATACAAGATATATATATGTTATATATAAGCTTATACCAGCATTCTACACTATGTTCAATGCTATATACAAGTATTATAAATAATATGCATATATTTATACACATTATATACAAGTATTATATATACTATTCATTAAAATTATACTCTATAAATTAGTTTATAAATGCTATGTACAAATTTATACAAACTATACGTAAGCATTGTACTGCTATATACAAGCATTATACATGCTATATAAAAGTATTATAAACTCTACTCATAAGTTTATACAAGTATTATGTATACTATATAGAAGTTTATACATACTATCTATAAATAATATACATAGTTTTTACAAGTTTATACATGCTATGTACAAGCTTTATTACATATTATATATAAGTTTGTACACACTATGTATAAACGTTATAAACACTATGTACAAGTTTTAAACACACTATGTATAAGTCTTACAAGTAATATACAAGTATTATACACACTAAGTACAAGCATTTTACACACTATAAATAAGAATTATAAACACTATGTATAAGTTTATACACGCTATATATAAGCATTATACATACTATGTACATATTATGGATAAGTATTATACACACTATATACAAGTTTACTCATGCTATGTACAAGCATTATACATGAATTATACAAGTTTATACATGCTATGTACAAGAATTTTACACACTATGTACAAGTTTGTACATGCTATGTACAAGTATTATACACGCTATGTACAAGTTTATACACGTAATGCATAAGTTTATATACTTTATATTCAAGTTTATATATGCTATGTACAAGCATTATACATATTACGTATACATTATGTAAACACTATATATAAGCATTATAAAAACTATGTATAAGTTTGTACATGCTTTGACAAGCATTATACACACTATGTATAAGTTTATATAAGTATTAGAGAAGCTATGTTCAAGCATTATACTCACTATATACAAGTTTATACAAGATTTAAACACACTATATACAAGTTTATACATTCTACGTACCAGTATTTTACACACTATTTACAAGCATTATACATACTATATATAAGTTTATTCAAACATTACACACATGTTATGTACAAGCATTATAAAGACTGTGTACAAGTTTGTACATGCTATGTATAAGAATTATACAAACTATAAATAAAGTTTTTGGACATTATGTAAAAGTTTATACATGCTATGTATAAGGATTATACACACAATATATAAGTTTATACACGTTATATACAAAATTTTTACACACTATGTGCAAGTTTATACATGTTATATGTTAGGCTTATCTATACTATGTATAAGTTTATAAACACTACATACATAATTTTTTACATATTATGCATATTTTTATACACGCTATGTACAAGTTTATATAAATTTTATTCATATTATGTGCAAGTTTATACATGCTATGTATAAGCATTATACATATTATGTATAAGTTTATACACATTATGTACAAGCATTATACAAACTATATACATGTTATATACGAGTATTGCACATATTGTATATATGAATTATACACATTATATATAAGTTTATGCATGCATTCTACACTACGTTCAATGTTATACACAAGTATTAAACACATTATGTACATATTTATACATGCTGTGTAAAAGCATTATACTCACAATTCATATGTATTATACATGCTGAATAAGTTTATATACACTATGCACAATTTATACAAGCTATATACAATCATTATACATGCTATATAAAAGTACTATATACACTAGATATAAGTTTATACATGCATTATGCATACTATGTAGAAGTTTACACACGCTATCTATAAATAATTTACACACTATATATAAGTTTACACACGCTATGTATAAGAACTAAACATATTATGTATAAGTTTGTACACACCATGTAAGTATTATAAACACTATGTACAAATTTTATTCACATTATACAAGTATTTTATACACTATAAATAAGAATTATACACACTATGTATAAATTTATACACGCTATATACAAGTATTATACACACTATGTACATGGTTTGTATATGTATTATACACACTATATACAAGTTTACACATGCTATGTACAAGCATTAAACATGAATTATACAAGTTTATACACGCTATGTACAGGAATTTTATACGCTATGTAGATGTTTGTAGATGCTATGTACAAGTATTATATACACTATGTACAAGTTTATACACACAATGTACAAGTTTATAAACATTATATTCAAGTTTATATATGCTATATACAAGCATTATACATATTATGTATATGTTATGTAAACACTATATATAAGCATTATAAAAACTATGTATAAGTATAAGTATATACATGCTATGTACAAGCATTATTCATGAATTATATAAGTTTATACACGCTATGTACAAGCACTTTATACCCTATGTACAAGTTTGTACATGTTATGTATAACTATCATACACATTATGTAAAAGTTTATTCATGGAATGTACAAATTTATACACACTGTATATAAGTTTATACATACTATGTACAAGCATTATACATACTATTTATATATTTGTAAATACTATATGTAAGCAATATAAATACTATATACAAGTTCGTACATGCTATGTATAATCATTATACATACTATGTATAAGTTTATATTAGTTTTATATATGCTATGTACAAGCATTATGCTCACTTTGTATAAATTTATACAAGCATTATATATATTGTGTATAAGTTTATACATTATATGAACAAGCATTATACACATTAATTATAAGCATTATGCACACAATGTACAAGTTTAATTAAAGATTGTACACATGCTATATACTAGTAATATACAGACTGTATATATGTTTATACACACTATGTATAAGGATTATACAAACTATAAAAAAGTTTATGCATATTATGTACATTTTTATACATGCTATATATAAGGATTATACACATCATCTATAAGTTTATACACGCTATATACATAATTTTTACACACTATGTGCAAGTTTATACATGCTATATATAAGGCTTATACATACTATATATAATTTTATAAATGCTATATATATATTTTTTATACACTATATGTTAATTTATACACGCTATGTACAAGCATTATATATGCTATGTATAAATATTATATACACTATGTATAACTTTATAAAAATATTATTCATATTATGTACAAGTTTATACATGCTATGTATGAAAGTTTGGGATGTTAGGCCCTATGAACTAGCCCAAGGCTAATAACGAGAGAGGTGAATTGGAAAAGAAGAATCTTTAAATCAAAACACAAATCAAAACCAATATCACCACAATAAAAATAAAGTGCGAAAATTAAATGCGGAAGTAATAAAGAAAAATGAATCGAATTTATAGTGGTTCGATCAAACCGTGACCTACGTCCACTCCTTGGAGGCACCCTTCAAGTATTGCACTAAACTAAGTGTCTCTCCTTTATCCCTTATAGCTAAGCAAAGAAGCCCTTACAAAATCACTTCCACCTTCCCCGGTGCGGCGAGTTGCCGGGTCCTTTGACACCAAAGAGATCTTCTTCTTTGGTGAACTTCCCTCGAGACAAGCCTTGAATCCGACGGTATTCAGATGCGAGCTTGCTAGAGCAATCGTGTGGAACCCCCTCCACACTCCCTTGAGTCCCCCCTCACAGGATCTTCTCCCTCTCTCAAACTCCACCCTTTTCTCACTCCCTTTAAAACTCTCTCTTCAAGTTTCCCCCAAAAATATGAAGCTACAATGGCTGCCAAAGACACTTACAAAGTCCCTTGTCATAGCATAAATAGAAGAGCTAAAAAGGAGCTCATTAATGCAAGTTGCCGACATTATTGTCCAGGATGATAGGCATATTATCCTGGCTGATTAATTCAAATATGAGGAAAATCATCCTAAACATTGCCCTAAAATGAAGCTGGATGATGTCTAATCAGCCCAAACGATCTTGCGATCGGCCTGGCCGATGTGATCATGCAAATCACCATTAAATTGCTTTCCTTAATTTCAAGATTTATTTAAGAAAAATTACTCTGGATCAGCCAGACAGATCTGGATAGGCCAGGCCGATCCACCGGGCCGATGTCCAAAAATAAGTATTTCCCAAGTAAATCTGGTGACAGATTCTTTCTGAATTGAGCCTATCATCTAGGCTGGCACAAAATCGTCCAGGACGATGTGTTTTACATAATGACGGCTGCTTTAATGAGGATGTCCTAATTAGGGTTTCTGCTTTTGAACAGATCATTCAGGCCGATATAAATATCATTCCGAATGATGTTACCAAAAACAGAAATCTTTAGGGAACAATAGAAAATCTTCTAAGTTACAAATCATTAGGAGCCACACCAAATACAATAGACTCAAGAAAGGAAAAAATATACAAACTGACTCAATACTAGTCTACCCAAGCTTGAGTTGGTTCCAAATTACAGTCTGATCATGTGGACCTGAAATGTCAATAGATAGAGCAATCATAAAGAAATAAGAGTGTTTGCTATCATCAAAATCATAAACCATAAATATAAATCTGTAACAATGTATTATTATTATACACATTATGAATAACTTTATACATATTTTGAACAAACATTATACACGCTATAAACATGCTATATATAAGCATTGCACAAACTATATATATGAATTATATAAATTATATATAAGTTTATACAAGCATTTTACACTACGCTCAATGCTATATACAAGTATTATACACTTTATGTACATATTTATACACGCTATGTACAAGCATTATACACACTATTCATAAATATTAAACACTCAGAATTAGTTTATATACACTACGTACAAGTTTGTACAAGCTATACATAAGCATTTTACATGTTATATACAAGCATTATACATGCTATATAAAAGTAGTATACACACTACAAATAAGTTTATACAAGCATTATGCATACTATGTAGAAGTTCATACACGGTATCTATAAATTATATACACACTATGTACAAGTTTATAAATTATATGTATAAGTATTATACATAATATTTACAAGCATTATACACACTATATACAAGTTTATTCTAACATTATACCCATGCTATGTATAAGTATTTTACTGACTTTGTACTAGTTTATACACGCTATGCATAAGGATTATATAAACTTTCAACAAGTTTATGCATATTATGTACAAGTTTATACACACAATTTAAAAGGATTATACACACCATGTATAAGTTTATACACACTATATATATAATTTTTTGAACACTATGTGCAAGTTTATACATGCTATATATAACGCTTATACATACTATGTATAAGTTTAAAAATGCTATGTACATAATTTGTATACACTATGTACAAGTTCATATATGCTATGTACAAACATTATACATGATATGTATAAGTATTAAACACACAATATACAAGTTTATACAAATATTGTACATGTTATGTGCAACTTTATACATGATATGTATAAGCATTATACACATTATGTATAAGTTTATACACGTTATGTACAAGCATTATACATATTATGTGCAAGTTTATACACGCTATATATGAGTATTGCATACACTATATACATAAATTATACATATTATATATAAGTTAATACACGCTATCTATAAATAAGATACACAATATGTAAGAGTTTATACATGCTATGTGCAAGCATTATACATATTATGTATAAATTTATACACACTATATATAAGCATTATAAATACTATGTGTAAGTTTTACATGTAATATATAAGTATTATACACATTATATAGAAGTTTATACATGATATGCACAAGCTATTTACACACTACAAAAAAGAATTATACACTAATGTTTAAGTTTATACACGCAATATATAAACATTATACACACTATGTACTTGGTATGTACAAGTATTATATACACTATGTAAAAGTTTATACATTCTATGTACAATCATTATACTTGAATTATACCAGTTTATACACGCTAAATAGAAGCAGTTTACACACAATGTACAAGTTTGTGCATGCCATGTATAAGTATTATACATATTATATACAAGTTTATAAAAGCAAGGCCTAAGTTTATAGATATTATATACAAGTTTATACATGCTATATATAAGCATTATACACACTATGTATATGTTTGTAAACACTATATAAAAGCATTATAAAAACTATGTACGAGTTTGTACATGCTACGTACAAGCATTATACACACTATATACAAGTTTATATAAGTACTATAAATGCTATATATAAGCATTACACAAACTATATACATGTTTATACAAGCATTATACATATTATATAAAAGTTTATGCATTCTATGTACAAGCATTATACACACTATTTGCAAGCATTATACACACTATATACAGGTTTATTCAAACATTATGCACTTACTATGTGCAAACATTATACATACTACGTACAAGTTTATACATACTATATATAAGGATTTTACAATCTATTTACAAGTTTATGCATATTATGTACAAGTTTATACACGCTATGTAGAAGGATTATACACATAATGTATAAGTTTATACACGCTATATACATAATTTTTACACACAATGTATAAGTTTATACATACTATGTATAAGGCTTATACATACTATATATAAATTTATAAATGTTATATACATAATTTTTATACACCATGTGCAAGTTTATACATGCTATGTATAATTATTATACACACTATATAAGAGTTTATACAAATATTTTACTTGTTGTGTACAAGTTTTTACAGGTTTTGTATAAATATTATACACATTATGTATAAGCATTATACATATTATGTATATATTTGTACATAATATGTTCAAATATTATAAATACTATATTTAATTATTATACACACTTTATAAAAATTTATATACGATATGTACATGCATTTTAGACACTATAAATAAGAATTATACACACTATATATAAGTTTATACATGCTATATATAAGCATTATAGACACTATGTACTTGATATATATAAGTATTATACACAATATGTACAAGTTTATATATGCTATATACAAGCTTTATAAATGAATTATACAAGTATATACATATTATGTTCAATCATTTTACACACTATTTACAAGTTTGTACATGCTATGTACTAGAATTATACATACTATGTATAAGTTTATACATACAATGTACAAGTTTATACACACTATAAACAAGTTTATGTAAGCTATATACAAGCATTATACACACTATATATAGGTTTGTAAACACTTTATATAATTATTATAAAAACTATATATAAGTTTGTACATGCTGTGTACAAGCATTATACATACTATTTATAAGTTTATACAAGTATTATAGATGCAATGTACAAACATTATACACTATGTACAAGTTTATACAAGTATTATACATAATATGTACAAGTTTATACATTCTATGTACAAGCATTATACACACTATTTACAAATTTATTTATATATTATACACATACTATGTACAAGCATTAAACATACTATGTACAAGTTTGAATATGCTATGTATAAGGATTATAACAATTATGAAGAAGTTTATACATAATATGTACAAGTTTATACACACTATGCATAAGGATTATAAACACCATGTATAAGTTTATACATGCTATATACATAATTTTTACACACTATATGTAAGTTTATACATGCTATGTATAAGGCTTATACATACTACGTATACATTTATAAATGCTATATACATAATTTTTACACACTATGTGAAAGTTGATACACGCTATGTACAAGCATTATACATATTATGTATAAGTATTATACATAAATTATACAAGTTAATATAAACATTGTATATGTTATTTACAAATTTATAAATACTATGTATAAGCAAAATACACATTGTGTATAAGTTTATACTTGTTATGTACAAACATTATACACACTATATATACACTATATTTGAGCATTGCACACACCATATACATGAATTATTCACATTATATATAAGTTTATACAGATTTTCTACACTACGTTCAATGTTATATATAATTATTATAAACACTATTTGCAAGCATTATACACACTAAGAATATGTATTATACACTCTGAATAAGTTTATATACACTATGTATAAGTTTATGCAAGCTATATATAAGCATTGTACATGCCATATACAAGTATTATACATGTTATATAAAAGTATTATACACTATATATAAGTTTATGTAATCATTATATATTATATTTAGAAGTTTATATATGCTATCTATAAATAATATACACACTATGTCAAAGTTTATACATGCTATGTACAAGCATTATACATATTATATATTAGTTTGTACATACTATGTATAAGCATTATAAACACAATATATAAGATTTATACACAATATGTACAAGTTTTACATGCAATATACAAGTATTATACACACTATGTATAAATTTATACACGATATTTATAAGCATTTTACACATTATAAATAAGAATTATACATATTATATAAAAGTTTATACATTTTATATATAAGCATTATACATAATATGTATATGGTATGTATAAGTATTATACACATTATGTATAAGTTTATACATGCTATGTACAAGTATTATACATAAATTATACAAGTTTATATATGCTATGTACAAGCATTTTATACACTATGTATAAGTTTCTACATGCTATGTACAAGTATTATACACACTATGTACAAATTTATACACGTAATGTACAACTATATACACACTATATATAAGTTTATACATGCTATGTACAAGTATTATACACATTATGTATATGTTTGTAAATAATATACATAAGCATTAAAAAAATTATGTACAACTTTATATATGATATATACATTACACACTATGTATAAGTTTACACAAGTATTTTAAATGCTTTGTACAAGCATTATACACACTATGTACAAGTTTATATAAGTATTATACATATTATGTATAAGTTTATACATTTTATGTACAAGCATTATACACACTATGTATAAGATTATATATGCTATGTATAAGGATTATACAAACTATGAACAAATTAATGCATTTTATGTACAAGTTTATACACGTTATGTATAAGGATTATACACGCCATGTATAAATTAATACACACTATATACATAATTTTTACACACTATGTATAAGTTTATACATGTTATGCATTAGGATTATACATACTATATATAAGTTTATAAATGCTATATATATAAATTTTACATGCTATGTGCAAGTTTACACACGCTATGTATAAGCATTGCACATTCTATATACAAGTATTATACACACTATATAAATATTTATACAAATATTATATATATTATGTATAAGTTTATACATGTTATGTACAAGCATTATACACATTATGAATATGTTATATACTAGTATTGCACATATTGTATACATGAATTATACATATTATATATAAGTTTATATAAGTATTCTACACCACGTTCAATGCTATATACAAAAATTATACACACTGTGTATATATTTATACATGCTATGTACAAGCACTATGCACACTATTTATAAGTATTATATAATCTGAATAAGTTTATATATACAATATACAGGTTTATACAAACTATATATAAGTATTATACATGCTATATACAAGCATTATACATGCTAGATAAAAGTATTATACACAGTACATATAAGTTTATACAAATATTATACATACTATGTAGAAGTTTATTCATGTTATCTATAAATAATATACACACTATGTACAAGTTTATACACGCTGCATACAAGTATTATACATATTATGTATAAGTTCATACATACTATGTATAATCATTATAAATAATATGTATAAATTTTATACACACTATGTATAAGTTTTATATGTAATATACAAGTATTATACACACTATGTATAAGTTTATATACAATATGTTCAAGTATTTTACACTCTATAAACAAGAAATATACACACTATGTATAAGTTTATACACACGATATATAAGCATTATACACACTATGTATGTGGTATGTATAAGTATTATACACACTATGTATAAGTTTAATCATACTGTGTACAAGTATTATACATGAATTATACAAGTTTATACACGGTATATACAAGCATTTTACATATTATGTATAAATTTGTACATGCTATATACAAGTATTATGCACACTATGTATAAGTTTATACACATAATATATAAATTTATACACACTATATACAAGTTTATACATGTTATATATAAGCATTATACATAGTATGTTTATATTTGTAAAAAGTATATGTAAGCATTATAAAAAACTATGTATAAGTTTGTACATGTAATATAGATGATATGTACAAGCATTATACACACTATATACAAGTATATACAAATATTATACACACTATGTAAAAGTTAATACATTCTATGTACAAGCATTATACACACTTTTTTACAAGCATTATACACACTTTGTATAAATTTTATTAAAAAATTATACACATGCTATGTACAACCATTATACAAACTATGTACAAGTTTATATATGCTATGTATAAGGATTATACAAACTTTTAACAAGTTTGTGCATATTATATAGAAGTTTATACAGCCTATGTATAAGGATTATATACACAATATATAAGTTTGTACATGCTATATACATAATTTTTATAGACTATGTGTAAGTTTATACATGCTATGTATACGGCTTACACATATAATATATAAATTTCTAAATGCTATATACATAATTTTTACACACTATGTGAAAGTTTATATATGCTATGTTCAAGCATTATAAATGTTATGTATAAGTTTTATACACACTATTTAAAAGTTTTACATGTTATGTATAAATTTATACATGCTATGTATATGTATTATACATATTATACATAAGTTTATACACATTTTATACAAGCCTTGAGTATAAGCCTTATACATAGCTTTATACATGTTATGTACATGTATTATACACACTATTTACAATTTTATGCAAATATTGTATATGTTATATACAAGTTTATACATGCTATGTATAAGTATTATACACATTATATATAAGTTTATCCACGTTATGTACAAGCATTATACATACTATACATACGCTATATACGAATATTGCACACACTATATACATGAATTATACAAATTATATATAAGTTTATATAAGCATTCTACGCTACGTTCAATGTTATATATAAGTATTATACACACTATGTACATATTTATACATGATATGTACAAGCATTATACACACTATTTGTAAGTATTATACACTTTTAATAAGTTTATATACACTATATAAAAGTTTATGCAAGTTATATATAAGCATTGTACATGCTATATTCAAGCATTATACATACTATATAAAAGTATTATTATATAAACTATGTATAAGTTTATACAAGTATTATATAGACTGTGTAGAAGTTTATACATGCTATTTATAAATAATATACACACTATGTGTAATTTTATAAATGCTATGTACAAGAATTATATATATTATATATAAATTTGTACACACTATGTATAAGCATTATGAACATTATGTGCAAAATATATACACACTATGTATAAGTTTTATATGCAATATATAAGTATTATACACACTTTCTACAAATTTATACACAATATATACAAGCATTTTACACACTATAAATAAGAATTACACACACTATGTATAAGTTTATACATACTATATATAAGCATTATACACATTATGTACATGGTATATATAAGTAATATAAACACTATGTATAAGTTTATATATACTATGTAAAAGAATTATACATGAATAATACATGTTTATACATGCTATGTACAAGAATTTTACACACTATGTAAAAGTTTGTACATGATATGTATAAGTATTATATATATTATGTACAAGTTTATTCATGCAATATATAAGTTTATACACACTATTTATAAGTTTATACATGTTATGTACAAGCATTATACACATTATGTATATATTTGTGAACACTATCTATAAAAACTACGTATAAGTTTGTACATGCTATGTACGAGCATTATATATACTATGTACAAGTTTATAAAAGCATTATAGATACTTTGTAAAAGTAATATACACACTATGTATAAGTTTATAGAAGAATTATACACGTTATGTATAAGTTTAAACATTCTATGTATAAGCATTATACATACTATTTATATACACTATGTACAAGTTTATTCAAATATTATACACATGCTTTGTACAAGCATTATACAAATAATGAACAAGTTTATGCACAATATGTATAAGTTTTTACATGCTATTTATAATAATATACACAGTATGTACAAGTTTATACACGCTATGTACAAGCGTTATACATATTTTGTATAAGTTTGTACACACTATGTATAAGCTTTATAAATACTATGTACAAATTTTATATATACTATGCATAAGTTTTACATGCAATATATAAGTATTATATACACTATATTAAAGTTTATACATGATTGTACAAGCATTTCATGCACTATAAATAATAATTATATAAATTATGTATAAGTTTATACACACAATATATATGTATTATACACACTATGTACTTGGTATATATAAGTATTATACATACTATGTAAAAGTTTATACATTCTATGTACAATCATTATACATGAATTATACCAGTAATACATGCTATATAAAAGCATTTTACACACTATGTATAAATCTATACATACTATGTATAAGTATTATACACACAATATACATATTTATACAAGTAATGCCTAAGTTTATACACACTATATACAAGCTTATACATGTTATGTATAAGCATTATATACACTATATATATATTGGTAAATACTATATATAAGCATTATAAAAACTATGTACAAGTTTGTATATGCTATGTACAAGCATTATATACACTATATACAAATTTTTATATGTATTATAGATGCTATGTACAAGCATTATACACACTATGTAAGAGTTTATACAAGCATTATACACACTATGTAAGAGTTTATATAAGCATTATACACACTGTATAAGTTTATTCAAACATTATACACACACTATGTACAAGCATTACATATACTACGTACAAGTTTATACACGCTAGATATAAGGATTATATAAACTATGAACAAATTTATGAATATTACGTAAAAGTTTATACACACTATATATAAGGATTATACACATAATGTATAAATTTAAATATGCTATATACATAATTTTTACATACTATGTACAAGTTTATACATGCTATGTATAAGGCTTATACATATTATGTATAAGTTTATAAACGCTATATACATAATTTTTACATACTATGTGCAAGTTTATACATGCTTTGTATAATTATTATATATATTATATACAAGTTTATATAAAAAATGTACATGTTATATACAAGTTTATACATGTTATGTATAAATATTATAGACATTATGTATAAGTTTATAGACATTATGTACAAGCATTATACACACTATGTACACGCTATATACGAGCATTACATATACTGTTTACATAAATTATACACATTATATATAAATTTATATATGAATTCTACACCACGATCAATGTTATTTACATATATTATACACATTATGTACATATTTATACTCGTTTTGTACAAACATTATACATACTATTCAGAAGTATTATACACTCTGAATATGTTTATATATACTATGTACAAATGTATAAAAGTTATATATAGGCATTGTAAATGCTATATACAAGAATTATATACGCTATATAAAAGTATTTTACACACTATGTATAAGTTTAAAGAAGCATTATGCATACTATGTAGAAGTTTATACATGCTATCGATAAATAATACACACACTATGTACAAGTTTATTCACGCTATGTACAAGCATTATACATTTTATGTATAAGTTTGTACACACTATGTATAATCAATATAAATATTATGTATAAGTTTTATACATACTATGTAGAAGTTTTACATGCAATATACAAGTATTATACACACTATATACATGTTTATACATGATATGTATAAGAATTTTACACACTATAAATAAGAATTATACATAC
Source organism: Dendrobium nobile (assembly GCA_022539455.1). NCBI lineage: Eukaryota > Viridiplantae > Streptophyta > Magnoliopsida > Asparagales > Orchidaceae > Dendrobium > Dendrobium nobile. The sequence continues at coordinate 697,504 of CM039722.1, read as the reverse complement.
TATGTATAAGTATTATACACACTATGTATAAGTTTATACACGCAATGTATAAGTTTATACATACTATATATAAGTTTATACATACTATGTACAAGCATTATACACAGTATATATATATTTGTAAACACCATATATATTTAGTATAAAAACTAAGTATAAGTTTATACAAACTATGTACAAGTATTATAGATGTTATGTACAAGCATTATACACACTTTATACAAGTTTATAAATTCTATGTATAAGAATTATACACACTATTTACAGACATTATACACACTATGTATAAGTTTATTCAAATATTATATGCACGCTATGTAAAAGTATTATACAGACTACATACAAGTTTATACACGCTATGTATAAGGATTATACAAACTATGAACAAGTTTACGCACATTATTTACAAGTTTATACAAACTATGTATAAGGATTATACACACCATGTATAAGTTTATAAATGTTATATACATAGTTTTTACACACTATATGCAACTTTATACTTGCTATGTATAAGGCCTTTACATATTATGTATAACTTTATAAATGTTATATACATAATTAGTACAAATAATGTGCAAGTTTATATATGCTATGTACAAGCACTATACCTGCTATGTACAAGTATTATACATACTATGTACAAGTTTATATAAATATTGTACATGTTATGCACAAGGTTATAGATGTTATGTATAAGCATTCTACATATTATGTATAAGCATTATACATACTATGTATACATTATATATGAGTTTTGCACACACTATATACATGAATTATACACATTATATATAAGTTTATAAAAGCATTTTACACTTCATTCAATGCTCTATTCAAGTATTATAAACACTGTATATATTTATAAATGCCATATACAAGCATTATACACACTATTAAATAGACAAGTTTATACAAGCTATATATAAACATTGAACATATTATTTACAAGTTTATACATGCTACGTATAAACATTATACACATTATGTATAAATTTATACACGTTATGTTCAAGTATTATACACACTATATATATGCTATATACGAGCATTGCACACTGTATATACATGAATTATACACATTATATATATATATTTATACAAGCATTCTACATTACGTTCAATATTATATATAAGTATTATACTCATTATGTAAATATTTATACATGCTATGTAAAAGCATTACACATAAAAATTATACACTCTGAATAAGTTTATATATACTATTCATAAGTTTATACAAGCTATATATAAATATTTTATATATAATATACAAGCATTATACACGCTATATAAAAGTATTATACACATTACGTATAAGTTTATATAAGTATTATGCATACTATGTAGAAGATTATACATGCTATCGATAAGTAAAATACACACTATGTACAAGTTTATATATGTTATGTACAAGTATTATATATATTATGTATAAGTTTGAACATACTATGTATAAGCATTATAAATACTATGTACAAATTTTATACACACTATGTACAAGTTTTACATTTAATATATAAGTAATATACATACTACGTACAAGTTTATACAAGATATGTACAACCATTTTACAAACTATAAATAAGAATTATACATACTATGTTTAAGTTTATACACGCTGTATATAAGAATTTTACACACTATGTAAAAGTTTATACATGCTATGTATGAGCATTATACATGAATTATACAAGTATAAACACTCAATGTACAAGCATTTTATATACGATGTAGAAGCTTTTACATGCTATATAATGGTTTATACACACTATGTACAAGTTTATACACGCAATGTACAAGTTTATACACACTTTATACAAGATTAAACATGCTATATATAAGCATTATACATAATATGTATATGTTTGCAAACACTATATATAAGCATTATAAAAACTATGTACAAGTTTATACATGCTATGTACAAGCATTATACACACTATGTATAAGTTTATATAAGTTTTATAGATGTTATGTACAAGCATTATACACATAATGTACAAGTTTATACAAGCATTATACACACTATATATAAGTTTATACATTCTATGTATAAGAATTTACAAACTATTTACAAGCATTATACACACTATATACAAGTTTATTCAAACATTATACACACGCTATGTACAAGCAATATTAAGACTATGTAAAAGTTTATACAAGTTATGTATAAGGATTATATAAACTATCAGTAAGTTTATGCTCATTATTTACAAGTTTATATAGGCTATGTATAAGAATTACACACACCATGTATAAGTTTATACACGCTCTATATATCATTTCTAAACACTATGTGCAAGTTTATACATGCCATATATAAGGCTTATACAAATAATGTATAAGTTTATAAATGTTATATACATAATTTTTACACACTATGTGCAAGTTTATACACGCTATGTACAAGTATTATATATGGTATGTACAAGTATTATACATATTATATATAAGTTTATATAAACTTTATACATGTAAGGTACAAGTTTTTAGATATTACATATAAGCAATTTACATATTATGTATAAGTTTATACACGTTATGTACAAGTATTATACACACTATGTACACGCTATATACGAGCATTGCACACACTATATACAATAATTATACACATTATATATAAGTTTATACAATCATTTTACACTATGTTCAATTCTATATACAAGTATTATACACATTATGTACATATTAAAACACGTTATGTACAAGCATTATACACACTATTCATAAGTATTATACAATCAAAATAAATTTATATATACTATGTACAAGTTTATACAAGCTATATATAAGTATTGTACAAGCTATATACAAATATTATACACACTATATAAAAGTATTATGCATACTACATATAAATTTATACAAGCATTATATATACCACGAAGAAGTTTATACACACTATCTTTAAATAATATACATACTATATACATATTTATACACTATATGTTCAAGCATTATACATATTATATATAAGTTTGTACACACTATGTATAAGCATTATAAATATTATATACAAGTTTTATACATACTATATACAAGTTTTACATATAATATATAGGTTATTTACAAGTTTATACATGCTACGTATAAGCATTATACACATTATGCATAAGTTCAAGCATTATACACACTATGTATACGCTATATACGAGCATTGCACTCACTATATATATGAATTATACACATTACATATAAATTTATACAAGCATTCTACACTATGTTCAATGCTATATACAAGTATTATACACACTATGTAAATATTTACACGTGATATATAAAACAATTACACACACTATTCATATATATTATATACTCAGAATAAGCTTATATACACTATGTATAAGTTTATACAAGTTATATATAAGTATTGTACATGCTATATACAAGCATTATACACGCTATATAAAAGTATTATACATACTACGTATAAGTTTTACAAGCATTACGCAAACTATGTAGAAGTTTATACACGCTATTTATAAATAATATACACTATGTATAAGTTTATACATGCTACGTATAAGTATTATACAAACTATGAATATGTTTATGCACATTATGTATATATTTATACACGCTATGTATATAGATTATACACACCATGTATAAGTTTATACACACTATATACATATTTTTTTCATACTATGTGCAAGTTTATACTTGTTATCTATAAGGCTTATACATACTATGTAAAAGTTTATAAATGCTATATACATAATTTTTATACACTATGTGTAAGTTTTGTACATGTTATGTACAAGCATTATTCATGCTATAGACAATTATTTTACACACTATGTACAAGTTTATATAAATATTATACATTTTATGTATTAGTTTATACAGGCTATATATAAGCATTATATACATTATATATAAGTTTATACATGATAATTATAAGTATTATACACACTATATAAACGCTATATACGAGCATTGCACGCACTGTGTACATGAATTAGGCATATTATATATATGTTTATACAAGCATTCTACACTATATAATGTGTATAATTCATATATACAGCGTGTATATAATATATATAATAGTTATACATAACGTGTATAAAGTTATATATAATATGTACAGTGCTTCTATAAAGCATGAATAAACTTGAACATAACATGTACAATATTTTTATAAACTTATACATAGTATGTATAATACTTGTACGTAGCATGTATAATGCTTGCACATAGCATGTCTAAACTTATACATAGTGTGTAAAAATTATATATGTAGCATTTATAAACTTATATATAATGTGTATAATACTTATATACACTTTGTACATATCTATACACACTATGTACAAGCATTATACATACGATTCACAAGTATTATACACTCTGACTAAGTTTGTATACACTATGTATAAGTTTATACAAGCTATATATAAGCATTATACATGTTATATACATGTATTATACACACTATATAAAAGTATTATACATACTATGTATAAGTTTATACAAGCATTATGTATACTATATAGAAGTTTATACACGCTACATATAAATAATATATACACTATATACAAGTATATGCACGCTATATACAAGCATTATACATATTATGTATAAGTTTGTACACACTATGTATAAGCATTATAAATACTATGTACAAGTTTTATACACACTATGTATAAGTTTTACATACAATATACAAGTATTATACACAGTATGCACAAGTTTATACATGATATGTTCAAGCATTTTACACACTATAAATAAGAATTATAAATACTATGTATAAGTTTATACACGCTATATATAAGCATTATGGACACCATGTATGTGGTATGTATAAGTATTATACACACTATGAATAAGTCTATAAATGCTATGTACTTGCATTATATATGTATATATAATTTTTAAGCACTATGTGTAAGTTTATACACGTTATGTATTTGTATTATACATGCTATGTATAAGTATTATACACAGTATGTATAAGTTTATACAAACATTGTACATGTTATGTATTAGTTTATACATTCTATATATAAGCATTATACATATTATATATAAGTTTATACACGTTATGTACAAGTTTTATACACACTATGTACACACTATATACAAGCATTATACACACTATGTACACGCTATATACGAGCATTACAAACCCTGCATTTATGAATTATACACATTTTATATAATAATTTATACAACTATTCAACACTACATTCAATGTAATATACAAGCATTATACATACTATTTATATATTTGTACACGCTATGAACAAGTATTATACACACTATTCATAAATATTATACACTCTGATTAAATAAATATACATTATGTACAAGTTTGTATAAGCTATATATAAGCATTGTACATGTTACATACAAGCATTATACACTCTATATAAAAGTATTATATACACTATGTATAAGGTAAATTGAGCATTATGCATACTATGTAGAAGTTTATACACGCTATCTATAAATAATATACACGCCATGTATAAGTTTTATATTCATTATACAAGTATTATACACACAATGAATATGTTTATACGAGATATGTACAAGCATTTTATACACTATAAATAAGAATTATGCATACTATGTATAAGTTTATAAATGTTATATATAAACATTATACATACTATGTACATGATATTTATAAGTATTATACACACTATATATAAGTTTATACATGTTATGTATAAAAATTATACATGATTTATACAAGTTTATACATGCTATGTACAAGCATTTTACATACTATGTACAAGTTTGTACATGTTATGTACAAGTATTATACATATTATGTACAAGTTTATACACGCAATGTACAGGTTTATACAAACTATATACAACTTTATACATGCTATGTACAAGTATTGTACACACTATATATATATTTGTAAACACTATATATTAGCATTATAAAAACTATGTACAAGTTTGTACATGCTATGTAAAAGCATTTTACACACTATATACAAGTTTATACAAGTATTATAGATGCTATGTATAAATATTATACACACTACGTATAAGTTTATACAAGTATTATACACATTATATACAAGTTTATATATTTTTATGTACAAGCATTATACACGCAATTTACAGGCATTATATACACTTTGTATAAGTTTATTCAAACCTTATACACATGTTATGTTTAAGTTTATACGGACTATGTACAAGTTTAAACAAGCTATGTATAAGAATTATACAAACTATGAACTTGTTTATGCGCATTATTTATATGTTTATACACGCTATGTATAAGGACTATACAGACCATATATAAGTTTATATATGCTATATACATAATTACTACACACTATGTTCAAGTTTATACTTGCTATGTATAAGGCTTATATATATTATGTATAAGTTTATAAATGCTATATAAATAATTTTTATACACTATGTGTAAGTTCATACATGCTGTGTACAAGTATTATACATGATATATACAAGTGTTATATAAACTATATACAAGTTTATACATACAATTCATAAGTATTATACACTCTGAATAAGTTTATATACACTATGTTCAAGTTTATACAAGCTATATATAATTATTATACATGCTATATAAAAGTATTATACATGCTATATAAAAGTGTTATACACACTACGTATAAGTTTATACAAGTATTATGCATACTATGTAGAAGTTTATACACGCTATTTATAAACAATGTACACACTATGTACAAGTTTTCGCACGCTATGTACAAGCATTATACATATTATGTATAAGTTTATACAGACTATGTATAAGTATTATAAATACTATGTACAAGTTTTATACACACTATTTATAAGTTTTACATGACATATATAAGTATTATACACACTATATATAAGTTTATCCACGATATTACAAGCATTTTACATAATATAAATAAGAATTATGCACACTATATATAAGTTTATACACGCTATATATAAGCATTTTATAAACAGTGTACATAGTATGAATAAGTATTATACACACTATGTAAAAGTTTATACATGCTATGTATAAGTATTATACATGATTTATACAAGTTTATATACGCTATATACAGACATTTTATACACTATGTACAAGTTTGTACATCCTACGTATAAGTATAATACACACTATATACAAGTTTATACATGCAATGTATAAGTTTATACACACTATATATAAGTTTATACATGCTATGTACAAGCATTATACACACTATGTATATGTTTATAAATACTATATATAAACATTATAAAATCTATGTATATGTTTTTACATGCTATGTACAAGAATTATACATACTATGCACAAGTTTATACTCATATTATAGATGCTATGTATAAGTATTATACACACTATTTACAAGTTTATACAAGCATTATATACACTATGTACAAGTTTATACATTTTATATATAAGCATTATACACATTATTTACAATCATTATACACACTATGTATAAGTTTATTCAAACATTATACACACGCTATGTACAAGCGTTATACAAACTATGTACAAGTTTATACACGGTATCTATATGGATTATACAAACTATGGATAAGTTTATGTACATTATGTATAAGGATTAAAAACACCATGTATAAGTTTATACACAATATATACATAATTTTTACACACTATGTGCAAATTTATATATGCTACGTATAAGGTTAATACATAATATGTGTAAGTTTATAAATGTTATATATATAATTTTTCATATTATGTGCAAGTTTATACATGCTATATATAAATATTATACATACTATGTACAAGTATTATACATAATATGTATAAATTTATACAAATATTGTACATGTTATGTACAAGTTTATACATGCTATATATTTGCATTATACACATTATGTATAAGTTTATACACATTAAATACGAGCATTATACACACTATATGCACACTATATACGACTATTGTACACACTGAATATATGAATTATACGCATTTTTTATAAGTTTAGACAAGCATTCTACCCTACATTCAATGCTATATACAGGCATTATACACGCTATATACGTATTTATACACGCTATGTATAAACACTTTGTACACTATACATAAGTAATATACATTCTGAATAAGTTTATATATACTATGTATAGGTTTATACAAGCTATATATAAGCATTGTACATGCTATATATAGGCATTATACATGCTATATAAAAGTATTATACACAATACGTATAAGTTTATACAAGCATTATGTATACTATGTAGAAGTTTATACACGCTATCTATAATAGTATATACACACTATGTAAAAGTTTATACACGCTATGTACAAGAATTATACATATTATATTTCAGTTTATACACTATGTATAAGAATTATAAACACTATGTACAGGCTTTATACACACTATGTATAAGTTTTACATGCAATATATAAGTATTATACACAAGACCCACTATGTATAAGTTTTACATGCAACATACAAACATTATACACACTATATATAAGTTTATACACGATATGCACAAGTATTATACATACTATGTACAAATGTACAAATTTATACACACTATGTATAAGGAATATACGAACTATGAATAAGTTTATGCACATTATGTATAAGTTTATACACATAATGTATAAAGATTAACAACACCGTTTAAAAGTTTATACATGCTATATACATAATTTTTACACACTATGTATAAGTTTATACATGCTATGTATAAGGCTTATAAATACTAAATATAAGTTTATAAATACTATAAATATAATTTTTACATACTATGTGCAAGTTTATACACACTGTGTATAAGTATTATACACACTATGTATAAGTATTATACACACTATGTACAAGTTTATACAAATATTATATATATTATCTACAAGTTTATAGATGTTATATATATGCATTATACACATTATGTATAAGTTCATACACGTTATATGCAAGCATTATAAATACTATGTACACGCTATATTCGAGCAATGCACATATTGTATACATGAATTATACAGATTATATATAAGTTTATATAAGTATTCTACACTACATTAAATGCTTTATACAAGTATTATACACTATGTACATATCTATACAAGCTATGTACAAGCATTATACACACTATTCATAAGTATTATGCACTCTAAATAAGTTTATATACACATATATAAGTTTATACAAGCTATATATAAGATCAATAATTGTCATACAAGTATTATACACGCTAAATAAAAGTATTATACCACTCGTATAAGTTTATACAAGTATTACGCTTATTATATAGAAGTTTATACATGCTATCTATAAATAATATATACATTATATATAAGTTTATACATGCTATGTACAAGCATTATACATATTATATATAAGTCTGTACACACTATGTATTTGCATTATAATTATTATGTATAAGTTTTATAGACATTATGCATTATACAAGTATTATATACAGAATGTAGATATTTATACAAGATATATACAAGAATTTTACACACTATAAATAAGAATTATATACACTATGCATATATTTATACCCACTATATATAAGCATTATACGTACTATGTACATAGTATATATAAGTATTATACACAGTATGTACAAGTTTATACATACTATGTACAAGCATTATATATGAATCTTACAAGTTCATACACGTTATGTACAAGCATTTTACACACTATGTATATGTTTGTAGAAACTATATATATACATCATAAAAACATGTACAAGTACTATACACACTATGTTTATGTTTATACAAGTATTATAGATACTATGTATAACCATTATACACACTATGTATAAGTTCATACAAGCATTATACACACTATTTATAAGTTTATACATTTTATGTATAAGCATTATACACACTATTTAAAAGCAATATACGCACTATGTATAAGTTTATTCAAATATTATACACACACTATGTATAAGCATTATACAAACTATGTATATGTTTATACACGCTATGTATAAGGATTACACAAATTATGAATAAGTTTATGCACATTATGTACAAGTTTATACATGCTATGTAAAAGGATTATACATATAATTTATAAGTTACACACGCTATATATATAATTTTTACATACTATGTACAAGTTTATACATGCTATGTATAAGGCTTATACATACTACGTATAAGTTTATAAATACTATATACATAATTTTTATACACTATGTGCAAGTTTATACATATTATGTACAAGTATTATACATGCTATTTACAAGTGTTATACATACTATGTACAAGTTTATACAAACATTGTACAGGATATTTACAAGTTTAAACATGCTATGTATAAGCATTATACATATTATGTATAAGTTTATACACGTTATGTACAAGCATTATACACACTACGTACATGCTATATACGAGTATTGCATACACTCTATATATGAATTATACACATTATATATAATTTTATACAAGCATTCTACACTATGTTCAATGCTATATATAAGTATTATACACATTATATAAATATTTATACACGCTATGTACAAGTATTTTACACACTATTCATAAGTATTATACACTATGAATAAAATTATATACACTATGTACAAGTTTATACAAGCTATATATAAGTATTTTACATGCTATATACAAGCTTTATGCATGCCATATAAAAGTAATATACATACTACGTATAAGTTTATCCAAGCATTATGCATACTATGTAGAAGTTTATACACACTATCTATAAATAATATAAACACTATATACAAGTTTATACATGCTATATACAAGTATTATACATATTATGTATAAGTTTATAAATACTATATACAAGTTTATACACACTATATACAAGTTTATATACACTATATACAAGTATTATACACACTATGTATATGTTTGTAAACACTATATATAAGCAATATAGAAACTATGTACAAGTTTGTACATTCTATGAACAAGCATTATACACATTATGTATAGGTTAATATAAGTATTTTAGATGCTTTGTACAAGCATTATACACACAATGTACAAGTTAATACAAGCATTATACACACTATGTACAAGTTTATACATTATATGTAAACGCATTATACTCACTATTTACAAGCATTATGCATATTATGTATAAGTTTATTTAAACATTACACACACACTATGTCCAAGCATTATACAGAATATGTCTAAGTTTAAACACGCTATATATAAGGATTATACAAACTATGAAAAAGTTTATGCACATTATATACAAGTTTATATATTCTATGTATAAAGATTATACATACCATGTTTAAGTTTATACATGCTATATACATAATTTTTATACAATATGTGCAAGTTTATACATGCTATGTATAAGGCCTATACATACTATGTATAAGTTTATAAACGCTATATACATATTTTTTACACACTATGTGCATGTTTATACACGCTTTGTATAAGCATTATATATGATATGTACAAGTATTATACACAATATGTATAAGCTTTTACAAACATTTTTCATTCCATGTACAAATTTATACGTGCTTTGTATAAGCTTTATAATCATTATGTATAAATTTGTACACATTATGTACAAGTAGTATATAGACTATGTACATACTATATACGAGCATTGCACACATTGTATACATGAATTATAAATATTATATATAAGTTTATACAAGCATTCTACATTATGTTCAATGCAATATACAAATATTATACACGCTATGTATAAATTTATACTTGCTACGTACAAGTATTATACACACTATTCATAAGTATTATACACTCTGAATAAGTTTATATATACTATGTATAAGTTTATATACGCTATGTATAAGCATTATACATATTATGTATAAGTTTGTACACATAATGTATAAGTTTTTAAAATACTATGTATAAGCTTTATACATACTATGTATAAGTTTAACATGCAATATACAAGTATTATGCACAGTATTATACAAGTTTATACACGATATGTAGAAGCATTTTATACATTATAAATAAGAATTATACACACTATATATAAGTTTATACATGCTATATATAAGTATTATACACACTATGTACATGGTATGTATAAGTATTATACACTATATACAAATTTATACATGCTATATGCAAACATCATATAAGAATTATATAAGTTTATATATGCTATGTACAAGCATTTTACACACTATGTACAAGTTTATATATACTATGTACAAGTATTTTACACATTATGTACAAGTTTATATATGCAATGTACAAGTCTATACATGCTATGTACAAGCATTATACACATTATGTAATATTTATAAACACTATATATGAGCATTATAAAATTATGTACAAGTTTATACATGCTATGTACAAGTATTATACACACTATGTACAAGTTTATACAAGTATTATTGATGCTATGTACAAGCATTATACATACTATGTATCGATTTATACAAGCATTATACCCACTCTATATAAGTTTATACATTCTATATATAAATATTATACACACTATTTATAAGTATTATACACACTATGTACAAGTTTATTCAAATATTATACAAACACTATGTACAAGCATTATACAGACTATTTACAAATTTATACACACTATATATAAGGATTATAGAAACTATCAACAAGTTTATGCACATTATGTAAAAGTTTGTATATGCTATATATAAGAATAATTCACACCATGTATAAGGATATACACACCATGTATAAGTTTATACATGCTATATATATAATTTTTATACACTGTGTGCAAGATTATAAATGCTAAATATAAGGCATATACATACTATGTATAAGTTAATAAATGCTATATATATAATTTTTACATATTATGTTCAGGTTTATACATGTACAAGTATTATACAAGCTATGAACAAGTATAATACACACTATGTATAAGTTTAAACAAATATTGTATATTATATATACAAGTTTATACATGCTTTATATAACCATTATAAATATTATGTATAAGTTTATACACATTATGTTCAAGCATTATACACACTATGTACATGATATATATGAGTATTACACACATTATATAGATGAATTATAAACATTATATATAAGTTTATACAAGCATTCTCCACTACGTTTAATACTATATACAAGTATTATACACTCTATGTACATACTTATACAACTATGTACAATCATTATACACATTATTCATAAGTATTATACACTCTAAATAAGTTTATATATATTATGTACAAGTTTATATAATCTATATATAAATATTTTACTACTATATAAATGCATTATACACGCTATGTATAAGTTTATACAAGCATTATGCATACTATGTAGATGTTTATACATGCTATCAATAAATAATATTCACACTATGTATAAGTTTATAAATGTTATGGACAAGCATTGTACATATTATGTATAAGTTCTTACACACTACGTATAATTATTATAAACACTATGTATAAGTTTTATATATAATATATATAAGTTTTATATGTAATATATAAGTATTATACACATTATGTACAAATTTATACACGAAATGTACAAGCATTTTACACACTATAAATAACAATTATATATACTACGTAGAAGTTTATACATGCTATATATAAGAAATATAAGAAATATATATACTATGTATATGGTATGTATAAGTATTATAAACACTATGTACAAGTTTATACATACTACGTACAAGCATTATACATAAATTATACAAGTTTATAGATGCTATGTACAACCATTTTAAACACTTTGTACAAGTTTGTACATGCTATGTATAAGTATTATACATATTATGTACAAGTTTATATACACAATCTATAAATTTATACACACTATATATAAGTTTATACATGCTATATACAAGCATTATACACACAATGTATATGTTTGTAAACACTATATATAAGCATTATAAAAATTATGTACAAGTTTGTACATATTATGTACAAGCATTATACACACTAATTAGAAGTTTATACAAGTATTATAGATACTAGGTACAAGCATTATGTACATTATGTACAAGTTTATACAAGCATTATACACACTATGTACAAGTTTATAAATTCTATATACAAGCATTATATACAATATTTATAAACATTATACACACAATGTATAAGTTTATTTAAACATTATACACACACTATCTACATGCATTATAAAGACTATGTACAAGTTTATACATGTTATGTATAAGGATTATACAAACTATGAACATGTTTATGTATATTATGTATAAATTTATACACACTATGTATAAGAATTATACACACAATGTATAAGTTTATACACGCTATATACATAATTTTTACACATTATATATAAGTTTATACATGTTATGTAAAAGGCTAATACATACTATGCATAAGTTAATAAATGCTTTATACATAATTTTAGCACACTATATGCAGGTTTATACATGTACGAGCATTATACATGCTATGTACAAGTATTATACATACTACGTACAACTTTATACAAACATTGTACATGTTATCTACAAGTTTATACATGCTATGTATAAGTATTATACACATTATTTATAAGTTTATACATGTTATTCACAAGCATTATACACATTATATACACGCTATATACGAGCATTGTACATGATGTATATATAAATTATACACATTACATATAAGTTTATACAAGCATTCTACACTACATTCAATACTATGTACAAGTATTATACACACTATCTACATAATTATACAAGCTATATACAAGCATTACACACACTATTCATAAGTATTATACACTCTGAATAAGTTTATATACACTATGTACAAGTTTATACAAGCTATATATAAGCATTATAAATGCTATATAAAGCATTATATATGCTATATAAAAATTTTATACATACTACGTATAAGTTTAGACAAGCATTAGGCATACTATATAGAAGTTTATTCACGCTATCTATAAATAGGATTTAGGGTACACTTTGTATATGTTTATACACGCTATGTACAAGCATTATACATATTATATATAAGTTTATACACATAATGTATAAGTATTATAAACATTATGTACAAGTTTTATAAATACTATGTACTAGTTTTACATGCAATATTGAAGTATTACACACATTATGTACAAATTTATCCACGATATGTACAAGCATTTTACACACTATAAATAAAAATTAAATATACTATGTATAAGTTTATACACGCTATATATAAGCATTATACACATTATGTACATTTTATGTATAAGTATTATACACACTATATAGAAGTTTATACATGTTATGTACAAGCATTATACATGAATTATACAAGTTTATACATGCTATGTATAAGTATTTTAGACACTATGTATAAGTTTGTACATGCTATGTACAAGTATTATACACACTATATATAAGTTTATACATGCAATGTATTTTTTTATACACACTATATACAAGTTTATACATACTATGTACAAGCATTACACAAACTATGTATATGTTTGTAAACACTATATATAAGCATCATAAAATCTATGTACAAGGTTCTACATGCTATGTATAAGTATTATATACACTTTGTACAAGTTTATATAAGTATTATAGATGCTATGTACAGGCATTTACACATTATGTACATATTTATGCAAGTATTATACACACTATGTTAAAGTTTATATATTATATGTACAAGAATTATACACACTATTTTTAAGCATTATACATACTATGTACAAGTATATTCAAACATTATACACACATGTGCAAGTTTATACATGTCATGTGCAAATTTATACACGTCATGTATAAATTTATACACGCTATGGACATAAATTTTATATACTATGTGCAAGTTTATACAAGCTATGTATAAGTTTATAAATGCTATATATATAATTTTTAAAAACTACGTGCAAGTTTTTACTCGTAATATATAAGCATTATGCATGCTATCTATAAGTATTATACACTATATACAATTTTAAACATGAAATAATACACATTATATATAATTTTATATAAGTATTCTATACTACGTTCAAGGCTACATACAACTATTATATATACTATGTACATATTTGAACATGCTTGTTCAAGCATTATATGCAATATTCATAAGTATTATACACTCTTAATAAGTTTATATACACTATTTAAAAGTTTATACAAGCTATATATAAGCATCGTACATGATAAATACAAGTATTATACATGTTATATAAAAATATTATACAACTTTATATAAGAATTATGTATACTATGTAGAAGTTTATACATGCTATCTATAAATAATATGCACACTATGTATAAATTTAAACATGCTATATACAAGCATTATATATATAATGTATAAGTTTGTAAATACTATGTATATGCATTATAAATACTATGTACAAGTTTTATACACACTAAGTACAAGTTTTATGTGCAATATATAAGTATTATACACAATATATATAAGTTTATACACGATATGAACAAGCATTTTACACACTATAAATATGATTTAAACACACTATGTTTAAGTTTATACATGCTATATATAAGCATTATATATACTATGTACATGTTATTTATAAGTATTATACACACTATATACAAGTTTATACATGCTATGTATAAGCATTATACATGAATTATACAAGTTTATACGTGCTATGAATAATAATTTTACACACTATGTACAAGTTTGTACATATTATATATAAGTTTATACATGATATGTACAAGCATTATACACATTATGTATATGTTTGTAAACACTATATATAAGCATTATAAAAACTATGTACAAATTTGTACAAACTTTGACAAACATTATACACACTATGTATAAGTTTATACAAGTATTAGAGATGTTATGTTCAAACATTATACTCACTATGTACAAATTTATACAAGAATTATACACACTATATACAAGTTTATATATTCTATGCACGAGCATTTTATGCACTATTTACAAGCATTATACCTACTTTATATAAGTTTTTTAAAAAATTATACACACACTATGTAGAAGCATTATAAAGACTATGTACAAGTTTATACATGCTATATATAAGGATTATAAAAACTATAAAAAAAGATTTTGTATATCATGTACATGCAGCATATAAGAATTATACATACAAAGTATAACTTTATACATGTTATATAAATAAATTTTACACACTATATGCAAGTTTATAAATGCTATATACATATTTTTTACATACTATGTGCAAGTTTATACACGCTATGTAAAAGCATTATATATGTTATGTACAAGTATTATACACACTATGTATAAGTTTATACAAACATTGTACATATTATGTATAAATTTATACATGCTATGTATAAGCATTATACACATTATATATAAGTTTATACACATTATGTACAAGCATTATACACATTATGTATACGCTATATACGAGCATTGCACACACTGTATCCATAAATTATATATATTATATATAAGTTTATATAAGCATTCTATACTACGTTCATTACTATATACAAGGATTATATATACTATGTACATATTTATACACACTATATATAAGTATTTTAACACTATTCATAAGTACTATACACTGAATAAGTTTATATAGACCATGTATATATTTATACAAGCTATATATAAGCATTGTACATGCTATATACAAATATTATACACGCTATATAAAAGTATTTTACACACTATGCATAAGTTTATACAAGCATTATGCATATTATGTAGAATTTTATACACACTATCTATAAATAATATATACACTATATAAGTTTATATACACTATGTACAAGCATTATACATATTTTTTATAAGTTTATACACACTATGTATAAGCATTATAAACACTGCGTAAGAGTTTAATACACACTATGTACAAGTTTTAGATGTAACATACATGTATTATACACACTATATATAAGTTTATACACAATATATACAAGTATTTTACACACTATAAATAAAAATTATACACAATATGTATAACTTTATACATGTTATATATAAGCATTATACACACTATATACATGGTATGCATAAGTATTATACACACTATATACAAGTTTATACATACTATATATAAGTATTATACATGAATTATAAAAGTATTTTATACACTATGTACAAGTTTGTACATGCTATATAAGAGTATTATACATATTATGTACAAGTTTATACACATAACGTACAAGTTTAATCAGTATATACAAGTTTATACATGCTATGTACAAACATTATACACACTATGTATATATTTATGAATACTATATATATGCATTATAAAAACAACGTACAAGTTTTTACATGCTATGTATAAACTTTATACACACTATGTACGAGTTTATATAAGTATTATAGATGTTATGTATAAGTATTATACACACTTTGTACAAGTTATACAAGTGTTATAAATACTATGTACAAGTTTATACAATCTATGTATAAGTATTATACACATTATTTATAAGCATTATACATATTATATACAAGTTTATTCAAACATTGTACACATGCTATGTACAAACATTATACAAACTATGTACAAGTCTATGCAAGCTATATATAACGATTATATAAATTATGAATAAGTTTATGCATTATATGTACAAGTTTATACACGCTATGTATAAGGATTATACACACCATGTATAAGTTTATACACGTTATATACATAATTTTTATACAGTGTATATAAGTTTATACACGCTATGTACAAGCATTATTCATGCTATGTACAAGTATTATACACACTATGTACAAGTTTATACAAATATTATACATATTATGTATAAGTTTATAAATGCTATGTATAAGCATTACACACATTATATATAAGTTTATAAGTTTATACAAGCATTCTACTCTACGTTCAATGCTATATATAAGTTTTATACACACAATGTATATATTTATATATATTATGTATAAGTATTATTCACACTATTCGTAAGTGTTATACACTCTGAATAAGTTTATATACTCTATGTATAAGTTTATATAAGCTATATATAAGCATTGTACATGTTACATATAAGTATTATTCACACTATATAAAAGGATTACAAGTTTATACAAGCATTATGCATACTATGTAGAAGTTTATACATGGTATTTGTAAATAATATGCATACTATGTACAAGTTTATACATACTATATACGAGTACTATACATATTATTTATAAGTTTGTAAACACTATGTATATACGTTATAATCATTATGTATAAGTTTTATACACACTACGTATAAGTTTTACATGCAATATACATGTATTATACACACTATGTATAAGTTTATACACAATATGTACAAATATTTTACACACTATAAATAAGAATTATACACACTATGTTTAAGTTTATACATGCTATATGTAAGCATTAGACACACTATGTATATGGTATGTATAAGTATTATACACACTATAAATAAGTTTATATTTTCTATGTACAAACATTATACATAAATTATATAATTTTTTACACGCTATGTACAAGTATTTTATACACTACATACAAGTTTGTACATGCTATGTACAAGTATTATACACACTATGTACAAGTTTATACATGTAATGTACAAATTTATACACACTATATACAAGTTTATACATGTTATGTACAAGCATTATACGCACTATATATATGTTTGTAAACACTATATATAAGCATTATAAAAACTATGTACAAATTTGTATATTCTATGTACAAACTTTATACACATTATTTATAAGTTTATATATTTTATGTACAAGTATTATACACACTATTTACAAGCATTATACACACTATATACATGTTTATTCAAACATTATACACACGCTATGTACTAGCATTTTACAGACTATGTAAAAGTTTATACACATTATGTATAAAGATTTTACAAACTATGAATAAGTTTATGCACATTATGTACAAGTTTATACACGCTATGTATAAGGATTATGCACATCATATATAAGTTTATACACAATATACACATAATTTTTACACACTATGTGTAAACTTATACACGCTATGTATAAGTTTTTAAACATTGCATACATAATTTTTACACACTATATGCAAGTTTGTACACACTATATACAAGCATTATACATGCTATATAAAAGTATTATACACACTAAGTACAAGTTAATACAAATAATGTATATGTTATGTACAAGTTTATTCATGTTATGTATAAGCATTATACATATTATGTATAGATTTATACACGTTATATACCAGCATTATAATCATTATGTACATGCTATATACGAAAATTGAACACACTATGTACATGAATTATAAACATTATATATAAGTTTATACAAGCATTATACACTACGTTTACTGCTATATATAAATATTATACACACTAAATACATACTTATACACGCTAAGTACAAGCATTATACACACTATTCATAAGTATTATACAGTCTAAATAAGTTAATATGCACTATATACAAGTTTATATAAGCTATATAAAAGAATTATACATGCTATAAACAAGTATTATACATGTTATATAAAAGTATTATACACACTACGTATAATTTTATACAAAAATTATACATATTATGTAGAAGTTTATACATGCTATCTATAAATAATATACATACTATATACAAATATAAACACACTATGTTAAAGCTTTATACATATTATATATAAGTTTGTACACACTTTGTATAAGCATTATAAACATTATATACAAGTTTTATAAACGTTATGTACAAGTTTTACATGCAATATACAAGTATTATACATATTATGTGCAAGTTTATAGATGATATGTACAAGCATTTTATACACTATAAATAAGAATTATACACATGATTTATAAGTTTATACCAGCTATATATAACCATTATATACATAATGTACATGGTATGTATAAGTATTATATATAGTATATATAAGTTTATACATATTATGTACAAGCATTATACATGATCTATATAAGTTTATACATGCTATGTACATGCATTTTACACATTATGTACAGGTTTATACATGCTATGTACATGTATTATACACAATATATAAAAGTTTATCCATGCATTGTATAAGTTTATATATACTTGTATATATCCTGTATAAACTTATACATAGTGTGTAAAATGCTTGTATATAGCGTGTATAAACTTGTATAATTCAGGTATAATATTTGTATATAGAATGTATAAACTTGTATATAGTGTGTATAATACTTATTCATACCGTGTACATAGTGTGTATAATGCCTATATATAGCATGTATAAACTTATACATAATGTGTATAATTTTTTTTATAGTGTGTAAAATTCTTGTACATATCATATATAAACTTGTATATAGTGTGTATAATATTTGTATATTGCATGTAAAATACGTACATACTATGTATAAAACTTTTATATAGTGTTTATAATACTTATACATAGTATGTACAAACTTATACATAATTTATATAATGCTTATACATAGCGTGTATATATTTATTCATAGTGTATTTGTTATTTATAGATAGCGTGTATAAACTTCTACATACTATGCATAATGCTTGTATAAACTTATACATAGTGTTTATATTACTTTTATATAACGTGTATAATGCTTTTATATAGCATGTAAAATGCCTATATATAGCTTATATAAACCTATACATAGTTTATATAAATATATTCCAAGTGTATAATACTTATGAATAGTATGTATAATACTTATACATAGCGTGTATAAATATGAACATAGTGCGCATAATACTTTTATATAGTATTGAATGTAATGTAGAATGCTTGTATAAACTTATATGTAATGTGTATAATTCATGTATATAATTTGTGAGATGCTTGTATATAGCGTGTACATAGTGTGTAAAATACTTGTACATAATAAGTAAAAATTTATACATATTTTATATAATACTTATATGTATGATGCATAAACTTGTACATAACATGTATAATATTTATATAAACTTACACATAGTGTGTAAAAAATATGTATATAGCTTTTATAAACTTATACATAGTATGTATAAGCCTTTTTCATGGCATGTATAAACTTGCATATAATGTGTAAAAATTATGTATATAGCATGTATAAACTTATAGATGGTGTGTATAATTCTTATACATAATAAGAATAAACTTATACATATTATACAAAAACTTGATTATAGTTTATATAATCCTTATACATAATGTGTATAAACTTGTACATAGTCTGTATAATAGTTGTATATACAATATGTATAATATTTGAATAAACTTATACATTGTGTGTATAATGCTTGTACATAGAATATACAAACCTATACATAGTGTGTATAATGCTTGTATAAACTTGTACATAGTGTGTATAATGCTTGAATATAGTATCTATAATACTTTTATAAATTTGTACATAATTTGCATAATGCTTGTAAATAGCATATACAAACTTGTACATAGTTTTTATAATGTTTATATATAGTGTTTACAAATATATACATAGTATGTATAATCCTTGTACATAATATGTATAAATTTGTACGTAGCATGTATAAACTTGTGTATAATGCTTGTACATAGCATGTATAAACTTGTACATTATGTATATAAACTTGTACATAATATGTATAGTACATGTACATAACATGTACAAACTTATACATAGTGTGTAAAATACTTATACATAGCATGTATAATGCTTTGTACATAGCATGTATAAACTTGTACATATCATGTATAATGCTTTGTACATAGCATGTATAAACTTATATATAGTATGTATAATACTTATACATAACATGTATATAGAGTATATAATGCTTATATATAGCGTGTATAAACTTATACATAGTGTGTATAATTCCTTTTTATGGTGTGTAAAATGCTTGTACATATAGTGTGTATAAAACTTGTACATAGTATTTATAGTATTTTTACATAGTGTGTACAAATTTATACATAATATGTATAATACTTATACATAGCGTATATAAAATTGTACATAGTGTATATATTATTTATAGATAGCATGTATAAACTTCTACATAGTATGCATAATTGTTGTATAAACTTGTACGTAATATGTATAATAATTTTATATAACATATATAATGCTTGTATAAAGCATGTATAATACTTATATATAGCTTATATAAACTTGTACATAGTGTATATAAACATTTTCTGATTTCATAATACTTATGAATAGTGTGTATAATGCTTATATATAGTATATATATATATATATATATATAGTGTATAATACTTGTACATAGTATTGAACATAGTGTAAAATGCATTGTATATAGTGTGAGCAATGCTCGTATATAGTGTGTACATAGTGTGTACAATGCTTGAACATAATGTGTATAAACTTATACATAATGTGTATATTGCTTATACATATCTTGTATAAATTTGTACATAACATGCACAATATTTATATAAACTTGTACATGGTGTGTATAATACTTGTACATAGCATGTACAATGCTTATAAATAGCGTGTATAAACTTGAACATATTGTGTAAAAATTATGTATATAGCATTTATAAACTTATGCTTAGTATGTATAAGCCTTATACATAGTACGTATAAACTTGCACATAGTATGTAAAAATTATGTATATAGGATGCATAAACTTGTACATGGTGTATATAATCCTTATACATAGCGTGTATAAACTTATAAATAATGTGTATAAACTTAATCATAGTTTATATAATCCTTATATATAGCGTGTATAAACTTATACATAATCAGTCTAATGCTTGTACATAGTGTATGTAAAATGTTTGAATAAACTTATACAAAGTGTGTATAATGCTTGTAAATAGTGTGCATAATTTTTCTACATAAAATGTATAAATTTATACAAAGTGTGTATAATACTTGTCTAAACTTGTACATAGTGTCTATAATGCTTATACATAACATCTATAATACTTGTATAAACTTGTACATACTGTGTATAATGATTGTACATAGCATGTACAAACTTATACATAGTTTCTCTAATTCTTATATATTGTGTTTACAAATATATACATACTATGTATAATGCTTGTATATAGCATATATAAATTTATACATAGTGTGTATAATACTTGTACATAGCGTGTACAAACTTGTACATAGCATGTATGATACTTGTATTTAGCATATACAAACTTATATAATTCATGTATAATGCTTGTACATAGCATGTAAAAACTTATACATAGTGTGTATAATACTTATACATACCATATATAAGGTGTACATAATGATTATATATAGCGTGTATAAATTAATACGTAGTGTATATAATTCTTATTTATAGTGTATAAAATGATTGTACATATCGTGTATAAAAATATATTTATTGTGTATAATACTTATATATTACATGTAAAACTTATACATAGTATGTATAAAGCTTATACATAGTGTTTAAAATATTTATACATAGTGTGTACAAACTTATACATAAAATATATAATACTTGTATATAGCGTATATAAACTTATACGTAATATATATATTATTTAAAGATAGCGTGTATAAACTTTTACATAATATGCATAATTCTTGTATAAACTTATACGTAGTGTGTATAATACATTTATATAGAGCATTTAATGCTTGTATATAACATGTATAATGCTTTTATATAGCTTATATAAACTTGTACATGGTGTATATAAACTTATTCAGAGTGTATAATACTTATGAATAATATGTATAATGCTTGTACATAATGTATATAAATATATACATAATGTATATAATACTTGTATATCATTAAACTTAGTGTAGAATGCTTGTATAAACTTATATATAATGTGTATAATTTATGTGTAGTCCTCGTACATAGCGTGTATATAGTGAGTATAATGCTTGTACATAATGTGTATAAACTTATATATAATGTGTGTAATGCTTATAAATAACTTGTATAAACTTGTACATAACATATGCAATACTTATATAAACTTGTATATAGTGTGTATAGTATTTCTATATAGCATGTATAATACTTTTACATAGCATGTATAAACTTATACATATTATGTATAAAATTTATACATATCATATACATAGTGTGTATAATGTGTATACATAGCGTGTATTAATATATACATAGTGTTTATAATTCATATTTATAGTGTGCAAAATGCTTGTATATATCGTGTATAAACTTGTACATAGTGTGTATAAGACTTGTATATTATATGTAAAACTTGTACATTAAATGTATATAACTTGTATATAATGTGTATATAACTTGTACATAATGTGTATATAATTTATAAAGAGCATGTATAAACTTCTACATATTATGCATATATAATACTTGTATAAACGTAAATGTAGTGTGTATAATATTTTTATATAGCATGTATAATGCTAGTATATTGCATTTACAGTACTTATATAAAGCTTGTATAAACTTATACATAGTGTATATAAATTTTTTCAAAGTGTATAATACTTATGTATAGTCTATATAATGCTTGTACATTGTGTGTATAAATATAGACATAGTGTGTATATTTCTTGTATATAGCGTGTATAAATATGTACATAGTGTATATAATACTTATATATAATATTGAACGTAGTGTTTAATGATTATATATAGCGTGTATAAATATGTGCATAGTGTGTATAAATATATGAAATACTTGTAAATATCATGTATAAACTTGTACATAGTGTGTATAATACTTGTATAATGCATGTAAAACTTGTACATAATATATATAAACTTATATGTAGAGTGTATAATACTTTTATATAGCATGTATAATGCTTATATATAACTTTTATAAACTTGTACATAGTGTGTATAAACTTATTCAAAGTGTGTAATACTTATGTATAGTGTATATAATGATTACACATAGCATATATAAATATGTACATAGTATGTATAATACTTATATATAGTATTAAATGTAGTGTAGAATGCTTGTATAAACATATATAATTTGTATAATTCATGTAGACAGTGTGTGCAATGCTCGTATATAGCGTGTACATAGTGTGTATAATGCTTGTACATAGCGTGTACAAATTTATACATAATATGTACAATGAATATACATAGCCTAATTAAACTTATACATAATATATACAATATTTATATAAACTTGTACATAGTATGTATAATTCTTGTACATGGTATTCATAATTCTTGTATATAGCGTGTATAAACTTCCATATAGTGTGTGAAAATTATATATATAATATTTATAAACTTATACATAGTATGTATAAGCCTTATACATAGCATGTATAAAATTGCACATAGTGGGTAAAAATTATGAATATAACATGTATAAAGTTATACTTGGTGTGTATAATCCTCATTTATAGTGTGTATAAACTTGTACATAATGTGTATAAACTTGTACAAAGTTTGTAAAATGCTTGTACATAGCGTGTGTATAATATTTGAATAAACATGTACATAATGTGTATAATGCTTATAATTCTAATGTATAACTTATACATAACATATATAATGTTCGTATAAACTTGAATATAGTGTGTATAATACTTATACATAGAATGTATAATATTTATACATAGCGTGCATAAACTTTCATGGTGTGTATAATTCTTAAACATAAGGTGTATGTATAAGTCTTAAACATAAAAATGTATAATATTTATACACAGCGTGTAAAAATTATGTATATATCATTTATACACTTATACATAGTATGTAAAAGTCTTAAACATAGCATGTATAAACTTGCACAAATTGTGTAAATATTATGTATATAGCGTGTATACTTATACATGGTGTGTATAATTCTTAAACATAAGGTGTAAAAATATGAACATAATATGCATAAACTTATTCATAGTTTATATAATCCTTATACAGCACGTGTATAAACTTGTACATAGTCTGTAAATTGATTGTATAGAGCGTGTGTATAATATTAGAATAAACTTGTACATAGCGTGTTTAATGCTTGTATAAACTTGTATATAGTATGTATAATGCTTGTACATAACATCTATAATACTTGTATAAACTTATACATAGTGTGTATAATGCTTGTACAAAACACGTACAAACTTGTACTTAGTTTCTATAATGCTTATATATAGTGTTTACCATTATATACATAGTGTGTATAACGCTTGTACATAGCATGTATAAACTTGTATATAGTGTGTATATACTTATATATTATGTGTATAAATTTATAAATAGGGTGTATAATACTTATATAAAACATGTACAAAGTTGTACATATTGTGTAAAAACTTGTACATAGCGTATATAAACTTATATAATTCATCTATAATGCTTATATATAGCTTGTATAAACTTGTACATAATGTGTATAATACCTATACATACCATGTACATAGTGTGTATAATTCTTATTTATAGTGTGTAAAACACTTATACATATAGTGTATAAACTTGTACATAGTTTGTATAATACTTGTATTTTGCATTTAAAACTTGTACATAGTGTGTAAAATGTTTTTACATAGTGTTTATATTGCTTATAAATAATTTATAAAAACTTATACATAAATTGTATAATGCTTGTATACAGTATCTTCAAATATGTACATAGTGTGTATAATACTTATTAATAGCATGTACAAACTTGTATATAGTGTGTAAAATGCTTGTACATAACATGTATAAAATTTTATAATTCATGTATAATGCTTATACATAGCATTTAAAAAGTTATATATATTATGTATAATACTTATACATACCATATATATAGTGTGTATAATGCTTATATATAGCATGTATAAACATATTCATAGTGTGAATAATTCTTATTTATAGTGTGTAAAATGCTTGTACATATCGTGTATAAACTTGTACATAGTGTGTATAATACTTGTATATTACATATAAAATTTGTACATAATGTGTATATAACTTGTACACCCTAAAACCTAAACCCTAAACTCTATACTATTTATAAATAACATGTATAAACTTTTACATAGTATGCATAATAATTATATAAACTTATACGCAGTGTGTATAATTCTTTTATATAGCATGTATAATGATTGTATATAGCATGTAAATGCTTATATGTAGCTTATAAAAAATTATGAATAGTATATATAAATTTATTCAGAGTGTATAATACTTATGAATAGTATGTAAAATGTTTGTACATAGCGTGTTTAAATATGTACATAATGTATATAATACTTGTATATTACATGTAAAATTTGTACATAGTGTAAAATGATTGTATAAACTTATATATAATGTGTATAATTCATTTATACAGTGTGTGCAATACTCCTATATAGCCTGTACATAGTGTGTATAATGCTTACACCCAACTTGTATAAACTTATGCATAATATGTAAATTGCTTATATATGGCATCTAAAAACTTGTACCTAACATATACAAAGTTTTTATAAACTTGCATATAAAGTGTATAATACTTGTACAAAGTATGTATAATACTCTTACATAATGTGTATAAACTTACACATAGTGTGTAAAAATTATGTATATAGCATTCATAAACTTATACATGATATGTATAAGCCTTATATATAGCATGTATAAACTTGTACATATTTTATAAAAATTATGTATATAGCGTGTATAAACTTATACATGCTATGTATAATTCTTATACATATCCTATATAAATGTGTAAATAATGTGCATAATCTTGCTCTTAGTTTGTATAATCCTTATACATAGCGTGTATAAACTTGTACATAGACTGTATAATGCTAGTACATAGCGTGTGTATAATGTTTGAATAAACTTGTATATAGTGTGTATAATGCTTGTAAATATTATGTATAAACTTATAAATAGTGTGTATAATGCTTGTATAAACTTATACATTGTGTGTAAAATGCTTGTACATATTATCTATAATAATTGTATAAACTTGTACATGATGTGTATAATGCTCGTACATAATTTTTATAATGCTTATATATAGTGTTTACAAATATATACATATTGTGTATAATGCTTGTACATAGCATGTATAAATATGTATATAGTGAGTATAAACTTGTACATTACATGTATAAACTTGTACATAGTGTGTATAAACCTTTACATAGCATGTACATAATATATAAAATGCTTGTACATAGCGTGTATAAACTTGTATAATTCATGTATAATGCTTATGCGTAGCATGTATAAACTTGTATATAGTGTGTATAATATTTGTACATACCATGCACTTAGTGCGCAAAATGCTTATATATAACGCGTATAAACTTAAACTTAGTGTGTATAATTCTTATTTGTAGTTTATAAAATGTTTGTACATATCGTGTATAAAATTATGTATATTGTGTATAATACTTATATATTGCATGTAAAAAATGTACATAATGTGTATAAAACTTGTACATAGTGTTTATAATACTTATACATAGTGTGTACAAATTTATACATAATATAAATAATACTTGTATATAGCACATATAAACTTGTACATAGTGTGAGTATTATTTTTCAATAGTGTGTATAAACTTCTATATAGTATGCGTAATACTTGTATAAACTTATACGTAATATGTATATTGCTTGTATATTATATGTAGAATAATTATATACATCTTGTATAAACTTGTACATATTGTTTATAAAATTATTCATAGTGTACAATACTTATGAATAGTGTTTATAATGCTTGTATATAGCATGTATAAATATGTACATAATGTGTATAATATTTATATATAATAATGAACGTAGAGTATAATGCTTGTATAAACTTATATATAATGTATATAATTCATGTATATAGTGTGTGCAAAACTCGTATATAGTGTGTACATAGTGAGTATAATGCTTATACATAATATACATAATGCTTATACTTAGCATGGATCACCTTGTACATAACATATAAAATATTTGTATAAACTTATACAATGTGTGTATAATACTTATATATAGTATGTATAATACTTATACATTGCATGTATAAACTTGCACATAGTTTGTAAAAATTATGTATATAGCATTTATAAACTTATACATAGTACGTAAAAGTCTTATACATAGCATGCATAAACTTACACATAGTGTATAAAAATTTTGTATATAGCATCTATAAACTTATACATGGTGTGAATAATCCTTATAAATAGTGTGTATAAACTTATACATAATGTGCATTAACTTGTTCATAGTTTGTATAATCATTATACATAATATATATAAACATGTATGTAGTCTGTGTAATACTTGTACATAGCGGGTGTATAATATTTTAATAAACTTATACATAGTATGTATAATGCTTGTAAAAAGTGTGTATAATGCTTGTATATTGAATGTATAAACTTGTACATAGTGTGTATAATGCTTGTACATAGCATCTATAATACTTGTATAAACTTATACATAGTTGGTATAATACTTGTACATAACATGTATAAATTTATACATAGCTTTTATATTATTTATAGATAGTGCGTATAAACTTCTACATAATATATATAATGCTTGTATAAACTTATACGTTATTGGAATAATACTTTTATATAGCATATATAATGCTTGTATATGACAAGTACAATGCTTATATATAGCTTGTATAAATTTATACATAGTGTATATAAACTTATTCAGAGTGTATAATACTTGCGAATAGTGTGTATAATGTTTGTACATAGCATATATAAATATGTATATAGTGTGTATAATATTTGTATATAGCATTAAACGTAGTATAGAAATCATGTATAAACTTATATATAACGTGTATAATTCTTGTATATAGTTTATGCAATACTCGTATATAAAACTTGTATATAACACGTATAAACTTATACATTATGTATATAATATTTATACATAGCATGTATAAACTTGTACATAATATGTACATATTTGTATAAACTTATATATAGTATGTATATTACTTGTACATAGCATGTATAAATTTGCACATTGTTTAAAAAAATTATGTATATAGTGTTTATTTATTTATTTATTTATTAAGGGAAACCCCACAGTGGGGCCTACGGGTTGATAATAGAGAAAATTTATAGAGTCCTTAAAAGGGCTTCGCGCTCACTAATGCTAAAAGGAGCTACAAAAAAAGATTAAAAAAAACCTAGGAAGGTCCTTACTACCAATAATTATAATAGAACATAGGTACATTCTACGGTGTTTGAGCACAAGCACCCAAAAAAGGGGAGAAAACATAAATCTATCACGCACGAACTGCTCCCCAACAAAAAAATGATCCACCTCAACACCTGCATAAAAAACCTGCAAAGAACACCACCAACAACAAAAATAGCTTCTAGAGTAGGAAACATTAGTAATATTATAAACCAAAGAAAAAACCTGATGAATAATATATTAAAAGACCAACAACGGATAATAAAACTGGTAGTCCCCCAACCAAACAACAGATCAACCAAAAGTAAATACCCAATAGAGATAGTAGAGTCCATAAAATACCTTCTTACAACATAGATGAGCTGCAGATTTATTGGATCAAACTGAACATACCCAGAATACTGAGAACCAGTAACCCTCGAAAATAGAGCAAGAACCGACACCAACAGCAGGACATACCAAAATAGACTCCCGAAATTGCCCACCCCAGTCAACACAAACAATCAACACCTTCAACCACCAAAATTCTGATAAGAGTAAAGGTGAAAAACAACCAAAGTCATCAAAATAAGATGAGCCAAACCCCAAAAAATAGACGGAAGCCTCAGGATCAAATGCCCATTACAGCACCACCAGGCAAAGCAGCACAGCCCAATAGAAACCTCAAGATCAATAACCACATAAACCAGTAAACTAAGACTTAACATAAGGAACATTAGCCTTCTCTAATCTCAAAAGCCCCTTAACATAATAGGGTAAGAAAAAAATAGAGATGTCGAACATAGTATTAAAATTGCCCCCCTGATTGGCCAAAGCTTGAGACACAGCATTACCGTTATCCTCAATCACAGAAAAAGAAAGATTGAACTTCTTAATTAAGATAAGCATATCACGCCTAATATAGAAAAGGGTAGAAAAACATCATTTGTCTTCCCTAAAATCTTATGTCTGAAGATTAAAATTGTCAGCCACCTCATCCACCACATTAAAATAATTAAGCTCATAACAAATATTCAAGCCATAGTACATAGCATAAGTAATGGCAAAGATCCCATCTGCTCTATTTGAAGGACCTAAAAAACCAAAAAAAAAACTCACCTTGATGATCCCTAAGCACACCAGCATAATTAAAGAAAAATTCTCTCATACTACAATCCACATTCAGCTTCAACAAATCCTTGGGATACCGAGTCCAATAAATTCATCTAGTGATATCCTTCAAATTATGCTTATCCAGAATAATGCCAAAATTCAAAGCAACATAATTGTAGTGCGGATAAACTTATATATCATTTATAAATATATATAGCATTTAAAAATATATATAGCATTTATAAACTTATACATAGTAAGTATAAGCCTTATGCCTAGCATGTATAAACTTGTATATAGTGTATAAAAATTATGTATATAGTATGTATAAACTTATACATGGTGTGTATAATCCATATACATAGTGTGTATAAAATTATACATAATATGCATAAACTTGTTCATAGTTTATATAGTCCTTATATATTGTGTGTATAAACTTCTACGTAGTCTGTATAATGCTTGTATATAGTGTGTGTATAACATTTGAATAAACTTGTATATAGTGTGTATAATGCCTATAAATAGTGTGTATAATTCTTAGACATATAATGTATAAACTTATACATAGTGTGTACAATACTTGTATAAACTTGTATATAGTGTGTATAAGGCTTGTACATAGTATCTATAATACTTATATAAACATATACATAGTGTGTATAATTCTTATACATAGTTTTTAAAATGCTTATATATAGTATTTAAAAACATATACATAGAGTGTATAATATTTGTACATACCATGTATAAAATTGTATATAATGTTTATAAACTTATACATTGCTTGTATAAACTTGTATATAGAGTGTATAATACTTATACATAGCATGTACAAACTTGTACATAGTGTGTAAAATGCTTGTACATAGCGTGTATAAACTAGTATAATTCATGTATAATGATTGTACATAAAATATATAAACTTGTGCATAGTGTGTATAATAATTATACATACCAATTATATAGTGTGTATAATACTTATATATTATGTGTATAAACTTATACATAATGTGCATAATTCTTATTTATAGTTCATAAAATGCTTGTATATGTCATGTATAAACTTCTATATAGTGTGTATAATACTTGTATATTACGTGTAAAACTTGTACACAGTGTGTATAAAACTTATACATAGTGTGTATAATGCTTATACATTATGTGTACAAACTTATACATAATATGTATAATGCTTGTATATATAGTGTACAAACTTGTACATAGTGTGTGCATTTTTTATAGATAGTATGTATAAACTTGTATGTAGTATGCATAATGCTTTTATAAACTTATAGGTAGTGTAAAGAATACATTTATATAGCATTCATAATGCTTGTATATAGCATGGACAATGCTTATATACATCTTGTATAAATTTGTACATAGCGTATATAAACTTATTCACAGTGTATAATACTTATGAATAGTATGTATAATGCTTGTATATAATATGTATAAATATATACATAGTATGTATAATATTTGTATATAGCATTGAACGTAATGTAGAATGCTTGTATAAACCTATATATAACGTATATAATTTATGTATACAGTATATATAATGCTCGTATATAGCATATATATAGTGTGTATAATATTTGTACATAATGTATATAAACTTATACATAATGTGTATAATGCTTATACATAGCATGTATAAACTTGTACATAATATATATAATATTTATATAAACTTGTATATAGTGTGTATAATATTTGTACATAACATGTATAAACTTGCATATAGTGTTTAGAAATTATGTACATAGTGTTTATTTATTTATTTATTTTTAGGGGAAAACCCATAGAGGGGCCTTTGCATTGACATTGGGAAAAATTTAAAGTCCTTAAAAGGGCCTCGCGCTCACTAATGCTCAAAAGAGCTACAAAAAAAAGATTAAAAAAAACCTAGGTGTACAAGGTCCTTACTACAAAAAATTATAATAGAACTTAGGTACATTCTATGGTGTTTGAGCACAAGTACCAAAAAAGGGGAGAAAACATAAATCTATCACGCATGAACTGCTCCCTAGCAAAAAAATGATCCACCTCAACACCTGCATAAAAAACCTTCAAAGAACACCACCAACAACAAAAAACACTTCTAGAGTAGGAAACATTAGTAATATTATAAACCTAAGAAAAAACCTGATGAATAATATATTAAAAGACCAACAACGGAAAATAAAACTGGTAGTCCCCAAACCAAACAATATATCAACCAAAACTAAATACCCAATATAGATAGTAGAGTTCATAAAATACCTTCTTACAACACAGATGAGCTATAGATTTATTGTGTCAAAATGAGCATACCCAAAATACTGAGAACTAGTAACCCTCCAAAATAGAGTAAAAACTGACACCAACAGTTGGACATACCAAAATAGACTCCCAAAACTGCCCAACCCAGTCAACATAAACAATCAACACCTCCAACCACTACAATTCTGATAAAAGTAAAGGTGAACAGAAACCAAAATAATCACAATAAGATGAGCCAAACCCCAAAAAATAGACGGAAGCCTCAGGATCAAATGTCCATTACAACATCACCATGCAAAATAGCACAGCCCAATAAAAACATCATGATGAACAGCTACATAAACTAGCAAACTAAGGCTTAACATAAGGAATATTAGCCTTCTCCAATCTCAAAATTCCCTTAACATAACAGGGTAAGAAAAAAATAGAGATGTCAGACATTGTATTAAAATGACCCCCCCCCCCTCCCCTAATTGGCGAAAGCCTGAGCCACAACATTACCGTTAACCTCAATGACAAAAAAAGAAAGATTGAACTTCTTACTTAAGATCAGCATATCTCGCCTAATATAGAAAAGGGAAGAAAAATAGCTTTTGTCTTCCCTAAAATCCAAAGACTGAAGATCAAAATTGTCAGCCACCTCAACCATGACATTAAAATAATTAAGCTTATAACAAACATTCAAGCAATAGTAAATAGCATAAGTAATGACAAAGATCCTATCCATACTATTAGAAGGACCCATAAAACCAAAAAAATACTCACCTTGATGATCCCTAAGCACACCAATACAATTAAAGCAAAAGTCTCTCATACTACAATCCACATTCAGCTTCAAAAAATCCTTAGGATGCCAGGTCTAATAAATGCATCTAGGGATTCTTATGCAAAATAATGCCAAAATTTGAAGCAACGTAATTGCAGTGCGAAAAAACTTATATAGCATTTATAAATGCATATATCGTTTATAAACTTATACATAGTAAGTATAAGCCTTATACATAGCATGTATAAATTTATACATAGTGTATAAAAATTATGTATATAGCGTGCATAAAATTATATATGGTGTGTATAATCCTTATACATAACGTGTAAAAACTTGTATGTAGTATGTATAATACTTTTATATAGCATGCATAATGCTTGTATATATCCTATATAATGCTTATTTATAGCTTGTATAAACTTTTACATAGTGTATATAAACTTATTCAAAGTGTGTAATACATCTGAATGGTGTGCATAATGCTTGTAAATAGCGTATATAAACATGTACATAATGTGTATAATACTTATACATAGTATTAAAAGTAGTGTAGAATGCTTGTATAAACTTATATATAATGTGTATAATTTATGTATACAGCGTGTGTAATGCTCCCATATAGCTTGTGCATAGTATGTATAATGCTACTACATAATGTGTATAAACTTATACATAATGCGTAAAATGCTTATAGATAATATGTATAAACTTGCACATAATATGTATAATATTTGTATAAACTTATACATAGTGTGTTTAATACTTGTACATATCATGTATAATGCTTGTACATAGCGTGTATAAACTTGCTCATAGTGTATAAAAATTATGTATATTGTATTTATAAACTTATGCATAGTATGTATAAGCCTTACACATATCATGTTTAAACTTGCACATAGTATGTAAAAATTATATATATAGCATGTATAAACTTATATAAACATGTTTGAATAAACTTGTATATAGTGTGTATAATGCTTGTAAATAGTGTGTATAAAGCTTAAACATATAATTTATAAATTTGTACATAGTGTGTATAATGCTTGTATAAACTTATACATAATATATATAATGCTTGTACATAGCGTCTATAATACTTGTATGAACTTATACATAGTGTGTATAATGCTTGTACATAGCATGTACAATCTTATATATAGTTTTTATAATGTTTATATATAGTGTTTACAAATATATACATAGTGAGTATAATGCTTGTATATAGCTTGTATAAACTTATACATTACGTGTATAAACTTGTACATAGTGTATATAATACTTGTACATAGTGTGTAAAATGCTTATACATACTGTGTATAAACTTGTATAATTCGTGTATAATGCTTGTACATACCATATATAAACTTGTAGATAGTGTGTATAATACATATATATACAATATACATAGTGTATATAATTCTTATATATAGCATGTATAAATATATACATAGTGTGTATAATTCTTATTTATAAAGTATAAAATACTTATACATAGTGTATATAAACTTATAAATAGTGTTTATAATATAAGTATGTTGCATGTTAAACTTGTATATAGTGTGTATTAAACTTGTACATAATATTTATATTGCTCAAAAATAGTGTGTATAATTTTATACATAATATTTATAATACTTATACATATCATGTGAAAACTTGTACATAGTGTATATATAATTTATAGATACCATGTATAAACTTCTACATAGTATGCATAATGCTTGTATAAACATATACGTAGTGTGTATAATACTTTTATATAGCGTGTATAATGCTTGTATATAGCATGTACAATGCTTATATATAGCTTGTATAAACTTATACCTAGTTTATATAAACTTATTCAGAGTGTATAATACTTATGAATAGTGTGTATAATGCTTGTACATAGCTTGTATAAATATGTATATAAAGTGTATAATACTTATATATAGCATTGATCATAGTGTAGAATGCTTGTATAAACTTATATATAATTTATATAATTCATGTATATAGTGTGTGCAATTCTCGTATATGACATATACATAGTGTGTATAATGTTTGTACAAAATATATATAAAGTTATTCATAAAGTGTATAATACAAATACATAGTATTTATAAACTTACATATAACATGTATAATATTTTTATAAACATGTACATAGTGTCTATAATACTAATACATAGCATATATAATTCTTGTATATAGCATGTATTAAGTAGCTCATAGTGTATAAAAATTATGTATATAGCATTCATAGACTTATACATAGTATATATAAGCCTTATACATAGCATGTATAAACTTGCACATGCATAAACTTATACATGGTGTGTTTAATCCTTATACATAATGTGCATAAACTTGTTCATAGTTTGTATAATCTTTATACATAGTGTATATAAATTAATATATAGTCGGTATAATACTCGTACATAGCGTGTGTATAATGTTTGAATAAACTTGTATATAGTGTGCATAATCCTTATAAATAGTTTATATAGTGTTTGTACATAGAATGTATAAACTTGTATATAATGTGTATAATGCTTCTATAAACTTATACATACTGTGTACAATGTTTGTACATAGCATGTACAAACTTATACCTAATTTTTATAATGCTTATATATAGTATTTACAAATATATATATATATATTATATATATATATATATATATATATATATATATATATATATATATATATAGTGTGTATAATGCTTATACATAGCATGTATAAACTTGTCTATAGTGTGTATAAATTTGTACATTATATGTATAAACTTGTACATAATATTTATAATACTTGTACATAACATGTACAAACTTATACATAGTATTTAAAATGCTTGTACATAGCGTATATAAACTTATATAATTTGTGTATAGTGCTTATACATATCATGTATAAACTTATACAAAGTGTGTATTATATTTATACAAATCATGTACTTAGTGTGTATAATGCTTATATATAGCATGTATAAACTTATATATAGTGTGTATAATTCTTATTTATAGTGTGTGAAATGCTAGTACATATTGTGTATAAACTTGTACATAGTGTGTATAAACTTATTTATAGTGTGTATAATGCTTGTACATAGCGTGTGCATAATGTTTAAATAAACTTGTATATAGTGTATATAATGCTTATACATAAAATGTATAAACCTTTACAAAGTCTGTATAATGATTGTATAAACTTATACATAGTGTATAATACTTCTACATAGCATCTATAATACCTGTGTAAACTTGTACATTATGTGTATAATGCTTGTAAATAGCATGTACAAACTTGTAGATAGTTTTTATAATGCTGATATATAGTGTTTAGATATACATACATAATGTGTATAATGCTTGTTCATAGTAAATACATTACGTTTATAAACTTGAATAATGTGTGTATAATACTTATATATTGCATGTACAAACTTATACATAGTGTGTAAAATGCTTATACATAGCATTTATAAACTTATATAATTCATGTATAATGCTTGCACATAGAATGTATAAACTTGTACATAGTGAGTATAATACTTATACATACCATGTATATAGTGTGTATAATGTTGATATATAGCGTGTATAAACTTATACATAATGTGTATAATTCTTATTTATAGTGTGTAAAATGCTAGTACATATCGTGTATAAACTTGTACATAGTATGTATAAAACTTGTACATAGTATGTATAATACTTATACATAGTATATATAAACTTATATATAATATGTATAATGCTTGTATATAGCGTGTATAAACTTGTACATAGTGTGTTTATTATTTATAGATAGCGTGTATAAACTTTAATATAGTATACATAATGCTTGTATAAACTTATACGTAGAGTGTATAACACTTTTGTATGGCGTGTATAACGCTTGTATATAGTATGTACAATGCTTAAATTTAGCTTGTATAAACTTGTTTATACTGTATATATACTTATTCAGAGTGTATTAAACTTATGAAAAGTTTGTATAGTGCTTGTACATAGAGTATGTAAATATGTACATAGTTTGCATAATACTTATATATAACATTGAACGTAGTGTAGAATATTTAAATAAACTTATATATAATGTGTATAATTTATGTATACAGTGTGTGAAATTCTCGTATATAGCATATACATAGCGTGTATAATGCTTGTACGTAACGTGTATAAACTTATATAAAATATGTATAATGCTTATACATAGCATCTATAAACTTGTAGATAACATCTATAATATTTGTATAAATTTGTACATAGTGTTTATAATACTTGCACGTAACATGTACAATGCTTGTACATAGCATGTATAAACTTGTACATAGTATGTAAAAATTATATATATAACATTTATAAACTTATACATAATATGTATAAGACGTATACATAGCATATATAAACTTGTACATAGTGCGTAAAAATTATGTATATAGCTTGTATAAATATATACATGGTGTGTATAATCATTATACATAGCATGTATAAACTGGTATATAATGTGCATAAACTTGTTCAAAGTTTAAATAATCCTTATACATAATGTGTACAAACATGTACATAACCTGTATAATGCTTGTATATAGCGTGTGTATAAAATTTGAATAAACTTATACATAGTGTATATAATGATTTTAAATAGTGTGTATAACGCTTGTACATATAATGTATAAACTTATACATATTATATATAATACTTGTATAAACTATATATAGTGTGTATAATGCTTGTACATAGCATCTATAATACTGTATAAACTTACACATAGTGTGTATAATGCTAGTATATAGCATGTACAAACTTATACATAGTTTTTATAATGCTTATATAAAGTCTTTAAATACATATACATATAGTGTATAATACTTGTACATAGCATATATAAGATTGTATATAGTGTTTATAAATTTATACATTACGTGTATAAACTTGTATATAGTATGTATAATACTTGTACATAGCATGTACAAACTTGTACATAGTGAGTAAAATGCTTGTACATACATTGTATAAACTTGTATAATTCATATAAAATACTTGTACATATCGTGTATAAACTAATACATAGTGTACATAATACTTATATATTGCATGTTAAACTTATATATAGTGTGTATAAAACTTATACACAGTGTTTAAAATGCATATACATAGTGTGTACAAACATATAC
Source organism: Dendrobium nobile (assembly GCA_022539455.1). Classification (NCBI taxonomy): domain Eukaryota; kingdom Viridiplantae; phylum Streptophyta; class Magnoliopsida; order Asparagales; family Orchidaceae; genus Dendrobium; species Dendrobium nobile. The sequence continues at coordinate 657,236 of CM039722.1, read as the reverse complement.
ATAATACTTCTAATTCTTGTGTATAGTGTGTATAAACTTGTATATAGTATGTATATTATTTATAGATAGTGTGTATAAACTTCTACATAGTATGCATAATGGTTGTATAAAATTATACGTAGTGTGAATAATATTTTTATATAATATGTATAAAGCTTGTATATAACATGTACAATGCTTATATATAACTTGCATAAACTTGTACATAGTGTATATAAACTTATTCAGACTATATAATACTTATGAATAGTGTGTATAATGCTTATACATAGCGTTTATAAATATGTACATAGTGTTTATAATACTTGTATTTAGCATCGAATGTAGAGTAGAATGCTTATACAAACTTATATATAATATGTATAATTCATGTATATATTTTGCGAAATACTAGTATATAGCATGTACATAATGTGTATAATGCTTGTACATAACATGTATAAACTATACATAATGTGTATAATGCATATACATAGCATGTATAGACTTGTACATAACATGTGCAATATTTGTGTAAACTTGTACATAGTGTACAATACTTGTACATAGCATGTATAATGTTTGTACATAGAGTGTATAAATTTGGACATAGTGTGTAAAAATTATGTATATAGCATTTATAAACTTATACATATCATATATAAACTTACACATGGTATGTAAAAATTATATAAATTGCCTATATGAACTTATATATGGTGTGTATAGCACTTATACATACAGTGTATAAATTTATTTAAAATGTACATAAACTTATTCATAGTTTATATAATCCTTTTACATAGCGTGTATAAACTTGTATATAGTCTTTAGAATGCTTGTACATAGCGTGTGTATAATGTTTGAATGAACTTGTAAATAGTGTGTATAATGCTTATAAAAAGTGTGTACAATGTTTGTACATAAAATGTATAAATTTGTATATAGTGTGTATAATGCTTGTACATAACATCTATAATACTTTTATGAACTTGTACATAGTATGTATAATGCTTGTACAAAATTGTACATAATTTTAATAATTCTTTTATATAGTGTTTACAAATATATATATAGTGTGTATAATGCTTGTACATAGAATGTATAAACTTATACAAAATGTGTATAAACTTATATATTACGTGTATAAACTTGTACATAATATGTATAATACTTGTATAAAGTATGTACAAACTTATACATAGTGCGTAAAATGCTTGTACATAGCATATATAAACTTGTATAATTCATGTATAATGCTTATACATAGTGTATATTATATTTACACGTACCATGTACATAGCATGTATAATGTTTATATATAGTGTGTATAAACTTATACATAGTGTATATAATTCTTATTTATAGTGTGCAAAAAGCTTGTACATATAGTGTATAAAATTGTACATAGTGTGCATAATACTTAAATATTGCATGTAAAACTTATATATAATATGTATAAATCTTGTACATAGTATTTATAATACTTATACATAGTGTGTTTAAACTTTTACATAATATGTATAATGCTTGTACATAGCGTGTATAAATACATACATAGTGTGTATATTATTTTTAGATTGCATGTATAAACTTCTATATAGTATGCATATTGCTTGTATAAATTTATATGTAGTGTGTATAATACTTTTATATATACTATATAATGCTTCTATATAGCCTGTACAATGCTTTTATATAGCTTGTATAAAATTATACATAGTATATATAAAGATATTCAAAGTGTATAATACTTATGAATAGTATGTATACTGCTTGTACATAGCGTGTATAAATATGTACATAGTGTGTACAATAAGGGTATATAGCATTGATTGTAGTGTAGAATGCTTGTATAAACTTATAAATAATGTGTATAACTCATGTATATAGCGTGTACATAGTATTTATAATCCTTGTACATAATATGTATAAACTTATACATAGCATGTAAAAACTTGCACATAACATGTACAATGATTGTATAAACTTATACATAGCGTTTAAAATACTAGTACATACATGTACAAAGCTTGTACATAGCGTGTATAAACTTGCACATAGTGTATAAAAATTATGTTTATAGCATTTATAAACTTATACATAGTATGTCTAAGCCTTATACATAGCATGTATAAACTTGCACATAGTGTGTTAATATTATGTATATAGCGTGTATAAACTTATATGTGGTACGTATAATCCTTATACATAGCATGTATAAACTTATACATATTGTGCATAAACTTGTTCATAGTTTATATAATTCTTGTACATAGTGTGTTTAAACTTGCACATTGTCTGTATAATGCTTGTACATTATATGTATAAACATATGGAAGACTTACACAATGTGTTTCTCTATTCCAAAAACTAATAGGATTATCTCCATAGATAGTAATTTTAATATGTTATTGAATTTCTAGGATTTTATTTTTAATTATTGATTTTTCTAATTGATTTTTTATTTTAACATTTTGAATTTCTTTAAATAAGAAATTTATATGTAATTATTTTCCTTTAAATTTATTAATTTCATTTAATATAATTTTTTTAGGATCTGTGATAAATTTAAATTGTATAGGTGGATTGCAGACATGAGAAGTAATACCTTCAGTGTCAGTAGTTATGGGCATTATATTATATAGGAATGGAGTTCCTAGGATAATATGTTGAGATAGATTTTTAACTAATAAGAATAGAGTTTTTATGCAGTAGTCCTGTTGACATACTGCTACTTGAGAAAGTTTATATTCAATTTTCATATTATCTCCACTGGCGAAGGTTAACTTTTACGTTGTTTTTTCAAAGTAGATTGAAGGAACAAGTCCTTCTTGAATACAATTCATATCTGCTCTGCTATCTACTAAGGTTTTTAAATTTTTCAGTACTAGTGATTGATTAATGAATAAGTTGATGGAAATAAACTACTTATGGATAATTGCCTTTTATATGGAATTTATAAGGGTATTAATTTCATAATTTTGATTAAGTTCTTCTGGATCGGGCTGATCAAGAATTTGTTCTAATTCAAGGTTTTTTATTCAAACAGATAGTTTATCTTTTTCGGATTTTAGGGTTTGAACTTCTCATTTTAAATTTTTAATTCGATTTTTAATTCAGATAATGTTATTGGTGAGGGATTTGTCTCTTGTTCTTTTAGCTTAAAGAGATTTAGGACTTCTTTCATAGAATAATTGGGAAATTTTTGCGTTTGGGTTAGAAGAGGACCTATAGAAGTATCGAGTAACTTAATAATTTGTTCTTTAGTTTTATGATCTTGAATGTTTTCTAACATTTCAATAAGCTGATCTTTTTGTTCATTAGTAAGAATAAATAATCCTGATTTTTTAACAATGGCTTTATAGTATTCATTACTAGAGCAATTGTTACAACATGATGACGAATCAGAGTCAAATTTTTCAATTTCAGAGTCAGAATTATTAGGTTCAAAAGCAGACTCAAATTCATCTGAGTTTAAAAGAATTTTCATTAATAATTCTTTTGTATCATTGTCGAGATTTAATTGAGTTATTTTTGCTTTCATATGGCATTTATTAGAATAATGTCCCATTTTTCCACATTTAAAGCATTTAATAGCTTTTCTTGTGGTTTTAGATTTAGATTGACTATGGTTTTCTTTAGGTATAAAGGATTTTATATGATTTTTTTTTTGAATGAGCTTTTATATTCTCCTTTTTGTTTGATTTTTATTTTGCCAAATTTTGTTCTCTTTTTGTTAATGGGCCTGGGCATGCAAATTGTTCGCAAAAGGCTCCTAATTGTTTTCGATCTGATGTATATTTGTGTTTAAGTTGTTGTTGCATTCTGATATCATTACACAGTGTGATACCTACTTTGATACATTCGCTTATTATACGTCCATACGTATAATATTCAAAACTTAACTGGCCATTGGCAGTTCTTAATTTTTCTTTGACTTTAGTAGCAAAGGTAGCGGATAGTCCTTCTAAAAATTTTTTTTCCAATAACTTGAACTAGCATCGGAAAGATTCATTATTCTTGTTATAAAGACGTCTTTATACCATTTAAAATGTGATAAAGATGGACATTTTAATTTTTGTAATAGAGAAATCATTTATTCTCTATTGTCTGACATATAACCTAAAAAATGTTCTAAAATATTATGAATAAGAGTATATACTACCTCATCATTTTGTTTTGAGGCGTCTACTAAACTTTTATCCTTATATATTACGTGTATAAACTTGTACATAATATGCATAAACTTATTCATAGTTTATATAATCCATATACATAGAGTGTATAAACTTTTATATAGTCTGTATAATGCTTATATATAGCATGTGTATAATGTTTGAATAAACTTATATATAATGTGTATAATGCTTATACATATCATGTACAAACTTGTCCATAGTTTTTATAATGCTTATATTTAATGTTTACAAATATATACATAGTGTCTATAATGCTTGTACATAGTATATATAAACTTGTATATATTGTATATAAACTTATACATTGCATTTATAAACTTGTACATAGTGTGTATAAAACTTGTACATAGCATGTACAAACTTGTACACAGTGTGTAAAATGCTTGTACATAGCATATATAAACTAATATAATTAATCTATAATGCTTGTACATAGCATGTATAAACTTATATATAGTGTGTATAATACTTATACATAGTTACTATAATCTTTATATATTGCATGTATAAACTTGTACATAGTCTTTATAATGCTTGTACATAGCATGTGTATAATGTTTGAATAAACTTGTACATAATGTATATAATGCTTGTAAATAGTCTGTATAATGCTTATACATAGAATGTATAAATTTGTTGTAGTGTGTATAATGTTCGTATAACCTTGTACATAGTGTATATAATGCTTGTATATAGCATGTACAAAATTGTACATAGCTTTTATAATGCTTATATATAGTGATTACAGATATATATATAGTGTGTATAATGCTTGTACATAGCATGTATAAACTTGTATATAGTATGTATATACTTGTATATTGCATGTATAAACTTGTACATAGTGTGTATAATACATGTACATTGTATATACAAACTTGTACATAGTGTGTAAAATGCTTATACATAGCGTACATAAACTTCTATATTTCTTATATAATGCTTCTACATAGCATGTATAAACTTGTACATAGTGTGTATAAAACCTATACAAACTAGATACATAGTGTGAATAATGCTTATGTATAGCGTGTATAAAATTATGCATAGTGTGTATAATTTTTATTTTTAGTGTGTAAAATGCTTGTAGATATCATGTATAAACCTGTACAAAATGTGTATAATACTTGTATATTGCATGTAAAACTTATACAAAGTGTATATAAAACTTGTAGATAGTATTTATAATGCTTATACATAGTGTGTACAAACTTATACATAATATGTATAATGCTTATACATAGCATGTATAAAGTTGTACATAATGTGTTCATTATTTATAGATAGTGTGTATAAACTTCTATATAGTATACATAATACTTTTATAAACTTAAACGTAGTGTGTATAATATTTTTATATAGTATGTATAATGCTTGTATATAGTATGTACAATGCTTATATATAGCTTGTATAAACTTGTATATAGTATATATAAACTTATTTATAGTGTATAATATTTATAAATAATGCTTGTACATAGCGTGTATAAATATATACATAGTGTGTATAATACTTGTATATAACATTTTTACGTAGTGTAGAATGTTTGTATAAACTTATATATAATGTGTATAATGAATATATGCAGTATGGGCAAAGCTCGTATATAGCTTGTACATAGTGTGTATAATGCTTGTATGTAACGTGTATAAACTTACATATAATATGTAAATGTTTATACATAGCATGTATGAACTTGTACATAACATGTATAATATTTTTATAAACTTTAGCATAATGTGTATTTTACTTGTACATAGTATGTATAATGCTTGTACATAACGTGTATAAACTTGCACATATTGTATATAGTATTTATAAACTTATATATAGTATGTATAAGCCTTATATATAACATGTATCAACTTTCACATAGTGCGTAAAAATTATAAATATAGCGTGTATAAACTTATGCATGGTGTGTATAATTCTTATACATAACGCGTATAAGCTTGTACATAGTATACATAAACTTGTTCATAGTTTATATAATCCTTAAGCATAGCGTGTATAAACTTGTACATAGTTTGTATAATATTTCTATATAGCGTGTGTATAATATTTGAATAAGCTTTTATATAGTGTGTATAATACTTGTACATAAAATGTATAAACTTATACATAGTGTGTATAATGCTTATATAAACTTATACATAGTGTATATAATACTTGCACATAGCATTTATAATACTTGTATAAATTTGTACATAGTGTGTATAATAATTGTACATAGCATGTACAAACTTGTACATAATTTTTATAATGCTTATATATAGTGTTTACAAACATATACATAAGGTGTATAATACTTGAACATAGCAAGTATAAACTTGTATATAGTGTGTATAAACTTATATATTGCACTATTAAACTTATACATAATGTCGTAATACTTGTATATAGCATGTACAAACTTGTACATAACATGTACAAATTTGTACATAGTGTGAAAACTGCTTGTACATAGCGAGTATAAATTTGTATAGTTTATATTTAATGCTTATACATAGCATATATAAACCTATACATAGTATGTATAATACTTATATATACCATGTATATAGTGTGCATAATACTTATACATAGCGTGTATAAAATTATACATAGTACGTATAATTCTTATTTATAGTGTGTGAAATGCTTATATATATCATGTATAAACTTGAACATAGTGTATATAATACTTGCATATTACATGTAAAATTTGTACATAGTGTGTATAAAATTTATACATAGTGTTCATAATGGTTATACATAGTGTGTAAAAACTTATACATAATATGTATAATACTTTTACATAGCGTGTATAAACTTAAACGTAGTGTGTATAATAATTTTTTTGGCGTATAAAGCTTGTATATAATATGTACAATGCTTATATATAGCTTGTATAAATTTATACATAGTGTATATAAACTTATTCACAGTCTATAATACTTATGAATAGTGTGTATAATGCTTGTAAATTTTATTTTTGAGAAAATGCAGAATATAATGCTTGTACATAGCGTGTTTAAATATATACATAGTGTGTACAATACTTGTATATAGCATTGAACAAAGTGTAGAATATTTGTTTAAGCTTATATAATGTGAATAATTTATGTATACAGTGTGTGCAATGCTTCTAAAAAGCATGTACATAATGTGTATAATGCTTATACATAATGTGCATAAACTTATATATAATGTGTATAAACTTATACGTAGTATGTATAAACTTGTATATAACATGTATAATATTTATATAAATTTGTATATAGTGTGTATAATAATTATACATAACATGAATAATGCTTATACATATCATGTATAAACTTGCACATAGTGTGTAAGAATTATGTATGTAGCATTTATATATACATATACATAGTATGTATAAGCCTTATATATAACATGTATAAACTTACACATAATGTGTAAAAATTATGTATACAATGTATTTAAACTTATACATGGTGTCTATAATCCTTTTTTATAGTGCATATAAACTTGTACAATTATGTGCATAAACTTGTTCATAATTTGTATAATCCTTATACATAGCACGTATAAACTCGTACATGGTCTCTATAATGCTTGTACGTAGTATGTATATAATGTTTGAATAAACTTATACATAATGTGTATATTACTTATAAATAATATGTATAATTCTAGTATAAACTTGTAGGTAGTGTGTATAAAACTTATACATAGCATCTATAATACTTATACAAACTTGTATATAGTTTCTATAGTACTTATACATAGTGTTTACAAATATATACATAATATGTATAATGCTTGTACATAGCATGTATAAAATTATATATAGTGTGTATAAACTTGTACAATTCGTGTATAAATATATACATAGTGTGTATAATACTTATACATAGCATGTACATAGTGTGTATAAAACTTGTACATAGCATTTACAAACTTATGCATAGTGTGTAAAATGCCTATACATAATATGCATAAACTTGTATAATTCAGGTATAATGCTTTTATATAACAAGTATAAACTTGTACATAGTGTGTATAATGCTTATATAGAGCATGTAAAATCTTATTCATGGTATGTATAATACATATATATTGCATATAAAATTTATACATAGTGTGTATAAGACTTATACATAGTATTTATAATGTTTATACGTAGTGTTTACAAAGTATTTATAAACTTATACATAGTGTATATATTATTTATAGATAGCATGTATAAACTTCTATATAATATGTGTGATGCTTGTATGAACTTATACGTAGTATGTATAATACTTTTATATAGAATCTATAATTCTTGTAAATAGCATGTACAATGCTTATATATACCTTTTATAAACTTGTACATAGTGTATATAAACTTAAGTAGAGTGTATAATACTTATGAATTGTGCGTAAAATACTTGTACATAGCATGTATAAATATGCATATTGTGCATATAATAAATGTATATAGCATTGAATGTAGTGTAGAATGCTTGTATAAACTTATATATAATGTATATAATTCATGTATATAGTGTATGTAATGCTCGTGTATAGCATGTATAAAGTGTGTATAATGCTTGTAAAAAACATGTATAAACTTATACATAATATATATAATGCTTATACATAGCATATATAAACTTGTACATAATATGTACAATGTTTGTATAAACTTGTACAAATCTTGTATAATGTTTGTATAAACTTTTACATAGTGTGTATAATACTTATACATAGCATGTATAATGCATGTACATAGCATGTATAAACATGCACATAATGTGTAAAAATTATGTATATAGTATTTATAAACTTTTATATAGTATGTATAATCATGATACATAGCATGTATAAATTTTCACATAATGTATAAAAATTATGATTATAGCATGTATAAATTTATGCATGGTGTGTATAATCCTTATACATAACATGTATAAACTTATATATAGTGTGCATAAACTTGTTCATAATTTGTATAATCCTTATACATAATATGTATAAACTTATACATAGTCTATATAATACTTGTACATAGCGTGTGCATAATATTTTAATAAACTTGTATATAGTGTGTATAATACTTGTACATAGTGGATATAATATTTGTATAAACATGTATATAGAGTGTATAATGCTTGTACATTGTGTATATAATGATTGTACATAGCATGTAGAAATTTGTACATAGTTTTTATAATGCTTATATATAGTATTTAGAAATATATACATAACATTTATAAACTTGTATATAGTGTGTATAAAGTTTTACATAACATGTATAAACTTGTACATAGTATGTATAATACTTGTACATAGCATGTACAAACTTATACACATTGTGTAAAATACTTATACATAGCATGCATGAACTTGTATAATTCATATATAATGCTTGTATATAACATGTATAAACATGTACATATTATGTATAATACTTATACATGCCATATAAATAGTGTGTATAATATATATATATATATATAGCATTTTAAACTTATATATAGTGTGTAAAATGCTTGTACATATCATGTATAAACTTGTACATAGTATTTATAATGCTTGAATATTACATGTAAAACTTGTATATAGTGTGTATAGAACTTGTACATAGTGTTTATAATGCTTATATATAGTATGCACAAACTTGTACCTAACATGTATAATACTTATACATAGCATGTATAAACTTGTATATAGTATATATATTTTTTATAGATAGCGTGTTTAAACTTCTACATAGTTTAGATAAGCTATATATAAGTATTATACATGCTATATATAAGCATTATACACACTATACAAAAGTATTATATAGACTATATATAAGTTTATACAAGCATTATGTATACTATGTAAAAGTTTATACATGTTATCTATAAATAATTTATACACCAGTACAAGTTTATACATGCTATCTACAAGCTTTATACATATTATGTATAAGTTTGTACAAACTATGTATAAGACTTATAAATACTATGTAAAAGTTTTCTACACACTATGTATAAGTCTTACATGCAATATCCAAGTATTATACAGACTATGTCAGGTTTATACATAATATATACATGCATTTTACACACTATACATAAAAATTATACATAATATGTATAAGTTTATACACGCTATTTATAAGCATTAAACACACTATGTACATCGTATGTATAAGTATTCTATACACTATGTACAAATTTATACACATTATGTATAAGTGTTATACATGAATTATATAAGTTTATAGACGCTCTGTAAAAGCATTTTGCATATTATGTACAATTTTGTACATGCTATGTACAAGTATTATACACAGAAGTACAAGTTTATACATATAATATATAAGTTTTTACACATTATATGCAAGTTTATACCTACTATGTACAAATATTATACACACTATGTAAATGTTTGTTAACACTATATATAAGCATTATAAAAACTATGTATAAGTTTTTATAAGTATTATAGAGGCTATGTACAAGCATTATACACATTATATATAAGTTTATATAAGCAATATACACACTATATACAAGTTTATACAATCTATGTACAAGCATTATTCTCACTGTTTATGAGAATTATAAAAACTTTGTATAAGTTTGTTCAAACAATATACACACTCTATGCACAAGCATTATATAAAGTATGTACAAGTTTATACACGTTATATATAATGATTATTCAAACTATGAATAAGTTTATGCACATTTTGCACAAGTTTATACACGCTATATATAAGAATTATACACACCTTGTATAAGTTTATACATGCTATATACATAATTTTTAAACGCTATTTGTATGTTTATACATATTATGTATAAGGCATATACATACTATATAAATGTTATAAATGTTATATACATAATTTTACACACTATGTGCAAGTTTATACACGCCATGTATAATTATAATAGACATTATATACAAGTTTATATAAACCTTGTACATGTTATGTATAATTTAAACATACTATGTATAATCATTATACATATTATGTATAAATTTATACATGTTATATAAAAATATCATACACACTATATACACGCTATATACGAGCATTGCACACATTGCATACATGAATTATATACATTATATATAAGTTTATACAAGCATTTTACACTGTTTAATGCTATATATAAGTATTTTACATAATATGTACATTTTTATACACGCTATGTACAAGCATTATACACACTATTCATAAGTATTATACACTCTGAATAAGTTTATATACTCTATGTACAAGTTTATACAAGCTATATATAAGTATTGTACATGCTATATACAAGCATTACACACACTATATAAAAGTATTATACATATTACGTATAAGTTTATACAAGTATTATGTAAACTGTGTAGAAGTTTATACACTCTATCTATAAATAATATACACACTATGTATAAGTTAGTGCATGATATATAAAACTATTATATATATTATGTATTAGTTTGTACTTACTATGTATGAGAATTATAAATACTATGTATAAGTTTTAGACAAACTATGTACAAGTTTTACATGCAATATACAAGTATTATACACACTATGTATAAGTTTCTACGCGATATATAAAAGTATTTTACATACTATAAATAAGAATTATACACATTATGTATAAGTTTATACACGACATATATAAGCATTATACACACTATATACATGATAAGTATAAATATTATACACACTATGTATAAGTTTATACATGGTATGTATAATTATTATAAATAAATTATACAAAATTATACACGTTATGTACAAGAATTTTACACACTATGAATAAGTTTGTACATGCTATATACAAGTATTATGCACTTATGTACATATTTATACATACTACATATAAGTTTATACTTGTTATGTATAAGCATTATACACACTGTATATTTATTTGTAAACACTATATATAAGTTTTGTAAAAACTATGTACCAATTTATACATGCTATGTACAAGCATTATACACACTATGTATAACTTTATACAAGTGTTATAGATGCTATTTATAAGCATTTTACACACTATGTATAAGTTTATACAAATATTAAACACACTATGTACAAGTTTATACATTCTGTGTATAAGCATTATACACACTATTTTTTAACATTATACACACTATGTATAAATTTATTTAAACATTATACACTTGCTATGTACAAGAATTATACATATTATGCATAAGTTTATACATGCTATGTATATGGATTATATAAACTATGAATAAGTTTATGCACATTATGTATAAATTTATACATGTTATGTATAAGGATTATACACACTATGAATAAGTTTATACACGCTATGTATATAATTTTAACACACTATGTGCATGTTTGTACATGCTATGTATATGGCTTATAAATACTATATATAAGTTTATAAATGCTATATACATAATTTTTACACATTATGTATAAGTTTATATATGTTATGCATAAGTATTATATATGCTATGCACAAGTATTATACACACTATGTATAAGTTCATACAAATATTGTACATATTATATAATAGTTTTTACATGCAATATATAAGCATTATACACATTATGTATAATTTTATACATCTTAAGTACAAGCATTATACACACTATATACACGCTATATACGAGCATTTCACACACTCTATACATGAATTATACAACTTATATATAAGTTTATACAAGCATTCTACATTTTGTTCAATGTTATATTTAAGTATTATACACACTATATTTATATTTATACACACTATGTACAAGCATTATACATACTATTCATAAGTATTATACACTCTGAATAAGTTTATATATACTATGTACAAGTTTATAAAAGCTATATATAAGTATTGTACATGTTATATACAAGTATTTTATACGGTATATAAAAGTATTATACATACTACGTATAAGTTTATACAAGCATTATGCATAATATATAGAAATTTATACACACTATCTATAAATAATATACAAACTATGTATAAGTTTATACACTCTACATACAAGGATTATATATATTATGTATAAGTTTGTACATACTATATATATGCAATATAAATACTATGTACAAGCTTTATACACACTATGTTAAAATTTTTATATGATATGTTCAAGCATTTTAAACAGTATAAATAAGAATTAAGCACACTATGTATAAGTTTATACACATTAAATACAAGAATTATACACACTATGTATAAGTTTATATATGCTATGTACAAGCATTATACATGAGTTATACAAGTTTATACCGCTATGTACATGCATTTTACACACTATGTATAAATTTGTTCATGCTAAATACAAGTATTATACACACTATGTACAAGCTTATACACGTAATATACAAGCATTATACAGATTATGTATAAGTTTATACATGCTATGTACAAGCATTATACACACTATGTATATATTTATAACACTATATATAAGCATTTTAAGAACTATGTATAAGTATTATACACACTATGTATAAGTTTATACAAGTATTATAGATGCTTGTATAAGCATTATACAAACTTTATACAAGTTTATAAAAGCCTTATACACACTACACACAAATTTATACATTATATATACAAGCATTATACACACAATTTATAAGCATTACACATATTATATATAAGTTTATTCAAACATTATACACATGCTATGTACAAGCATTATACTGACAATCTACAAGTTTATACACACTATATATAAGGATTATACAAACTATAAATAAGTTTATGCACATTATGTACAAGTTTATACATGCTATGTATGTGGATTATACACACCATGTATAAGGTCAAAGATGATATATATATAATTTTTATGTGCTATGTGCAAGTTCATACATACTATGTATAAGACTTATATATTTCTATGTATAAGTTTATAAATATTATATATATAGTTTTTACAGACTATGTGAAAGTTTATACACACTAAGTAAAAGCATTATCTAAGTTATGTATAAGAATTATTCACACTATATACAAGTTTATATAAATATTATACATGTTATGTATAAGTTTATACATGATATATATAAGAATTATACATATTATGTATAAAGTTAAACATGTTATGCACAAGCATTATACACACTATTTACACGCTATATACGAGCATTGTACATACTATATACATGAATTATACACATTGTATATAAGTTTATACAAGCATTCTACATTACTTTCAATTATATGTATAAGTATTATACACACTATATAGATATTTATACATGCTATATACAAACATTATACACACTATTCATAAGTATTATATACTCTGAATAAGTTTATATACACTATGTACAAGTTTATACAAGCTATATATAAGCACTACACATACTATATACAAGTATTATACATGCTATTTAAAAATATTATACACAGTATATAAGTTTATATATGTATTATGCATAATATGTAAAAATTTATACCAAGATATAATAAGTTTATACACGCTATGTATAAGCATTATACATATTATATATAATTTTATACACACTATGTATAAGATTAGTAAACACTATATATAAGTTTTATACACAATATGTATAAGTTTTACATATTATATACAAGTATTATACACACTATGTACAGGTGTATACATGATATGTACAAGCATTTTATACACTATAAATAACAATTATACAAACTATGTATAAGTTTACAATATTATATTTAAGTATTATACATACTATGTATATTGTATGTATAAGTATTATACAAACTCTGTAAAAGTTTATACATGCTATGTATAAGTATTATACATGAATTATACAAGTTTATATATGCTATCTACAAGCATTTTACACACTATGTAAGAGTTTGTACATGTTATGTATAAGTATTATACACACTATGCACAAATTTATACATGCAATGTACAAGTTTATACACATTATATATAAATTTATACATGTTATTTACAAGCATTATACACACTATGTATATGTTTCTAAACATTACATATAAGCATCATAAAAATAATGTACAAGTTTGTGCATGCTATGTACAAGAATTATACACACTATGTACAAGTTTATATAAAAAGTAAAGATGCTATGTACGAGCATTATACATATTATGTATAATTTTATACAAGCATTATATACATTATATACAAGTTTATACAAGCATTATACACACTATATACAAGTTTATACATTCTATGTACAAGTATTATACATACTATTTAGAAGCATTATACACACTATATACAACTTTATTCAAACATTATACACACGCTATGTATAAGCATTATACATACTATATACAAGTTTATACACATTACGTATAAGGATTATACAAATTATGAATAAGTTTAAGCACAATATGTATATGTTTATATACGCTATGTATAATGATTATACACACTATGTATAAATTTATACATGCTATATACATAATCTTTACACACTATGTGCAAGTTTATACATGCTATGAATATGGCTTATAAAAACTAAGTATAAGCCTATAAATGTTATATACATAATTTATACAAATAATATGCAGTTTATACATGTTATGTACAAGTATTATACATGCTATGTACAAGTATTATACATATTATATATAAGTTTATACAAATATTATATATGTTATGTACAAGTTTATACATGTTATGTATAAGTATTATACATATAATATATAAATTTATTCACATTTTATATAAGAATTATATACACAATGTACACATTATATATGAGCATTACACACACTGAATACATGAATTATACACATTATATATAAGTTAATATAAGCATTCTACACTATGTTCAATGCTATATACATGTACTATACACACTATGTATATATTTATACACGCTATGTATAAGCATTATACACACTATTCATAAGTATTATACATTCTAAATATGTTTATAAAAACTATGTAAAAGTTTATACAAGCTATACATAAGCTTTGTACAAGCTATATACAAGCATTATACATTCTATATAAAAGTATTATACACATAACGTATAAGTTTATATAAGCATTATGCAAACTATGTAGAAGGTTTATACATGCTATCTATAAATAATATACACATTATGTATAAGTTTATACATGCTAGGTATAAGTATTATACATATTATGTGTAAGTTTGTACACACTATATAAAAATATTATAAACACTATGTACAAGTTTTATACACACTATATATAAGTTTTACATTTAATATACAAGTATTATACACACTATGTATAGGTTTATATACGATATATATAAACATTTTACACACTATAAATAAGAATTATACATATTATGTATAAGTATATATATATATATATATATATATATATATATATATATATATGTTTTTTATACACACTATAGATTTGGTATGTATAAGTATTATACACAGTATATATAAGTTTATACATGCTATGTACAAGCATTGTAAATGATTTTTATAAGTTTATACATGCTATGTACAAGCATTTTATATATTATATACAAGTTTGTTCATACTATATACAAGTATTATATACACTATGCATAAGTTTATACATGCAATATATAAGTTTATACACACTATATACAAGTTTATATATTTTATATACAAGCATTATATACACTATATATATGTATGTAAACACTATATATAAGTATTATAAAAATTACGTACAAGTTTATACATGCTAAGTACAAGCATTATACACATTATGTATAAGTTTATATAAGTATTATAGATGCAATAAACAAGCATTATATACACTATGTATAAGATTATACAAGTATTATATATATTATGTACAAGTTTATACAAGTATTATACACATATAAGTTTATACATTCTATGTACAAGCATTATACGCACTATTTATAAGCATTATGTACACTATGTATATTTTTGTTCAAATATTATACACACGCTATTTGTAAGTATTATACAAACTATGTTCAAGTTTATGCATGCTATGTATAAGAATTATACAAACAATATACAAGTTTATGCATATTATGTACAAGTTTTTACATGCTATGTATAAGGATTATATATACCATACATAAGTTTATACATGCTATATACATAATTTTTATGCACTATGTACAAGTTTATACATACTATGTATAAAGCTTATATATACTATGTATAAGTTTAAAATTGCTATATACATAATTTTATACACTATCTGCAAGTTTATATATGCTATATAAAAGCATTATACATGTTATGTACAAGTTTATAAAAATATTGTACATGTTACGTATAATTTAATATATGCTATGTAAAAGCATTATACATATTATGTATAAATTTATACATGTTAAGTACAATTATTATGCACACTTTGTACATATTATTTATGAGCATTGAACCCATTGTATTCATGAATTATACATATTATATATAAGTTTAAATAAGCATTCTATACTAAGTTCAATGCTATATACAAGTGTTATACACATTATGTATAAATTTATAAAGGCTATGTACAAGTATTATACACACTCTTCATAAGTATTATACACTTTGAATAAGTTTATATACACTATGTACTAGTTTATATAAGATGTATTTAAGCATTATACGTGTTATACACAAGCATTATACATGCTATATAAAAGTATTATGTATATTACGTATAAGTTTAAACAAGAATTATGCATACTATGTAGAAGTTTATACACGCTATTTATAAATAATATATACACTATGTATAAGTTTGTACATGATATATAAAACTATTATATATATTATGTATTAGTTTTAACTTACTAAGTATGAAAATTATACAAATGCTATGTATAAGTATTATACAAACTATGTACAAGTTTATGCATGCTATGTATAAGGATTATACAAACAATATACAAGTTTATGCATATTATGTACAAGTTTTTACACGCTATGTATAAGGATTATACACACCATATATAAGTTTATATATGCTATATACATAATTTTTACACACTATGTGTAAGTTTATACATACTATGTATAAAGCTTATATATACTATATATAAGTTTAAAATTTCTATATACAAAATTTTATACACTGTGCAAGTTTATATATGCTATATACAAGCATTATACATGTTATGTACAAGTTTATACAAATATTATACATGTTACGTACAATTTAATATATGCTATGTAAAAGCATTGTACATATTATATATAAATTTATACAGGTTATGTACAATTATTATGCACACTTTGTACATGTTATTTATGAGCATTGAACCCATTGTATTCATAAATTATACATATTATATATAAGTTTAAATAAGCATTCTATACTAAGTTTAATGCTATATACAAGTGTTATACACATTATGTATAAATTTATACAGGCTATGTACAAGCATTATACACACTCTTCATAAGTATTATACACTCTGAATAAGTTTATATACACTATGTACTAGTTTATATAAGCTATATTTAAGTATTGTACATGCTATACACAAGCATTATACATGCTATATAAAAGTATTATGTACATTACGTATAAGTTTAAACAAGAATTATGCATACTATGTAGAAGTTTATACACGCTATCTATAAATAATATACATATAATGTATAAGTTTATACATGGTATGTACAAGCATTATACATATTATGTATAGGTTTGTACACACTATGTATATGTATTATAAACACTATATACATGTTTTAAACATCATATGTACAAGTTTTACATGCAATATATAAGTATTAGACACACTATATAAAAGCTTATACCCGATATGTACAAGCATTTTACACACTATAAATAAGAATTATACGTAATATGTATAAGTTTATACATGCTATATATAAGCATTATATATACTATGTACTATTGTATGTATAAGTTTATACTTAGTATGTACAAACATTATACATAAATTATATAAGTTTATACATGCTATGTACAAGTATTTTACAGATTATGTACAAGTTTATGCATGATTTTTACAAACATTATACATACTAGAACAAGTTTATACGCACTATATACAACTTTATGCATGCTATGTACAAGCATTATACACAATATGTATATATTTGTAAATATTATATATAAGCATTATAAAAACTATGTACAAATTTGAACATGCAATGTATAAACATTATAAACACTATGCAAAAGTTTATACATGTATTATAGATGCTATGTATAAACATTATACATACTATGTACAAGTTTATACAAGCATTATACATAATATATATAAATTTATATATTATTTGTATAAGCATTATACACACTATGTATAAGTTTATGCATGCTATGTATAAGGATTATAGAAACTAAAAACAAGTTTATGCACATCATTTACAATATTATGTATGCTATATATAAGGATTATACACACCATGTATAAGTTTATACACGCTCTATATATAATTTTACACACTATATATATGTTTAGACATGCTATATATAAGACTTATACAAACCATGAAAAAGTTTATAAACACTACATACATAATTTTTACACACTATGTGCAAGTTTATACACGCTATGTACAAGCATTATATATATATTATGTACAAGTATTGTACACTCTGTGTACAAGTTTATATAAACATTGTAAATATTATATACAAGTTTATAAATATTATGTATAAGCAATATACATATTATGTTTAAGTTTATACATGTTATGTACAAGCATTATACACACTATGTATATGCTAAATACGAGCATTGCACACATTGTATATATGAATTATACACATTATATATAAGTTTATACAAGTGTTCTACACTATGTTCAATGCTACATACAAGTATTATACACGCTATGTATATATATTTATACACATCATGTACAAATATTATACATACTATTCATAAGTATTCTACACTCTGAATAAGTTCATATACACTATATACAAGTTTAAACAAGCTATATATAAGCATTGCACATGCTAGATACAAGCTTTATACATGCTATATAAAAGTATTATACACACTATGTATAAGTTTATAAAAAATTTATGCATACTATATAGAAGTTTATACAAGCTATCTATAAATAATATACGCTTTATGTAGAAGTTTATATATGCTATATAAAAGCATTATATATATTATGTATAAGTTTGCACACACTATGTATAAGCATTATAAATACTATGTATAAGTTTTATACACACTATGTACAAGTTTTACATGCAATATACGAGTATTATATGCACTATATATAAGTTTATACACAATATATACAATCATTTTACACATTGTAAATAAGAATTATACACACTGTGTATAAGTTTATACACACTATGTACTTGGTATGTATAAGTATTAGACACATAGTGAATAATTTATACGTGCTATGTACAAGCATTATACATAAATTACACAATTTTATACATGCTATGTACAAGAATTTTACACACTATGTAAGAGTTTGTACATGATATTTATAAGTATTATATACATAATGTACAAGTTTATACATGAAATGTATAAGTTCATACACAAATATTATACATGTTATGTATAAGTTTATACATGCTATGTATAAGAATTATACATATTATCTATAAAGTTATACATGTTATGCACAAGCATTATACACACTATTTAGATGCTATATACGAGCATTGTACACACTATATACATGAATTATACACATTATATATAAGTTTATACAAGCATTCTCACTACTTTCAATTATTTATATAAGTACTATACACACTAAATAGATATTTATACATGCTATATACAAGCATTATACAAACTATTTATAAGTGTTATATACTCTGAATAAGTTTATATATACATATGTAAAAGTTTATACAAGCTATATATAAGCACTGTACATATTATATACAAGTATTATACATGTTATATAAAAGTATTATACATACTGTATAAAAGTTTATACAAGCTTTATGCATAATATGTAAAAGTTTATACATGCTATCTGTAAATAATATACCACTATGTATAAGTTTATACACGATATGTATAAGCATTATATATATTATGTATAAGTTTATATCCACTATGTATAAGCATAATAAACACTATGTACAAGTTTTATACACAATATATATAAGTTTTACATATAATATACAAGTATTATACACACTATGTACAGGTTTGTACATGATATGTACAAGCATTTTATACACTATAAATAATAATTATACACACTATGTACAAGTTTACATATGCTATATTTAAGTATTATACACACTATGTATATTGTATGTATAAATATCATTCACACTATATAAAAGTTTATACATGTTATGTATAAGTGTTATAAATGAATTATACATGTTTATACACATTATCTAAAAATATTTTACACACTATGTAAGAGTTTGTACATGTTATGTATAAGTATTATACACACTATTCACAAGTTTATACAAGCAATGTATAAGTTTATACACATTATATATAAGTTTATCCATGTTAGTTACAAGCATTATACATACTATATATATGTTTCTAAACACTACATATAAATATTATAAAAACTATGTACAAGTTTGTGTATGCTAAGTACAAGAATTATACACACTTTGTACAAGTATATACAAGCATTATATATGCCATGTACAAATATTATACACATTATATACAAGTTTATACAAGTATTATACACACTATGTACAAGTTTGTACGTTATTTATACAAGTACTATACACACTATGTATAAGTATTCTACACACTATGTACAAGTTTATTCAAATATAATACAAACGCTATATACAAGCATTAAATAAACTATGTACAAGTTTATACATGCTATATATAAAGATTATACAAACTATGAATAAGTTTATGTATATTACATACAAATTTATACACGCTATATATAAGGATTATACACATAATGTATAAGTTTATACACGTTATATAAATAATTTTTACACACTATGTGGATATTTATACATGCTATGTATAAGGCTTTTACATACTATATATAAGTTCATAAATGTTATATACAATCATTACAAATACTATTCATAAGTATTATACACTCTGAATAAGTTTATATACACTATGTACAAGTTTATACAAGTTATATATAAGAATTATATATAATATATACAAGCATTATACATGCTATATAAAAGTTTTATAGACATTACGTATAAATTTACACAAGCATTATGCATATTATGTAGAAATTTATACACGCTATCTATAAATAATATACACACTTTGTATAATTTATAAATGCTATGTACAAACATTATACATATTATCTATGAGTTTGTAAACACTATGTATAAGCATGATAAACACAATGTATATGTTTTATACACACTATGTAAAAGTTTTACATGCAATATATAAGTATTATACACACTATGTACAAATTTATAAATGATATGTACAAGCATTTTAAACACTATAAATAAGATTTATACACACTATGTATAAGTTTATATATGCTATATATAAACATTATACACACTATGTACATGGTATGTATAAGTATTATAAATACTATGTACAAGTTTATTCATACTATGTATATGCATTATACATGAATTATACAAGTTTATACATGTTATGTACAAACATTTTACCACTATGTATAAATTTTTATATGCTATGTACATATATTATTCACACTATGTATAAGTTTATGTACATAATGTATAAGTTTAAACACACTATATATAAGTTTATACATGATATGTACTAGTATTATACACACTATGTATATGTTTGTAAATACTATATATAAGCATTATAATAACTATGTATAAGTTTGTATATGCTATATACAAGAATTATACACACCATTTAGATGTTTATACAAGTATTATAGATGCTAGGTACTAGCATTATATATAATATTTATAAATTTATACATTTTATATACAAATATTATACATACTATTTACAAGCATTATACACACTATGTACAAGTTTATTCAAACCTTATACACACACTATGTACAAGCATTTTAGAGACTATATATAAGCTTATACACACTATGTATAAGAATTATACAAACTATGAATAAGTTTATGCACATTATGTATAAATTTATACACACTATGTATAAGGATTATACACATCTTGTATAAGTTATACACGCTATATACATAATTTTTACATACTATGTACAAGTTTATACATGCTTTGTAAGAGGCTTATACATACTATGTATAAGTTTATAAATGCTATATACATAATTTTTATACATTATATGTTAGTAAATACATGCTATATATAAGCATTATATACACTATGTTTAAGTTTATACAAACATTATACATGTTATGTACAAGTTTATACAAGCTATATATTAGCATTTTACATATTATGATTAACTTTATACACATTTTGTACGAGCATTATACACACTATGTACATGCTATATATGAGCATTGTACACACTATATACATGAATAATATAAACTATATATAAGTTTATATAAATATTCTACACTATGCTCAATGTTATATACAAGTATTAAACACTTTATGTACATATTTATACTTGTTATGCACAAGCATTATACATACTATTCATAAGTATTATACAGTCTGCATAAGTTTATATACACTATATACAAGTTTATATAAGCTTTGTATAAGCATTATACACACTATGTATATATTTGCAAATACTATATATAAGCATTATAAAAACTATGCATAAGTTTTTACATGCTATGCACAAGCATTTTACATACTATGTACAAGTTTATACAAGTATTATAGATGCTATGTACAAGTATTATACACACTATATACAAGTTTATACAAACATTATACACACTATGTATAAGTTTTTAAATTATATGTATAAGCATTATACACACTATATACAAGTTTATTCAAACATTATATACATGTTATTTACAAGCATTATACAGACTATGTATAAATTTATACACGCTATGTATAAGGATTATATAAATTATGAACAAGTTTATGAATATTATATACAAGTTTATACACGCAATACAAAAGGATTATACACACCATGTATAAGTTTATATATACTATATACATAATTTTTATACACTATTTATAAGCTTATAAATATGGACACAATGTGTATAATACTTGTATATAATATTAAACGTAGTTTGGAATGCTCGTTTAAACTTATATATAATGTGTATAATCCATATATAGTGTGTGTGTAATGCTCGTAAATAGCTTGTACATAGTTCGTATAATGCTTGTACATAACGTGTATAAACTTATACATATTGTGTATAATACTTACACATAGCATGTATAAACTTGTACATAATATGTATAATATTTATATAAACTTCTCAATAGGGCTTATAATACTTATACATAGCATGTATAAACTTATATATAGTGTATAAAAATTATGTATAAGTCATAAATAAACTTATATATGGTGTGTTTAAACCTTATTTATAGCATGTAAAAACTTGTACATAATGTGCATAAACTTTTTCATAGTTTGTATAATCCTTATAAATAGAGTATATAAACTTGTACGTAGTCTGTATAATGTTTGTACATAGCATGTATATAATATTTGAATAAACTTATATATAATGTATATAATATTTGTAAATAGTATGTATAATGCTTGTACATAAAATATATAAATATATAAATAGTGTGTATATTGCTTGTATAAACTCATACATAGTGTGTATAATACTTGTATATAGCATGTATAATACTTAGATAAACTTGTACATAGAGTGTATAATGCTTGTACATATATGTACAAACTTACAAAAAGTTTTTATAGTGCTTATAAATAGTATTTACAAACATATACATACTGTGTATAATGCTTGTACATAGCATGTATGTATATAGTGTGTATACAATTGTACATTACGTGTATAAACTTATACATAGTGTGTACAATACTTGTACATAGCTTGTATAAATTTTTTTATAGTGTATAAAATGCTTGTATATAGCATGCATAAACTTCTATAATTCATGTATAATGCTTATACATAGAATGTATAAACTTGTATGTAGTGTGTTTAACACTTATATATACCATGTGTGTATAAATTTGCATATAGTGTGTAAAAATTATGTATATAGCATTTATAAACCTATATATAGTATGTATAGGCCTTATATATAGCATGTAAAAACTTGCACATAGTGTATAAAAGTTATTTATATAGCCTATTTAAACTTATACATGGTGTGTATAATTCTTACACATAGCGTGTATAAACTTATACATAATGAACATAAACTTGTTCATAGTTTATATAATCCTTATACAAAGCATGTATAAACATATACATAGTGTGTATAATGCTTGTACATAACATATGTATAATGTTTGAATAAACTTATACATAGTATGTATAATGCTTGTAAATAATATGTATAATGCTTGTACATAGAATGTATAAACTTATACATAGCGTGTATATTGCTTGTATAAACTCATATATAGTGTGTATAATACTTATACATAGCATCTATAATACTTGTATAAATTTGTACATAGTGTGTATAAAGCTTATACATAGTATGTACAAACTTATACATAGATTTTATAATACTTATTTATAGTATTTACAAATATATACATAGTGTGTATACTGCTTATACATATCATGTATAATGCTTGTACATAATGTGTATAATACTTGTACGTAGCATGTACAAACTTGTATATAGTGTATAAAATGCTTGTACATAGCATGTGTAAAATTGGATAATTTATGTATAATGCTTATACATAACTTGTATAAACTTGTACGTAGTGTGTATAATATATATACATACAATGTATATGGTGTGTATAATGCTTATGTATAACATGTATAAACTTATATATAGTGTGTATAATTCTTATTTATAGTGTATAAAATGCTTGTAAATATCATGTATAAACTTATCCTTAGTGTGTATAATACTTGTATATTGCATGTAAAATTTATACATAATATGTATAAAACTTATACATAGCGTTTATAATACTTATACATATTGTGTATAAACTTATACATAATATGTATAATGCTTGTACATAGTATATATAAACTTATACATATTGTGTAAATTATTTATATATAGCTTGTATAACTTCTATATAGTATGCATAATGCTTCTATAAACTTATACATAGTGTGTATAATACTTTTTTATAGAGTGTATAATGCTTATATAAAGCATGTACAATGCTTATATATAGCTTATATAAACTTATATATAGTGTATATAAACTTATATATAGTATATAAAAGTTATGAATAGTGTGAATAATGCTTATACATTACGTGTATAAATATGTACATAGTATGTATAATACTTGTATATAGCATTGAACGTATTATTGAAAGCTTGTATAAACTTATATATAATATGTATAATTCATGTATACAGTGTGTGTAATGCTCGTATATAGCTTGTACATAGTGTGTATAATACTTGTACATAACGTGTATAAAGTTATACATAATGTGTATAATGCTTATACAAAGCATAAATAAACTTGTACATAACATGTACGATATTTGTATAAACTTGTACATAGTATGTATAATACTTGTACATTGTATGTATAATGCTTGCAGATTGCGTGTCTAAACTTACACATAGTGTGTAATATATATATATATATATATATATATATATATATATATACCTTTATATTATATGTATAAGCCTTACACATAGCATGTATAAACTTGCATATAGTGTGTAAAATTATGTATATAACGTGTATAAAGTTGTACATGCGTATATAAACATGTACATAGTGTGTAAATGGGTGTACAAGTTTGTATATATTATATACATAATATGTATAATACCTATAAATAGCATGTATAAACTTGTATATAGGGTGTATATTATATATAGATAGCATTTATAAACTTCTACATGATATGCATAATACTTCTATAAACTTATACATATTGTGTATAACACTTTTATATAGCATGTATAATGCTTGTATATAGTATGTACAACACTTATATATAACTTGAATAAACTTGTACGTAGTGTATATAAACTTATTCAGAGAGTATAATACTTATGAATAGTGTGTATAATCCTTGTATATAGCATGTATTAATATGTTAATAGTATATATAATACTTGTACATTGCATTGAACATAGTATAGAATGCTTATATAAACTTATATATAATATGTATAATTCATGTATACAGTGTATAAAATGCTTCAATATAACGTGTACATAATATGTATAATGCTCGTACATAGCATGTATAAACTTATACAAAATGTGTATAATGCTTATATATAGCATGTATAAACTTGTACATAACATGTAAAATGTTTGTATAAACTTATTCAAACTGTGTATAATATTTGTACATAGCATATATAATGTTTGTACATAGCATGTATAAACTTGCATATAGTCTGTAAAAATTGTGTATATAGCATTTATAAACTTATATTTAGTATTTATAAGCCTTATACATGTCATGTTTAAACTTGCACATAGTATGTAAAAATAATATATGTAGTGTGTATAAACTTATACATGGTATGTATAATACTTATACATAGTGTACATAAACTTGTACATAATGTGAATAAACTAATTCATAGTTTGTATAGTCCTTATACATAACGTGTATAAACTTATATATAGTGTATAAAATACTTGTATAAACTTATATATAATATTTATAATTTATGTATACAGTGTGTGCAATACTCGTATATAGCATATACATAGTGTGTACAATATTTGAGCATAACATGTATAAACTTATACATAAAGTTTATAATGGTTACATAAAGCATGTATAAACTTGTACATAATATATACAATGTCTGTATAAACTTATACTGTGTACATAATACTTGTACATCATGTAAAATGCTTCTACATGTATAAACTTACACAAAGTATGTAAAATTTTTGTATATAGCGTTTATTAACATATACATAGTGTGTATATGACTTATATATAGAATGTATAAACTTATACATAGTATATAAAAATTATATATGTATCGGGTATAAACTTATACATGGTGTGTGTAATCCTAAGATATAGCGTGTATAAACTTGAACATAATATACATAAAATTATTCATAATTTGTATAATACTTATACATACCGTGTATAAACATGTACTTTGTATATATAATGCTTGTACATAATGTGTGTATAATGTTTTAAAAAAAATTTACATAGTGTGTGTAATGCATATAAATAATGTGTATAATGCTTGTACATAGAATGTATAAACCTTCACATAGTATGTATAAAGTTTGTATAAACTTGTACATAGCTTATTATACTTGTATAAACTTGTACATAGTGTGTATAATGCTTGTATATAGCATTTACAAACTTGTAAATAATTTTTATAATGCTAATATAAAGTTTTTACAAATATAAGTATAGTGCGTATAATGCTTGTATATAGCATGTATAAACTTATATATAGTGTGTATAAACTTGTACAATGCAAGTATAAACTTGAACATAGTGTGTATAATACTTGTACATAGCATATACAAACTTATATATAGTGTGTAAAATGCTTGTACATAAAGTGTATAAACTTTTATAATTCATGTATAATGCTTGTACATAACATGTATAAACTTATACATATTGTATATAATACCTATATATACCATATACATAGTCTGTATAATTATTATATATAGTGTGTATAAAAATATACATAGTATGTACAATTCTTATTTATAATGTGTATATAACTTATATATAGTGTGTATATTATTTATAAATAGCGTGTATAAACTTCTACATTGTATGCATAATATTTGTATAAACTTATACGTAGTATGTATAATATTTTTACATAGCATGTATTATGCTTGTTTATAGTATGTACAATATTTATATATAGCTTGTATAAACTTATACATAGTATATATAAACTTTTTCAGAGTGTATAATACTTATGTATAGTGTATATAATACTTGTACATAGCGTGAAAAAATATATACATAGTTTGTATAATACTTGTATGTAGCATTAAACATACTTGTACATAGCGTGCATAAATATGTACATAGTCTGTATAATACGTGTATATAGCATTGAACGTAGTGTTTACTGCTTGTACATAGCGTGTATAAATATGTAAAACAATTGTATATATCTTATATAAACTTGTATATAGTGTGTATAATACTTATATAATGCATTTAAAACTTGTAAATAAGATGTATATAACTTGTACATAGTGTGTATATTATTTATAGATAGCATGTATAAACTTCTACATAGTGTGCCTAATACTTATATAAACTTATACGTAGTATGTATAATACTTTATATAGCATATATAATGCTTGTATATAGCATGTAAAATGATTATATATAGCTTGTATAAACTTGTACATAGTGTATATAAACTTATTCAGAGTGTATAATACTTATAATGCTTGTACGTAACGTGTATAAATATGTACATAGTGCGTATAATAATTATAAATAATATTGAACGTTATGTAGAATGCTAGTATAAACTTATATATAATGTTTATAATTCATTTAAATAATGTGTGCAATGCTCGTATATAGCATGTACATAGTGTGTATAATTCTTGTATATATCGTGTATAAACTTATACATATTATGTATAATGCTTATACATAGCATGTATAAACTTGTATATAATATTTATATAAACTTGTACATAGTGTGTATAATACTTGTACAATACATGTATAAACTTGCACATAGTAGGTAAAAATTATGTATATAATATTTCTAAGCTTATACATAGTATAAGTCTTATACATAGTATGTACAAAATTGTACATAGTGTATAAAAATTGCATATATAATAATTGTACACAAAGTGTATCAAAAGATGCGCAGTGCGCCAACCAATTGTCAAGAGGCATAAAATGAGCCCACAAAGTTAATGCTTACCATTCTTGTATTTCTTAAAAAACTCAAGAAAACCCTTGATACTTTCGATACTTGAGTTTGAAAATCTTGATTCTTGATTCAAAAATTCGTGCATTGATCTTCTATTAGATGTATTTTATGGAAGGAGTTTTTGAAAAATCATTGTTTCTTTTTCTAATTTATTCTTTGATCTAGATATTGAATTAAAAAGTTTTTGAGCCTTTTTTAAAGAATGAGTTTGGATTATCAAATTATGAATTTCTAACCTTTTTCTGGGCTATGCGTTGTCAATCCAATTCTACTAAGTTTTTGATTAAAACTAAGAGGTAACTTTCTCATTTTAAGAATATTTGTTTTTTCACTAGATCAAAACACGTTTTTTGTCTTTTGTTTTATTTTTTTGTTTGTGCCTCCTCTCTTTTTGATAATGTCAAAGGGGGAGAACGTATTGTTGAATTTTTGTACTGTTATCGTGTTTGTATCTTGTTTTCAAAAATTAAAAAGAACAAAAATATTTTTATCTCCCTATTTTTTAAAAGGTTTTTAGTAAGGGGGAGATTAGGAGAAAATAGTCTTTTTTGAAAATTCAAATTGAAATGTTTTGCCATCATCAAAAAGGGGGAGATTGTTACAGATCTATGGTTTATGATTTTGATGATAGCAAACATTCCTTATTTCTCTGCGAATGCTTTATGTGCTAACGTTTCAGGTCCACACGATCAGACTGTAATCTGGAACCAGCTCAAGATTGGGTAGACTAGGTCTATGTCAGTTTGTAATCTTTTTTCTTTCTTGAGTCTGTTGTATTTGGCGTGGAATCTGATGATTTGTAACTTGGAAGATTTTCTATTGTGCCCTAAAAGATTTCTATTTTTGGTAACATCGTCCGGGACGATATTTATATCGTCCTGGACGATCTGACAAAAGTAGAAATCCTAATTAGGGCATTCTCATTAAAGCAGCCGTCTTTTTGCAAAACACATCGTCCGGGACGATTTTGTATCGGCCAGGACGATCGGCTCAATTCAGCAAGAATCTGCCGCCATATCTACTTAGGAAAATCTTATTTTTGGATATCGTCCTGGGTATCGGCCTGGACTATAAAATATCGGCCTGGCCGATCCAGGTCAATTTTTCCAAAATTTCTCAGGCAGTTTTGGAAAGCAATTAATGGGAATTTCGTCCAGGCCGATCGCAAGATCGTCCGGGACGATTAGACATCGTCCAGCTTCATTTCAGGGCGATATTCAGGACGATTTTCCTCATATTTGTGCTAATCGGCCAGGACGATTTGGATATCGGCCAGGACGATAATGGCGGCAAATTGCATTAATGAGCTCGTTTTGAGAGCCTCTATTTAAGCTATGGCAAGGCACTTTGTAAATGTCTTTGGCAGCCATTGTAGCTTCGTTCTTGTGGGAGGGAAACTTGAAGAGAAAGCTTGAAAGGGAGTGAGGAAAGGGTGGAGTTTGAGAGAGGGAGAAGATCCTGTGAGGGGGGACTCAAGGGAGTGTGGAGGGGGATCCACACTGTTGCTCCGGCAAGCTCGCACCTGAATACCGTCGGATTCAAGGCTTGTCTCGAGGTAAGTTCACCAAAGAAGAAGTCTCTTTGGTGTCAAAGGACCCGGCGACTCCGCCGCACCGGGGAAGGTGGAAGTGATTTTGTAAGGGCTTCTCCGCCTAGCTGTGGGGGCTAAAGGAGAGACACTTGTGTTAGTGCAATACTTGGAGGGTGCCTCCAAGGAGTGGACGTAGGTCAAGGTTTGACCGAACCACTATAAATCCGGTGTGTTCTTTTCTTATTATCGATTCCGCATTTACTTTTCTTCCGCACTTTGATTGTGGTGATTTGGATTGTGTTTTGGTTTTAAAGTTTTCCAATTCACCTCTCTCTTTAATTAGCTTGGGACTAAGTTCAAGAGGGCCTAACATCCCCCATCGAACTTTCATATAATATGTATAAACTTATAAATGGTGTGTATAATCCTTATACATAGTGTGTATAAACTTGTACATAATATGCATAAACTTATATATAGTATATATAATGCTTGTATATAGCATGTGTATAATGATTGAATAAACTTATAAATAGTGTGAATAATGCTTGTAAATAGTGTGTATATTTCTTGTACATAGAATGTATAAACTTTTACAAAGTATGTATAATGCTTGTTTAAACTTGTACATAGTGTGTATAATGCTTGTACATAGCATCTATAACACTTGTATAAACTTGTACATAGTGTGTATAATACTTATACATAGCATGTACAAACTTGTACATAGTTTTTAAAATGCTTATATATAGTGTTTACAAATATATACATAGTGTGTATAATGCTTGTACATAACATGTATAAACTTGTTTATAGTTTGTATAAACTTGTACATTACGTGTATAAATTTGTATGTAGTGTATATAATACTTATACATAGCATGTACAAACTTGTACATAGTGTGAAAAAATGCTTGTTCATAACATGTATAAACTTATATAATTTATGTATAATGCTTGCATATAGCATGTATAAACTTATACATAGAATGTATAATACTTATATATATCATATACGTAGTGTATATAATGCTTATATATAGTGTGTATAAACTTATACATAGTGTGTATAATTCTTATTTATAGTGTGAAAAAAGCTTATAGATATCATGTATAAACTTGTACATAGTGTGTATAACACTTGTATATTGCATGTAAAACTTGTACATAGTGTGTATAAAACTTGTATATAGTTTTTATAATGCTTATACACAGTGTGTACAAACTTATATATAATATGTATAATGCTTGTACATAACGTGCATAAACTTTTATATAGTGTTTATATTATTTATAGATAGCATGTATAAACTTCTATATAGTATGCATAATACTTGTATAAATTTATACATAATGTTTATAATACTTTTATAGAGCGTGTATAATGGTTGTATTTAACATGTATAATGTTTATATATTGCTTGTATAAACTTATACATAGTATATATAAAATTATTCAGAGTATATATTGCTTATGAATAGTGTGTAAAATGCTTGTACATAACGTGTTTAAATATGTACATAATGTGTATAATAATTGTATATAGAATTGAATATAATATAAAATAATTGTATAAACTTTTATATAATGTGTATAATTAATGTATACAGTGTGTGCAATACTCGTATATGGCGTGTACATAATGTGTATAATACTAGCACATAATGTGTATAAATTTATAAATAATGTGTAAATTGCTTATACATAGCATCTAAAAACTTATACCTAACATGTACAAAGTTTGTATATATTTTTACATAATGTGAATAATACTTATATATAGCATGTATAATACTTGTACATAGTGTGTATAAACTTGCACATATTATGAACAAATTATGTATATAGCATTTATAATTCTTATATATAGTGTTTATAATTTTTATACATACCTGTATAAACTTCTAAATAATGTGCATAAACTTTTTCATAGTTTGTATAATCCTTATACATAGCGTATATAAACTTGTACATAGTCTATATAATGCTTGTACATAATCTATATAATGCTTGTATATAGCGTGTATATAATTTTTGAATAAACTTGTACATAGTGTGTATAATGCTTGTAAATAGTGCGTATAATGCTTATACATAGAAAGTATAAACTTGTATATAGTGTGTATAATACTTGTATAAACTTGTACATTGTGTGTATAATGTTTGTACATAGTAACTATAATATTTGTATAAACTTGTACATAGTGTGTATAATGCTTGTACATAGTATGTAAAAACTTATACATTATTTTTACAAAGCTTATATATAGTGTTTATAAATATATATATATATATATATATATATCATGTATAATGCTGATACATAGCATGTATAAACTTGTATATAGTGTGTATAAACTTGTCTATTGCATGTATAAACTTGTACAAAGTGTGTCTAAACCTTTAGATAACATGAATAAACTTGTACATAGTATGTAAAATGCTTGTATATAGCATGTATAAACTTGTATAATTCATGTCTAAGGCTTATACATACCATGTATAAACTTGTACATAGTGTGTATAATACTTATGCATACCATGTACATAATGTGTAAAATGCTTATATATAGCATGTATAAACTTATACACACTATGTATAATTCTTGTTCATTGTTTATAAAATGCTAGTATATAAGATGTGTAAATTTGTACATAGTGTGTATAATACTTATATACTACATGCTAAATTTGTATATAGCATGTATAAAACTTATACATAGTGTTTATAATGCTTATACATAGTGTGTACAAACTTATACTTAATATGTATAATGCTTGTACATAATGTGTGTATTATTTATCGATAGCATGTATAAACTTCTACATAGTATGTATAATTCTTGTATAAACTTATACGTAATGTTTATAATACTTGTATATATCACATATAATGCTTGTATATAGTATGTACAATGCTTATATATAGCTTGTATAAACTTGTACATAGTGTATAGAAACTTATTCAGAGTGTATAATACTTATAAATTATATGTATAATGCTTGTACATAGAGTATATTAATACGTACATAGTCTGTATAATACTTATATAAAACATTTATCATAGTGTAGGATGCTTGTATAAACTTATATATAATATGTATAGTTCATGTATATTATGTTTGAAAAGCTCTTATATAGTGTGTGCATAGTGTATATAATACTTATACAAAATATCTATAATTATTATACATAAAATGAATAACCTTGTACATAACATATACAATATTTATAAAAACTTATACATAGTGTGTATAATACTTATACATAACATGTATAATGCTTGTACATAACGTGTATAAACTTGTACATAATTTGTAAAACTTATGTATATAGTGTTTATAAACTTATAAATTGTATGTATAAGCCTTATACATAACATATATAAACTTGCACATAGTGTGTAAAAACTATGTATATAACATGTATAAACTTATAAATAGTGTGCATAATCCTTATATATAGTATGTATAAATTTATTCATAATGTACTCAAACTTGTTCATAGTTTGTATAATCCTTATACATAGTGTATATAAATTTGTACGTTGTATATATAATACTTGTACATAGCATTTGTTTAATGTTTGAATAAACGTATATATATTATGTATAATGCTTGTAAATAGTGTGTATAATACTTATATATAGTGTGTATAATGCGTGTACATTGCATCTATAATACTTTTATAAACTTGCACATAGTGTGTATAATGATTGTAGATAGCATGTACAAACTTGTACATAGTTCTTATAATGCTTATATATAGTGTTTACAAACATATACATAGTATGTATAATACTTGTATATAGCATATATAAACTTGTATACAGTGTGTATAAACTTATATAATGCTTGTATAAACTTATACATAGTTTGTATAAACTTATACATAGCATGTACAAACTTGTACATAGTATGTTAAATACTTATACATAGCATGTATAAACTGGTATAATTCAAATAAAATGATCGTACATGGAATGTATAAACTTTTATATAGTGCATATAATATGTATACATACCAAGTAGATATTATGTATAATACTTATATATTATGTGTATAAACTTATACATAGTGTGTATATATCTTTTTTATAGTACATAAAATGCTTGTATATATCATGTATAAAATTCTATATAGTTTGTATAATACTTGAATATTGCATGTAAAACTTATACATAGTTTATATAAAACTTATACATAGTATTTATAATGCTTATACATTGTGTGTATAAATTTATACATAATATATATAATGCTTGTACATAACGTGTATAAACTTGTACATATTATCTATATTATTTCTAGATAGCATCTATAAACTTTTATATAGTATGCATATTGCTTATATAAATTTATATGTAGTGTGTATATACTTTTATATAGCATGTATAATACTTGTATATAGTATGTATAATGCTTATAAATAGCTTGTATAAACTTATACATAGTGAATATAAACTTATTTAGAGTGTATAATACTTATGAATAGTATGTATAATACTTATATATAGCATTGAAAGTAGTGTAAAATGCTTGCACAATATTATATATAATATGTATAATTAATGTATACAGTGTGTGCAATGCTTGTATGTAGCGTGTACATAGTGTGTGTAATGTATGTACATAATGTGTATAAACTTATACACAATGTGTATAACGCTTAGGGTATTTATACATAGCATGTGCAAACTTGTATAATGTTTATATTAACTTATACATAATGTGCATAATATTTATACATAGCATGTATAAACTTGCATATGGTGTGTAAAAATTATGTATATAGCATTTATAAACTTATACATAGCATGCATAAATTTGCACATGATGTGTAAAAATTATGGATATATTATATATAACTTATAGAAGGTGTGTATAATCCTAATACATAGCGTGAAAAAATTTATACATAATGAGCATAAACTTGTTCATGGTTTATATAATCGTTATACAAAGCATGAATAAACTTATATATAGTATGTATAACGTTTGTACATAGCATGTGTATAATGTTTGAATAAACTTGTAAATAGTGTGTATAATGCTTATAAATAGGGTGTATAATGCTTATACATAGAATATACAAACTTGTACATAGCGTGTATAATGCTTGTATAAACTTGTACATAGTGTGTGTAATGCTTATATAAACTTGTACATAGCGTGTATAATTCTTAAACATAGCATGTACAAACTTGTACATTATTTTTATAATGCTTATATATAGTGTTTATAAACATATACATAGTGTGTACAATACTTGTATATAGAATTTCTAAACCTATATATAGTGTGTATAACCTTGCACATTACGTGTATAAACTTATACATTGTGTGTATAATACTTATACATAGCATATACAAACTTATACATATTATGTAAAATGCTTTTACATAGTTTGTATAAACTTGTATAATTCATATATAATACTTATACTTAATATGTATAAACTTATACATAGTGTGTATAATACTTATATATACCTTATACATAATATGTATAATGCTTATATATAGAGTGTATAAACTTATACATAGGGTGTATAATTCTTATTTATTGTGTGTAAAATGCTTGAACATATCATGTATAAACAAGTACATAGTGTGTATATTTATTGTATATTATATGTAAAAGTTATACATAGTGTGTATTAAACTTGTATATAGTGTTTTTAATGCTTATACATAATGTGTACAAACTTATACATAATATGTATAATGGTTGTACATAGCGTGCATAATATTGTAAATAGTGTGTATATTATTTATAGATATCGTGTATAAACTTCTATGTAGTATGCATAAAGCTTATATAAACTTATACCTAGTTTGTATAATACTTTTATATAGCGTGTATAATGCTTGTATATAGCATGTACCATGCTTATATATAGCTTGTATAAACTTTTATATAGTGTACATAAACATAGTCAGAGTGTATAATACTTGTATATAATATTGAGCGTAGTGTAGAATGCTTGTATAAACTTATATATAATGTGTATAATTCATGTATAAAGTTTGTGCAATGCTCGTATATAATATATATATATTTTTTGTATAATGCTTGTACGAAACATGTATAAACTTATACATAATGTGTATAAACTTATACATAGCAAGTATAAACTTATACATAACATGTATAATATTTGTATGAACTTGTACATATTATGTGTAATACCTATAAGTAGCATGTATAATAATTTTACATAGCGTGTATAAACTTGCACATAGTGTGTAAAACTTAGGTATATAGTTATAATCTTATACATAGTTTATATAAGCCTTATACATAGTATGTGTAAACTTGTATATAGTGTGCAAAAATTATGAATATTGTGTTTATAAACTTATACATGGTGTGTATAATCTTTATACATAACGTGTATAAACGTGTACATAATATGCATAAACTTATTCATAGTTTGTCTAATCCTTATACATAGCGCATATAAAATTGTACATATTTTGTATAATACTTGTATATAGCGTCTGTATACTGTTTAAATAAATTTATTCATAGTGTGCATAATGCTTGTAAATAGTATGTATAATGCTTGTATATATAATATATAAACTAATACATAGTGTGTATAATAATTGTATAAACTTGTCCATAATGTATATAATGCTTGTACATATCATCTATAATACTTATATAAACTTATACATAATGTGTGTAATGTTTGTACATAGTTTTTATAATACGTATATATAGTGTTTATAAACATATACATAATGTGTAAAATGCTAGTACACACCATGTCTAAACTTGTATATATTGTATATAAACTTATACATTATGTGTATAAACTTATACATAGTGTGTATAATTCTTATAAATAGCTTATACAAATTTATACATAGTGTGTAAAATGCTTGTACATAGCATATATAACCTTGTATAATTTATGTATAATGTTTGTACATAGGATATATAAACATATACAAAATGTGTATAATACTTATGCACACCATATACATAGTATGTATAATGCTTATATGTAGCATGTATAAACTTACACATAGTATTTATATTTAATATTTATAGTGTATAAAATTCTTGTACATATCATTTATAAACTTATACATAGTATGTATAGAACTTGTATATTGCATATAAAACTTGTACATAGTGTGTATAAAACTTATACATAGTGTTTATAATGCTTATACATAGTGTGTACAAACTTTTACGTAATATGAATAATGCTTGTACATAGCATGTATAAACATGTACATAGTGTGTATATTATTTATAGACAACATGTATAAACTTCTACATAGTAAGCATAATGCTTATATTAGCTTGTATGTAGCATGAATAATAATTTTATATAGTGTTTATAATGCTTATATATAGCATATTCAATGCTTATATATAGCTTGTATAAGTTTAAATATAGTGTATAAAAATTTATTTAGAGTGTACAATACTTATGAATAGTATATATAATGCTTATTTATAACGTGTGTAAATATATACATAGTGTGTATAATACTTATATATAACATTAAACATGGTGTATAATGCTTCTATAAACTTATATATAAAGTGTATAATTTATGTATACATTGTGTGTAATGCTCGTATATAGCATGTACATAATGTGTATAATATTTGTACATAACGTGTATAAACTTATAAATAATATGTATTATACTTATACATAGCATGTGTAAACTTATACATAACATGTACAATATTTGTATAAACTTATATATATTGTGTATAATACTTGTAAATAGTATGTATAATGCTTTACAAAGCATGTATAAATTTACACATAGTATATAAAAATTATGTATATAGCATTTATAAACTTATACATAGTATGTATAAGCTTTATACATAGCATGTATAAATTTGCACATAATGTGTAAAAAATATATATATATATAACGTGTATAAACTTATACATGGTGTATATAATCCTTATATATACCATATATAAATATTTATATAATATGCATAAACTTATTTATAGTTTGTATAATCATTATATGTAGCGTGTATAAACTTGTACATACCATGTATAAATGTATATATAATATGCATAAACTTATTTATAGTTTGTATAATCATTATATGTAGCGTGTATAAACTTGTACATAGTTTGTATTATGTCTATACATAGCATGTGTATAATATTTGAATAAATTTATACATAGTATGTATAATGCTTATAAATAATATGTATAATGCTTGTACATAGAATATATAAACTTATACATAGTGTGTATAATGCTTGTATACACCATGTATAAACTTGTACATAGTTTTTATAATGCTTATATATAGTGTTTACAAATATATATAGTGTGTATAATGCTTGTACATAGCATATATGAACTTATATATAGTATATGTAAACTTATACATTGTGTATATAAACTTGTACATAGTGTGTATAATACTTGTATATAGCATGTACAAACTTGTACATAGTCTGTAAAACGCTTATACATAGGATTTATAAACTTGTATAATTCATGTATAATGCTTGTGCATTGAATTTATAAACTTGTATATAATATCTATAATACTTATACATACCATATACATAGTTAAAAATAGAGTATATTAACTTGTATATAATCTATCTAAATTATTTATAGATAGCATGTATAAACTTCTATATACTATGCAAAATGCTTGTATAAACTTAAATGTAATGTGTATAATACTTTTATATAACGTGTTTAATGCTTGTATATAGCATGTATAATACTTATATATAGCTTGTATAAACTTGTATATAGTGTATATAAACTTTTTCAGAGTATAAAATACTTATGAATAGTGTGTATAAATCTTGTACATAACCTGTATAAATATGTATATAGTGTTTATAATACTTGTATATAGAATAGAACGTAGTTTAGAATGCTTATAAAAACTTATATATTATGGATATAATTCACGTATACAGTGTGTGCATTGCTCAAATATATCGTGTACATAGTGTGTATAATGCTTGTACATAATGTGTATAAACTTATACATAATGTTTATAATGCTTATACATAGCATGTATAAACTTGTACATAACATGTATAATATTTGTATAAACTTATACATAGTGTATATAATACTTGTATATAACATATATAATGCTTATACATAGCGTGTATAAACTTGCACATAGTATGTAAAAATTATGTATATAGCATTTATGAACTTATACATAGTATGTATAAGCCTTATATAACATGTATGAACTTACAAATAGTGTGTAAAAATTATACATATAGCCTATTTAAACTTATACATGGTGTGTATCATCCTTATATATATCGTATAAAAACTTGTACATAATATGCATAAGCTTATTCATAGTTTGTATAATCCTTATACATAACGTGTATAAACTTATATATAGTCTGTAGAATGCTTATACATAGTGTGTGTATAATATTTGAATAAACTTGTACATAGTGTGTTTAATACTTATAGATAGTGTGTATAAATATTTTACATATAATGTATAAACTTGTACATAGTAAGTAAAATGCTTCTATAACTTCTACATATTGTGTATAATGCTTGTACATAGCATCTATAATACTTATACAAACTTGTATATAATATGTATAATGCTTGTACATAACATGTACAAAATTATACATAGTTTTTATAATACTTATATATAGTATTTACTAACATTTACATAGTGTGTATAATACTTGTACACAGCATGTGTACACTTGTATATAGTGTATAATCTTATAGGTTGCTTGTATAAACTTGTATATAGTGTATATAATACTTATACATAGCATGTACAAAATTATATATAGTGTGTAAAACACTTGTACATAGCGTGTATAAACTTATATAATTCATGTATAATGCTTATTCATAGCATGCATAAACTTGTATATAGTGTGTATAATACTTATACCTATCATTTACATAGTGTGTATAATGTATATATATAGCATGTATAAACTTATACATAGTGTGTATAATTCTTATTTATAGTGTGTAAAATGCTTGTACATATTGCGTATAAACTTGTACATATTATGTATAATACTTGAATATTGCATGTAAAACTTATACATAGTGTGTTTAAAACTTGTACATAGAATTTATAAAGATTTTACATAGTGTTTATAAAATTTTACATAATATAAATAATGCTTCTACATAGCGTGTATAAACTTGTACATAGTGTATATATTATGTATAGATAGTGTATATAAACTTCTACATAATATGCATAACACTTGTATAAGATTATACGTAGTGTGTATAATACTTTTATGTAGTATGTATAATGCTTTTATATAGCCTTTACAAAGCTTATATATAGCTTGTATAAACTTGTACATAGTATATAAAAAATTGTTCATAGTGTATAATACTTATGAATAGCGTGCATAATGCTTGTACATAACGTGTATAAATATGTACATAATATGTAAAATACAAGTATATAGCTTTGAACATAGTGTAGAATGCTTATATAAACTTATATATAATGTGTATAATTCAGGTATATAGTGTGTGCAATGCTCGTATATAGCGTATACATAGTGTGTAAAATGCTTGTACATATTATATATGAACTTATACATAGTGTGTATAATACTTGTATAAACTTGTATATAGTGTGTACAATGCTTATACATAGCATTTATAATACTTGTATAAACTTGTACATAGTGTGTATAATGCTTGTACTTAATTTTATAATGCTTATATATAAAGTTTATATATATACACACACACACACATATATATATATATATATATATATATAGTGTGTATAATGTTTGTATATGGCATGTATAAACTTGTATACAATGTTTATAAACTTGTACATTATGAGCATAAAGTTGTATATAGTGAGTATAATACATGTCATAGCATGTATAAACTTTTACATAGTGTGTAAAATGCTTGTACATATCTTTTATAAACTTGTATAATTAATGTATAATACTTGTACATAGTGTGTATAATACATATACATATCATGTATAATGCTTATATATATAATGTATAAATTTATACATAGTGTGTTTAATTCTTATTTATAGTATTTAAACTTCTTATACATATCATGTATAAACTTGTACATAGTATGTATAATACTTGTATATTGCATGTAAAAGTTATACATAGTGTGTATAAAATTTATACATAGTATTTATAATACTTATACATAGAATATACAAACTTATATATAATATATATAATGCTTGTGCATAGCGTGTATAAACTTTTACATAGTGTGTATATTATTTAAAGATAGCATGTATAAACTTCTATATAATATGCATAATGCTTATAAAAACTTATATGTAGTGTGCATAATACTTTTATATAATATTTATAATGCTTGTATATAGCATGAACAATACTTATATATAACTTGTATAAACTTCTAAATAGTATATATAAACTTATTTAGAATGTATAATACTTAGGAATAGTGTGTATAATGCTTGTACGTAGCATGAATAAATATGTACATAGTGTTTATAATACTTGCATATAGCATTGAACATAGTGCATATTACTTGTATAAAGTTATATATAATATGTATAATTCATGTATATAGTGTACTGATTGCTCATATATAGCGTGTACATAGTGTGCATAATGCTTGAATATAATGTGTATAAACTTATACATAATGTGTATAATGCATATACGTAGCATCTATAAACTTGCACATAACATGTACAATATTTGAATAAAGTTGTATATAGTACGTATAATACTTGTACATAGCATATATATTACTTGTAGATAGCATGTATAAACATGTACATAGTGTGTAAAAATTATGTATATAGCATTTTTAAACTTATGCATAATATGTATAAGCCTTATACATAGCATGTGAAAATTTGCACATAGTTTGTAAAAATTATGTATATAGCTTGCATAAACTTATACATGATGTGTATATTTCTTACATATAACTTGTATAAACTTGTACATAGTATATGTAGTGGTAAATAACATGTACTAACTTCTATATAATTTTTATATTGCTTAAATATAGTGTTTACAAACATATACATAGTGTGTATAATTCTTATACATAGCATTTATAAACTTGTATATAGTGTGTATAAACTTGAACATTGTGTATATACCCATGTACATAGTGTGCATAAT
Source organism: Dendrobium nobile (assembly GCA_022539455.1). NCBI lineage: Eukaryota > Viridiplantae > Streptophyta > Magnoliopsida > Asparagales > Orchidaceae > Dendrobium > Dendrobium nobile. The sequence continues at coordinate 613,576 of CM039722.1, read as the reverse complement.
ACTTATACATAGCATGTATAAACTTGTATATAGTATGTAAAATGCTTGTACAGAATGTGTCTAAACTTGTATAATTCATGTATAGTACATGTACATAGCATGTATAAACTTATACATAGTGTATATAATACATATACATACCATGTACATAGTGTGTATAATGTTTATATATAGCATATATAAACTTATACATAGTGTATATAAATTTTATTTATAGTGTGTAAAATGCTTGTACATATCGTTTATAAACTTGTACATAGTGTGTATAATACTTATATATTGTATGTAAAACTTATACATAGTGTGTATAAAACTTCTACATTATATTTCTAATGCTTATACATAGTGTATACAAACTCATAGATAATATGTATAATATTTGTACATAGTATATATAAATTTATACATAATATGCATATTATTTATATATAGCGTGTATAAACTTCTATATAATAGGCATAATGCTTGTGTAAATTTATACATAATGTGTATAATACTTTTATATAGCATGTATAATGCTTGTATATATTATGTATAATTCTTATATATAGCTTGTATAAACTTATACATAGTGTATATAAACTTATTCAGAGTGTATAATACTTATTAATAGTGTTTATAATGATTGTATATAACATTTATGAATTTATATATAGTATGTATAAGCCTCATACATATCATGTATAAACATGCGAATAGTGTGTAAAAATTTTATATATAACGTGTATAAACTTATACATTATATGTATAATCTTTATACATAGCGTGTATAAACTTGTACATAATATACATAAACTTATTCATAGTTTGTATAATCTTTTTATATAGCGTGCATAAACTTGTAAATAGTTTGTATAATGCATGCATATAGCGTGTGTATTATATTTGAATAAACTTGTATATAGTGTTTAGAAAGCTTATAAATGGTGTGTATAATGCTTGTACATATACTGTACAAACTTCTACATAGTGTGTATAATACTTGTATAAACTTGTATATAGTGTCTATAATATTTGTACATAGAATCTATAATGCTTGTATATACTTATACAAAGTGTGTATAATTCTTATACTAAGCATGCACAAACTTGTACATAGTTTTTATAATGCTTATATGTAGTTTTTAGAAATACATACATAGTGTGTATAATGCTTGTAAATAACATATATAAACTTATATATAATGTGTATAAACTTATATATTACTTGTATAAACTTGTGAATAGTGTGTATAATACTTATACATAACATGTATAAACTCTAACATAGTGTGTAAAATATTTTTAGATTGCGTGTATAAACTTATATAATTCATTTATAATACTTATACATAACATGTATAAACTCTTACATAGTGTGTATAATATTTATACATACAATATACATAGTGTGTATAATACTTAAATATAGCATGTATAAACTTATACATATTGTGTATAATTATTGTTTATAGTGTATAAAATGCTTGTAGATATCATGTATAAACATGTACATAGTGTGTATAATACTTGTATATTACATGTAAAACTTATATATATTATGTATAAAACTTGTACATAGTGTTTGTTATGCTTATACATAGTGTGTATAAATTTATACATAATATGTATAAACTTATACATAACTTGTATAAACTTGTACATAGTGGTATATTATTTATATATAGCATGTATAAAATTTAACATATTATGCATAATGCTTGTATAAACTTTTATACAGTGTGTATAATACTTTTATATAGCATGTATAATACTTGTATATAATATGTACAGTGCTTATATATAGCTTGTATAAACTTATACATAGTATATATAATCTTATTCAGAGTATATAATACTTATGAATAATATGTATAATGCTTGTATATAGCATGTATAAATATCTATTTAGTGTGTATAATACTTATATATATAATTGAAAGTAGAGTAAAATGCTTGTATAAACATATATATAATGTGTATAATTCATGTATATAGTGTGTACAATGGTCGTATATAGCGTGTAAATAGTGTGTATAATGCTGTGCATAACATGTATAACTTTATAGATAATGTGTATAATTCTTATACATAGCATGTATAAACTTATACATAACATGTATAATATTTGTGTATAAATTTATACATCACGTGTATAAACTTGTATATTATGTATATAATACTTGTAAATATCATGTACAAACTTGTACATAGTATGTAAAATTCTTGTACATAGCATGTATAAAATTGTATAATTCATGTATAATGCTTGTACATAGCATGTATAAATTATTCACTATATGTCTAATACTTATACATACCAAGTATATAGTGTGTATAATGCTTATATATAGTGCGTATAAACTTATACATAGTGTGTATAATTCTTATTTACAGTGTGTAAAATGATTGTATATATTGTGTATAAACTTATACATAGTGCATATAATACTTGTATATTGCATGTAAAACTTATACATAGTATTTATAAAACTTATACATAGTGTTTATAATGCTTATACATAGTGTGTGCAAACTTTTACATAATATGTATATTGCTTGCACATAGCGTATATAAACATCTACATAGTGCGTATATTATTTATAGATAGGTTGTATAAACTTCTACATAGTATGCATAAATTTTTATAAACTTATACATAGTGTGTATAATACTTTTATATAGCGTGTATAAAGCTTGTATCTAGTATGTACAATGCTTATATATAGCTTGTTTAAACTTGTATATAGTGTATATAAACTTATTCAGAGTGTATAATATTTATAAATAGTATGTATAATATTTATACATGATGCGTATAAATATATACATAGTGTGTATAATACTTATATGTTGCATTGAACATAGTGTAGAGAGCTTGTATAAACTTATATATAATATGTATAATTCATATATACAATGCGTGCAATGCTCGTATATAGCATAAACATAGTGTGTATAATGCTTATACATAACATGTATAAACTTAAACATAATATATATAATGATTATACATAACATTTATAAACTTGTATATAATATTTACAATATTTGTATAAACTTGTACACAGTGTGTATAATATTTGTACATAATATATATATAATCTTTGTACATAGCGTGCATAAACTTGCACATAGTGTATAAAAATTATGTATATAGCGTTTATAAACTTATTCATAGTTTATAAAAGCCTTATACATAGTATGTCTAAACTTACACATAGTGTGTAAAAATAATATATATAGCGTGTATAAACTTATACATGGTGTGTATAATCTTTATATATAGCAAATATAATCTTGTAAATGATGTGCATAAATTTGTTCATAGTTTGTAAAATCCTTATACATAGCATGCATAAACTTATACATAGTGTGTATAATGCTTATAAATAGGGTGTATATAAGTTTGGAATAAAATTGTAAATAGTGTGTAAAATGCTTATACAAATAATATATAAATTTGTATATAGTGTGTATAATGCTTGTATAAACTTGTACATAGTATGTATAATACTTATACATAGCATATATAATACATGTATAAACTTTTTCATTATGTGTATAACGTTTATACATTGCATGTTCAAACTTGTACATAGTTTTTATAATGCTTATATATAATATTTACAAATATATACATATTGTGTAAAATGCTTGTACATAGCGTGCATAAAGTTGTATATAGTGTGTATAAACTTGTTCTAGTATGTATAATGCTTGTACAAAGCATGTATAAACTTGTACATAATCTGTAAAATACTTGTACATAGCTTTTCTTTCTGCTTTCTGCTCGCTCTCCTATTATTTTATCTAACTGTTACTTTACTGTGAATTTATTTAGTTTCCGCAAATTGGAATCAGAGCCATGTGTGAGTAGTGTTACTCTGATTGGTAAGCTTATTGTACACCCTTTTTAATCGGGGTGGTAGGAACAAATGTGTTTTGTATTGAATGACATGAACACTATAATTTCTTCTTTGAATAATGGTATTGAACCTTGGCAGCAAACCCCATGGTACGGGTTGTTAGTCTTGGATGGTTCATGTATTTATTCAAAATGATGAATAGTGTTTGTTTCTTTCTTCACTAAACCATTCTTACACCGCCTTCTCTATTAACTAGGATGAATTATCAGCTTACCAATTGAGTCTTAATTAGATGGCATCCTCATCTTCATCATCAATCCTGAATAAGGGTAAAATACCCTCTTTTCGTGATTTTAAAAACGCAGAATTAATTGAGTATCCTCTCAATGAAGAAGACCTTAATCAATGGTCTCTACCTAAGGTTAATAAAACCTTAATCTATCAAATTGGAACCTTTGATTTCAAAGGAAAAACTACCATTAAAATGGTAGAACAATCTATTACAATCGATTCTACAGAGAAAACTATTTCTCTATTATCTTATAATTATCTTAGATCTTACATGCAAGATTATAAATACTTGCATATTGGTTTAATCCAAATAGCCTTTAAGACTCTAACTTTAAGAGGATTTAATGCATCTATCTTAGCTTGTCTAAGAGATGGTCGATGCCTTAATTGGGCACAATCACTCATGGGAGTGATGGAAACCAGTCTTTGTCATGGACCGGTTTATTTTAATACCTTTCCAAATCTTAGTTTATCATTAACTGATGTACATTTATTTGAAGCAATTAAATTACATCTTCAACTCCATGGATATATTTTTCTTCCAGGATCAGAAACAATTGCATTAATTTATAGAATCCACTTTAAGGTAATGAATACCTTAAGTACAAAAGTTAAAAAGATAGTTCAGCCAAACAGCAGAACTACTCTAATAGAGACAAATCTATTAGCTTCAAACAAAGCTACTAATAGAGTAATTAAATGGAATAAAATAACATTCCCAGAACAGTGGATATTACCTCAAGTGAATACACCTAAACCTATTGTTAATCAAGACATAGATCAAATAATCCAAACATCTGATGGAGATGCAGAAGTAAGATTTAATCCAAGAAGATCTATAAATCTCCCTAGAATTTATATTCCTTCAACATCAGGAGATGAAATTAAAACATCAAATTCAGATGAAACTGATCTAGCCTCTAGTGCTGGATTAACTCTTAATCGAAATAGAATATTTCATCCAGTCAGGGAAAATCACGATTTTAAATCCCCGACTCCTTCTGAAATGCAATTTTAAATGATCTACAGATTAAAAACAACTCTTAGAGAGACGGTTATTCGTCATTATATGCTAGATAAATTTAAACCATTTCGAATCTGGTATAGAAACATGTTCTCAGAAGAAGAACGAATAAAATTCTTTGATCAATATTTTGATGAACTTGAGCATCTAAATCAAAATGGAAAAGCTAACATTCCATTCGTATATTGGTTTGTGACCAATATAACATCTAATATCAAAATGATTCAAGGACAATCCTCAAAATCAGATATTATAATGAGTCAATTTGGAAATATTCCATCCGATCAAAATGTTATAAGAGAATTAGCAATTATTATCAAGCAACTTAATTTCACCAATCAAACCATATAGACTATCACTTCATATTTAGATAGTATTGATAAAAAATTAGATCTATTGCAGGATAAAGTAGAACAATTCAAAGATATTGATAAAAAATCACATCTATTCAAAGCAATAGAGCCAACACAAATCGTAACTTCAAGCTCTGGTATGATTATTGCCAAACCAGTTATCAAGCTTCCACCACCAATAAAAATTAAATTTGATGAAGATTTAAATATGTCAGAAGTAATAAAATAAATTAAATCTCAAAAAATAACCACATTAGACGAGATATCCTCGAAAAATGAAGCTTTAGATAGCTCCTCCAGCGAATATGACATTGATCAATTAGAAGATCAATTTAAATCAACAAATTTAAATCCTCCATTATCTCTAAATAGAATCAAATATCCTAAAAAATCTTTAAGTAAATATTATTATCAAAGACCTTCTCCAAATGATCTTTTATATGAAGAAGAATTAAATGAAGAAATTTCATATGACCCAAGACAGTTATATGAATGGAATTTTGATGGTCTATCAGACTATCAAATTCATAAAATTATTCATAGAATGTTAATCTATGCTACTGTAGCCAAAAATAAAAACAACAAACCCTGGGAAGTAGTTCAAATTATTGATAATGGTTTCACCGGAATCTTTAAAGGATGGTGGGATAATTATTTAACTCAAGCAGAGAAAAATGATCTGTAAAGTGATAAAAATTTATTAGACCCCTCAAAACCAAATGATGAGGCAGTCTATACCCTTATACACAATATTCTAGAACATTTCTTAGGATATATGTCTGATAATAAAGAACAAATGCGCTCTCTATTACAAAAATTAAAATATCCATCTTTATCACATTTTAGATGGTATAAGGATGTATTCATAGCTAGTGTAATGAATCTTTCCGATGCTAGTTCAAGCTATTGGAAAGAAAAATTTTTAGAAGGACTACCTGCTACCTTCGCTACAAAAGTTAAAGAAAAATTAAGAACTGCCAATGGACAGTTAACTTTCGAATATTATATGTATGGGCGTATAATTAGCAAATGTATCAAAGTAGGTATCACACTTTGTAATGATATTAGAATGCAACAACAACTTAAACGTGAACGAATATCAGATTGCAAACAATTAGGAGCCTTTTGCAAACAATTCGCATGTCCAGGCCCATTAATAAAAAGAGAACGAAATTTAGCAAAACAAAAATTAAATAAAAGGGAAAAGCTAAAAGCTCATCCCAAGAAATTTCATAAAAAATTGTTTAGACCTAAAGAAAAACCAAGTCAGTCTGAATCCAAACCAACAAGAAAAGCTATTAAATGCTTTAAATGTGGAAAAATAGGACATTATTCTAATAAATGTCCTATGAAAAGAAAAATAAGTCAATTAAACTTAGACAATGATACAAAAGAATTATTAATGAAAATTCTTTTAAACTCAGATGAATCTGAGTCAAATGATTCAACTAACTCTGAACATGAAATTGAAGAATCGGAGTCTGATTTCTCTTCATGTTGTAATAATTATTCTAGTAACGATTACTACAAAGCTATTGTAGAAAAATCAGGATTATTTGTTCTTACTAATGAATAAAAAGATCAACTCATAGAAATGTTAGCAAACATTCAAGATCATAAAACCAAAGAACAGATTATCAAATTACTCGGTACTTCTGAAGATCCTCTTTTATCACAAACACAGAAATTTCCCAATTATTCTATGAAAGAAGTTCTCGATCGATTTAAATTAAAAGAACAGGAGTTAAATCCATCTCCAACAACATTATCTGAATTAAAACTGGAATTAAAAAATTTAAAAAGAGAAGTCCAAACTCTAAATCAGAACAAGATAAACTATCTGTTCGACTAACAAATCTTGAATTAGAACAAATCCTGGATCAACCTGATCCAGAAGAACTTAATCAAAATTACGAAAATAATACCCTTATAAATTCCCTACAAAAGGCAATTATTCATAAGTGGTTTATTTCTATCACTTTTGTTATTAATCAGTATCTCATACTAAATAATTTAACCGCCTTAGTAGATAGCGGAGCTGATATGAATTGTATTCAAGAAGGACTAGTTTCTTCAATCTATTTTGAAAAAACAACTCAAAAATTGACCTCCGCTAGTGGGGACAATATGAAAATTGAATATAAACTGTCTCAAGTAGCAGTATGTCAACAAGACTACTGCATAAAAACTCCATTCTTATTAGCTAAAAATCTATCTCAACATATTATATTAGGAACTCCGTTCCTATATAATATAATGCCTACAACTACTAACACTGAAGGCATTACTTCTCATATATGCAATCCCCCCATACAATTTAAATTCATCACTGATCCTAAAGAAATCATTTTAAATGAAATCAATAAATTCAAAGGAAAACAATTACATATAAATTTCTTATTTAAAGAAATTCAAAATGTCGAAATAAAAAATCAATTAGAAAAATCGATAATAAAAACTAAAATCTTAGACATTGATCAACATATTAAACTCACTATTTGTGGAGATAATCCTATTAGTTTTTGGAATCGCAAAACTCATTGTGTAAGTCTTCCATATATCAACAATTTTAATGAAAAAGAAATATCGACTAAATCTCGACCTTCGCAAATGAATCGAGAATATCTAGATCTTTGTCAAAAGGAAATAACAGATCTATTAAAAAAGTAAATTATTAGAAAATCTAGCTCTCCTTGGAGTTGTACAACATTCTATGTTATGAATGCCGCTGAAAAGGAAAGAGAAAAACCAAGATTGGTAATAAATTACAAACCACTAAATCAAGTATTAAAATGGATAAGATATCCTATCCCTAATAAACGAGATCTTCTATATAGACTAGCACAAGCTAGTTTATTCTCTAAATTTGATCTAAAATCTGGATATTAGCAAATTCAGATCAAAGAAGAAGATCGTTACAAAACTGCCTTCACAGTTCCATTTGGTCAATATGAATGGAATGTGATGCCATTCGGATTAAAAAAATGCTCCATCAGAATTTCAAAAAATCATGAATGAAATATTTAATTCTTATAATAAATACATCTTAGTCTACATAGATGATGTATTAATCTTCTCTAAAACTATTGATGAAAATTTTAAACATCTTAAAACCTTTATTTGGCTAGCAAAGACAAATGGCCTTGTAATTTCCGAACCAAAAATAAAATTATTCCAAACTACAAATCGATTCCTAGGACATACTATTACTAATGATACTATTGTTCCGATACAACGAAGCATTGAATTTGCTGATAAATTTCCTAACAAAATACTTGATAAAAAATAGCTCGAACGATTTCTTGGTGCTTTAAATTATGTATCTGACTTTTATCAAAATCTTGCAAAAGATGCTGCACCTCTATTTAAACGACTTCGAAAGAATTCTCCCCCTTGGGATGACACCTGCACTAAAGCAGTACAAATCATTAAACGTCATGTTAAAAACTTACCTTGTATCAATTTAGCTAAACCTGATTATTTAAAAAATGTCGAGACAGATGCGTCTGGCATACGATATGGAGGAATTCTTAAACAAAAGAATTCATCAACTAACAAAGAAGAATTAGTACGTTTTACTTCAAGATTATGGAATCCTACTCAAAAAAATTACTCTACCAATAAAAAAGAAATGTTAGCCATAGTAAAATCTATTAATAAATTTCAAGATGATTTACTTAATACTACCTTTGTACTCCGAATAGATTGTCCATCTGCTAAATTTATTTTACAGAAAGATGTTCAAAATCTTGCCTCCAAACAAATATTTGCTACTTGGCAAGCTCAACTTGCTATTTTTGATTTTTCAATTGAATATATTAAAGGAGAAGATAATTCTTTACCTGATTTTCTAACACGTGAATATCTTACAGGTACACCCAGTTCTAATGGACAGTGAAGGATGGTGCACCCCTAAAGGGCGCTCAATACCACCATAGTATGTATAATGCTCGTATATAGCATCTACATAGTATGTATAATGCTTGTACATAATGTGTATAAAGTTATACATAATATGCATATTACTTACACATAGCATGTATAAACTTGTACATAACATGTATAATATTTATATAAACTTATACATAATGTGTAAAATACTTATACATAGCAGGTATAACGCTTGTCCATAGCGTGTATAAATTTTTATATAGTGTTAAAAAATATGTATATAGCGTTTATAAACTTCTATATAGTATGTATAATCATTATACAAAGCTTGTATAAACTTGCACATAGTGCATAAAAATTATGTATATAGCGTGTATAAACTTATACATTGTGTGTGTAACCCTTATATATAGCGTGTATAAACTTATACATAAGAAGCATAAACTTGTTCATAGTTTGTATAATCCTAATATATATCGTGTATAAACTTTTACATAGTTTGTATAATGCTTGTATATAGCGTGTGTATAATGTTTGAATAAACTTGTACATAATGTGTATAATGCTTGTATATATAATGTGTAATCTTGTACACAATGTGTATAATGCTTGTATAAACTTATATGTAGAGTGTGTAAAATGCTTGTACATAAAATCTATAATACTTTTATAAACTTGTATATAGTGTGTATAATACTTGTAGATAGCATGCACAAACTTGTTCATAGTTTTTATAATGCTTATATATAGTATTTACAAACATATAAATAGTGTGTATAGTACTTTTACATAACATATATAAACTTATATATAGTGTATATAAACTTATACATTGTATGTATAAACTTGTATATAGTGTTTATAATACTTTTAGACATCATGTACAAACTTATACCTACTGTGTAAAGTACTTATACATAGCATGTATAAAATTGTATAATTTATGTATAATGGTTGTACATAGAATGTATAAACTTGTACATTATGTATATAATACTTATACAAATCATATATATAATGTGTATAATACTTATATATAGCGTGTATAAACTTATGAGTAGTGTATATAATTCTTATTTATAGCATGTAAAATGCTTGTACATATCGTGTATAAACTTATATATAGTGTGTATAATACTTGTATATTGCATGTAAAACTTGTACATAGTGTGCATAAAACTTATACATAGTGAGTGCAAACTTATACATAATATATATAATGCTTATACATAGCATGTATAAACTTATACATAGTGCGTATATTATTTATAGATAACATGTATAAACTTCTATATAGTATGCGTAATGCTTGTATAAACTTATACATAGTGTATATAATACTTTTATATAGCATGTATATAGCTTGGATATAACATGTGCAATGCTTATATATAACTTGTTAAAACTTGTACATAATATACACAAACTTACTTAGTATATAATACTTATGAATAGTATATATAATGCTTGCACATAGACTGTATAAATATGTACATTATGTGTATAATACTTATATGTTGCATTAAATGTATTGTAGAATGCTTATATAAACCTAAATATATTATATATAATTCATATATATAATATGTGCAATACTCGTATATAGTGTGAATATAGTGTGTATAAAACTTATGTACAAGCAATTTACACATTATGTACAAGCATATATACACTATGTACAAGTTTATACAAACTTTGTACATGTTAGGTACAAGTTTTTAGATGCTACGTACAAGCAATTTACACATTATGTATAAGTTTATACACGTTATGTACAAGCATTATACACACTATATACATGCAATATACAAGCATTGCACACACTGAATGCATGAATTATACACATTATATATAAGTTTATACAATCATTATACACTATGTTCAATTCTATATACAAGTATTATACATATTATGTACATATTTAAACATGTTATGTACAAGCATTATACACACTATTCATAAATATTATACACTCTGAATAAGTTTATATATATTACGTACAAATTTATATAAGCATTGTATATGCTATATATATGCATTATACATGCTATATAAAAGTAATATACACACTACGTATTAGTTTATATAAGTATTATGCATACTATTTAGAAGTTTATACACGCTATTTATAAATAATGTACACACTATGTACAAGTTATATACACATTATGTACAAGTTTTATATGTAATATATATGTATTATACACACTATGTAAAATTTTATGCATGATATGTACAAGTATTTTACACACTATAAATAAAAATTATACATACTATGTATATGTTTATATATGTTATATATAAGCAATATAAACACTATGTATATGGTATGTATAAGTATTATACATAACATGTATAAGTTTATACATCCTATGTACAAGCTTTATATATGAATTATAAAAATTTATACATGTTATGTACAAGTATTTTACACACTATGTACAAGTTTGTACATTCTATGTACAAGTATTATACATACTATGTATAAGTTTATACACGTTATATACAAGCATTATTCATATTATGTATAACTTTGAACACACTATATATAAGAATTATAAACACTATGTACAAGTTTTATACACACTATGTACAAGTTTTATATATAATATACAAGAATTATACACACTATGTACGAGTTTATACACCTTTGTACAACCATTTTACACACTATAAAAAAGAATAATACAAATTATGTATAAGTTTATACATGCTATATACAAGTGTTATACACACTATGTACATAGTATGTATAAGTATTATACACACTATGTACAAGCATTATACATGAATTATATAAGTTTATATATATTATATACAAGTATTTTACACACTATGTATAAGTTTGTACATGCTTTATACAAGTATTATACACACTATGTATAAGTTTATACACACAATATACAAGTAGATACACACTATATATAAGTTTATACATGCTATGTACAACCATTATACACATATATATATATATATATATATATATATAAACACTATATATAAGTATTTTAAAACTAAGTACAAGTTTATACATGCTATGTATAAGTATTATACACACTATGTATAAGTTCATATAAGTATTATGGATGCAATGTATAAGCATTATATATACTATTTATAAGTTTATGCATTCTATGTACAAGCATTATACACACTATTTACAAATATTATACACACTATGTAAAAGTTTATTCAAACATTATACACACGCCATGTAGAAGTATTAAACAAACTACATACACGTTTATACACGCTATGTATAAAGATTATACAAACTATGAACAAGTTTATGCACATTATTTACAAGTTTATACACACTATGTGTAAAGATTATACACACCTTATATAAGTTTATACATGCTATATATATTATTTTTACACATTATGTGTAAGTTTAAACATGCTTTGTATAAGGCTTATACATATTATGTATAAGTTTATATACGATACATACATAATTTTTACAAACTATGTGCAAGTTTATAGACGCTTTGAACATGTATTATACATGCTATGTGCAAGTATTATAAACACTATATATAAGTTTATATAAATATTGTACATGTTATGTACAAGGTTATACATGTTATGTATAAGCATTATATATATTATATATAACCATTATACACACTATGTACACACTATATACGAGCTTTGCACATACTATATATAAGAATTTTACACATTATATATAAGTTTATACAAGCATTTTACACTATGTTCAATGCTATATACAAATATAATACACACTATTCATAAGTATTATCTACTATGAATAAGTTTATAAACACTATGTACAGATTTTTATAAATTATAAAAAAATATTGTACATGTAATATACAAGCATTATACACACTATATAAAAATATTATACATATTATGTATAAGTTTATACAAGAATTATGCATACTATGTAGAAGTTTATACACGATATCGATAAGTAATAGACACACTATGTACAAGTTTATATACGCTATGTATAAGCATTATATATATTATGTATAAGTTTGTTCACTTTATGTATAAGCATTATAAACACTATGTATAAGTTTTTACATATTATGTACAAGTTTTACATGCAATATATAAGTATTATACACACTATGTATGAGTTTATACACGATATGTACAGGGATTTTACAAACTTTAAATATGAGCTATCTATAAATAATATACACAATATATACAAGTTTATACCGATATGTACAAGAATTATATAGATTATGTATAAGTTAGTACACACTGTGTATAAGCATTATAAACACTATGTATAAGTTTTATACATTATATACAAGTTTTGCATGTAATATACAAGTATTATACACACTATGTACAAGTTTATACATGACATGCCAAACATTTTACATAATAAAAATAAGAATTATACACTTTATATAAGTTTATACATGCTATATATTAAAATTATACACATTTTGTATAAGTTTCTGCACACATGGTATGTATAATTATTATACACATTTTGTACAAGTTTATTTATGCTTTATGCAAGCATTATAGATGAATTATATAAGTTTATACACGTTAATTACAAGCATTTTACACTTTATATATAAGTTTGTATAAGTTATATACAAGTATTATACTCACTATGTATAGGTTTATACACGCAATGTATAAGTTTATACACACTATAAACAAGTTTAAACATGCTATGTATAAGCATTACACACACTATATATATGTTTGTAAACACTATATATAAGCATTATAGGAACTATATACAAGCATTATACATACTATGTACAAATTTATACAAGTATTATACACACTATGTACAAGTTTATATAAGATTTATACACGCTAAGTAATAGTTTATTAATTTTATATATAACTATTATACACACTATTAACAAGCTTTATACATAATATGTACAAGTTTATTTAAACATTATACAGATGCTATATACAAGTATGATATAAACTATGTATAAGTTTATATATGCTATGTATAAGGATTATACAAACTATGAACAAGTTTATGCACATTATGTAAAAGTTTATACACGTGGTGTATAAGAATTATACAGACTATGTATAAGTTTATACACGCTATAAACAAAATTTTAACACACAATGTGCAAATTTATATATGTTATGTATAAGTCTTATACATATTATGTAAAAGTTTAAAAATGCTATATACATAATTTTTACACATTTTGTGCAAGTTTATACACGCTATGTATAAGTATTATACATGCTATATATAAGTATTATATACACTATGTATAAGTTTATACAAATATTATACAAGATATGTACAAGTTTATACAAGCTATGTATAATCATTATATATATTATGTATAAGTTTACACACGTTATATACAAGCATTATATAAAGTATGTACACTCTATATACGAGCATTACACAAACTATATAAATGAATTATAAACATTATATATAAGGATATACAAGCATTCTACACTACTTTCAATGCTATATATAAGTATTATACACACTATGCATAGATTTATACATGCTATGTACAATATTATACACAGTATTCATAAGTTTTATACACTCTGAATAAGTTTATATAGACTATATAAAAGTTTATATATATAAACATTTTATATGCTATATACAAGCATTATACATATTCTATAAAAGTATTATACACACTACGTATAAGTTTATACAACCATTACGCATACTATGTAGAAGTTTATACAAGCTATCTATAAATAATATACACACTATATACAAGTTTATACCGCTATGTATAAGTATTATACATATTATATATAAGTTAGTACACACTATGCATAAGCATTATAAACTATATGTATAAGTTTTATACACACTATGTACAAGTTTTACATGCAATATACATGTATTATTACAAACTATGTACAAGTTTATACATGACATGTCAATCATTTTACCTACTATAAATAAGAATTATACACACTTTGTATAAGTTTATACACGCTATATATAAGCATTATACACAATATATTAATGGTATGTAAAAATATTAAACACACTTTATATAAGTTTATATATGGTATGTATAAGCTTTATACATGAAATATATAAGTTTATACACATTATATACAAGCATTTTACACACTATATACAACTTTGTACATGTTATACATAAGTATTATACATACTGTGTACAAGTTTATACATGTAATATATAAGTTTATACATGCAATATAAAAGTTTATACATGCTATGTACAAGCATTATACACACTATGTATATGTTTATAAAGACTATATATAAGAATTATAAATACTATGTACAAGTATTATACACACTATGTATTAGTTTATACAAGCATTATACACACTATGTACAAGTTTATATAAGAATTATTCACACTATGTAAAAGTTTATACATTTTATATATAAGCTTTGTACACAATATTTTCAAGCATTATACATACTATATATAAGTTTATTTAAAGATTATACACACACTATATACAAGCATTATACATACTATGAATAAATTTCTACACGCTATCTATAAGGATTATACAAACTATGAACAAGTTTATGCACATTATGTTAAAGTTTATACACGTTATATATAAGGATCATACACACCATGTATAAGTTTATACTCGCTATATATGAAATTTTTACATACTATATGCAAGTTTATACATGCTATTTATGAGCTGTTACATTTTATGTAGAAGTTTATAAATGCTATATAAATAATTTTTGCACACTATGTGCAAGTTTATACACGCTATATACAAACATTATATATGATATGTACAACTATTATACACACTATATATAAGTTTATACAAACATTTTATATATTATGAACAAGTTTATACATGCTATGTATAAGCATTGTACACATTATTTATAATTTTATACACATTATGTACAAGCATTATACATACTAAGTACATGCTATATATGAGCACTGCACACAGTATATACATGAATTATACACATTATATATAAATTTATACGATCATTCTACACTAAACTCAATGCTATAATCAAGTATTATACACACTACGTATATATTTATACATGCTATGTACAAACATTATATCCACTATTCATAAATATTATACACTCTGAATAAGTTTATATACAGTATGTGAAAGTTTATACAAGTTATATATAAGAATTTTACATGTTATATACCAGCATTATATATGCTATATAAAAGTATTTACACACTATGTTTAAGTTTATATAAGCATTATGCATACTATATAGAAGTTTATACACACTATATATAAATAATATACATACTATGTACAAGTTTATACATGATATGTACAAGCATTATATATATTATTTATAAGTTTGTACACACTATGTATAAGTTTTATAAATAATATATAGAAGTTTTATACACACTATGTATAAGTTTTACAAGCATTATACAAGTATTATACACACTTTGTACAAGTTTACACCCGATATGTACAAGCATTACACAAATTTAACACGCTATAAATATGATTTATAAACACCATGAATAAATTTATACATGCTATATATAAGTATTATACACACTGTGTACAAGGATTGTATAAATATTATACACATTATGTATAAATTTATACACGATATGTATAAGTATTATATATGAAATATACAAGTTTATACATGCTATATACAAGCGCTTTACACAATATATATAATTTTGTACATGGTATGTTCAAGTATTATACACACTATGTGCAAGTTTATACCGCAATACATAAGTTTATAGACACTTCATACAAGTTTGTACATGCTATGTATAAGCATTATACACACTATGTATATGTTTGTAAACACTATATATAAGCATTATAAAAATTATATACAAGTTTGTATATGCTATGTACAACCATTATACACACTATGTACAAGTTTATAAAAGTATTATAGATGCTATGTATAAGCATTATACATACTATTTATAAGTTTATACAAGCATTATACACACTATGTATAAGTTTATATATTATATATACAAGAATTATACACACTATTTTCAAGCATTATACATACTATGTACAAGTTCATTTAAACATTATACACACGTTATGTACAGGCATTATATAAACTATGTATAAGTTTATACATGCTATGTATAAGGAATATATAAACTTTTAACAAATTTATGCACATTATGTAAAATTTTATACACGTTATGTATATGGATTATACACACCATGTATAAGTTTATACAAGATATATACATAATTTTTACACACTATGTGCAAGTTTATACATGCTATATATAAGGCTTATACATACTATGTATAAGTTTATAAATGCTATATACATAATTTTTATACACTATGTGCTAGTTTATACATGCTATGTATAAGCATTATATATGCTATGTATTAATATTATACAAACTATGTGCAAGTTTATAAAAATATTGTTCATGTTATGAATAAATTTATACATGCTATTTATTATCATTATACACATTATGAATAACTTTACACATGTTTGGTACAAATATTATACACACTATGTACATGCTATATACGAGCATTGCACACACTATATACATGAATTATATAAATTATATATAAGTTTATACAAGCATTCTATGCTCTGCTCAATGCTATATACAAGTATTATACACTTTATGTATATATTTATATATATTATGTACAAGTATTATACACACTATATGCAAGTTTATACATGCTATGTTTAAGAATTATATACACTATGCATAAGTTTATACAAATATTATATAATTTATGTACAAGTTTGTACATAATAATTATAAGCATTATACACAATATATATAAGTTTATATATGTTATGTACAAGCATTATACACACTATGTATATGCTATATATGTGCATTGTACACACTGTACTCATGAATTATACATATTATATTTAAGTTTATACAAGCAATATACACTACTTTCAATGCTATATACAAGTATTATACACACTATATACATATTTATACATGCAATGTACAAACATTATATACACTATTCATAAGTTTTGAACACTCTGAATAAGTTTATATACACTATGTAAAAGTTTATACAAGCTATATATAAACATTTTATAATTATATACAAGCATTATGCATACTATGTAGAAGTTAATACACGCTATCTATAAATAATATACACACTATATACTAGTTTATACCGCTATATACAAGTATTATATATATTATGTTTAAGTTTATTCACACTATGTATAAGTATTATAAATACCATGTATAGATTTTATACAAATTATGTACAAGTTTTACATGCAATATATAAGTATTATACACAGTATATATAAGTTTTACAAGATATATACAAGCATTTTACTCACTATAACTAAGAATTATACACAATATGTATAAGTTTATACATGCAAAATATAAGCTTTATGCACACTATGTACTTGGTATGTATAAGTATTAGACACACTATGTACATATTTATACATGCTATGTACAATCATTATACATGAATTATAAGTGTTTATACATGCTATGTATAAGAATTTTACACGCTATGTAAAAGTTTGTACATGCTATGTATAAGTATTATAAATACTATATATAAGTTTATACATACAATATATAAGCTTATACATACTATGTATAAGTTTATACATGTTATGTACAAATATTATACACATTATGTATATATTTGTAAAGATTATATATAAGCATTATAAAAACTAAGTACAAGTTTATACATGCTATGTACAAGCTTTATACACACTATGTATAAGTTTATACAAATATTATTGATGCTATGTGCAAGCATTATATACAAGTTTTTACATTCTATGTACAAACATTATACACACTATTTACAAGCATTATACATATAATATAAAAGTTTTTTCAAATATTATACACATGCTATGAACAAATATTATATAAATTACATACAAGTTTATACACACTATGTAAAGGATTATACGAACTATGAACAAGTTTATGCACATTATGTACAAGTTTATTCACACTATGTATAAGGATTATACATACTATATATAAGTTTATACATGCTATATATATAATTTTTACACACTATGTACAAGTTTATACATGCTATGTATAATGCTTATACATACTATTTATAAGTTTATATATGCTATATACATAATTATTACAAACTATGTGCAAGTTTGTAGATGTTATGTATAAGTATTATATACGTTATATGCAAGTATTATACACACTAAGTATAAGTTAATGTAAATATTATATATGTTATGTATAAGGTTATACATATTATGTATAAGTATTATACATATTATGTATAAGCTTTATACACACTATGTACACACTATATACGAGCTTTTTACACACTATATACATGAATTATACATATTATATATAAGTTTATAAGAACATTCTACACTATGTTCAATGCTATATACAAGTATTATATACACTATGTACATATTTATATACGATATATGCTAGCATTATACACACTATTCATAAGTATTATACACTCTGAATAAGTTTATAAACTCTATGTACAAGTTTATACAAGCTATATATAAATATTATAAATTAATATACAAGCATCATACACACTATATAAAAAAATTATACACATTATATATAAGTTTATACAAGTATTATGCATACTATGTTAAATTTTATAAACTCTATCAATAAGTAATACACACACTATGTACAAGTCTATATATACTATGTACAAGCATTATATATATTATATATAAGTTTGTACACTTTATGTATAAACATTATAAACACTATGTACAAGTTTTATACACACTATGTTCAAATTATACATGCAATATATAATTATTATACACACTATGTATAAGTTTATACACGATATATACAAACATTTTATACACTATAAATAAGAATTATACACACTAAGTATAAGTTTATAAAAGCTATATATAAGCATTATACATACTATGTATATGATATGTATAATTATTATAAACACTATATATAAGTTTATACATATTATATACAAGAATTATACATGAATTATTCTTGCTATGTACAATTTTATACACACTATATACAAGTTTATACATATTATTTACAAGCATTATACACACTATATATATATATTTGTAAACACTATATATAAAAACTAAGTATAAGTTTATACATATTATGTTCAAGCATTATACATACAATGTATAAGTTATACAAGTATTATAGATGATATGTACAAGCATTATATACATAATAAACAAATTTATACAATTATTATACACATTATGTATAAATTTATAAATGATCAGCATTGTACATACTATGTATAAGTTTATACAAGTATTATAGATGATATGTACAAGCATTATATACACAATATACAAGTTTATACAAGTACTATACACATTATGTATAAGTTTATAAATTGTCTTTACAAGCATTATACCCACTATTTACAAACATTATATACACTATATACAAGTTTATTCAAACATTATACACGATCTATGTACAAGGATTATATAGACTATGTTCAAATTTATACATGATATGTATAAGGATTATATAAACTATGAGCATATTTATGCTCAATATTTATAAGTTTATATAGGCTATGTATAAGAATTATACACACTAAGTACAAGTTTATACATGTTGTATACATTATTTTTGCACACTATGTGCAAGTTTTTACATGCTATATATAAGGCATATACATATTATGTATAAGTTTATAAATGCTATATACATAATTTTTACACACTATGTGCAAGTTTATACATGCTATGTATATGTATTATACATGTTATATACAGGTATTATATACACTATATACAAGTTTATACAAACCTTGTACATGTTAGATACAAGTTTTTAGATGCTATGTACAAGCAATTTACATATTATGTATAAGTTTATACACGTTATGTACAAGCATTATACACACTATAAACACGCAATATACGAGCATTGCACACACTGAATGCATGAATTATACACATTATATATAAGTTTATACAATCATTTTATACTACATTCAATTCTATATACAAGTATTATACACATTATGAACATATTTAAACATGTTATGTACAAGCATTATACACACTATTCATAAATATTATACGCTCTCAATAAGTTTATATATACTATATACAAGTTTATATAAGCATTGTATATGCTATATACATGCATTATACATGATATATAAAAGTAATATGCACACTACGTATTAGTTTATACAAGTATTATGCATACTATTTAGAAGTTTGTACACCCTATTTAAAAATAATATACACACTATGTACAAGTTATATACACATGTACATGTTTTACATGTAATATATAAGTATTATACAAATATATAAAAGTTTATACATGATATATACAAGTATTTTACACACTATAAATAAGTATTATACATACTATATATATGTTTATACATGATATATATAATTAATATACATAATATGTATGTGGTATGTATAAAACTTATACATAATATGTATAAGTTTACTCTGTACAAGTTTATACATGCTATATACAAGCATTATACATATTATGTATAACTTTGTACACACTATGCATAAGAATTATAAATACTATGTACAAGTTTTATACACACCATGTACAAGTTTTACATGTAACATACAAGTATTATACACACTATATACGAGTTTATACACATATGTACAACCATTTTACACACTATAAAAAAGAATTATACAAATTTTGTATAAGTTTAGACATGTTATATATAAGTATTATACAAACTATATACATAATATGTATAAGTATTATACACACTATGTGCAAGTTTAAGTTTATATATGCTATATACAAATATTTTACACGCTATGTATAAGTTTGTACATGCTGTGTACAAGTATTAAACACACTATGTATAAGTTTATACACATAATATTTAAGGATATACACACTATATATAAGTTTATACATGCTATGTACAAGCATTATACACATTATATATATATATTTGTAAACTCTGTATATAAGTATTTTAAAACTAAGTACAAGTTTATACATGCTATGTACAAGTATTATACACACTATGTATAAATTCATATAAGTATTATGGATGCTATGTACAAGCATTATACATATTATTTACAAGTTTATACATTCTATGTACAAGCATTATACACACTATTTATAAATATTATACACACTATATAAAAATTTATTCAAATATTATACACACGCTATGTAGAAGTATTATACAAAAAGCATACAAGTTTATACACGCTATGTATAAAGATTATACAAACTATGAACAAGTTTATGCACATTATTTACAAGTTTATACACACTATGTATAAAGATTATACACACCATATATAAGTTTATACATGATATATATATAATTTTTACACATTATGTGTAAGTTTATACATGCTTTGTATAAGGCTTATACATACTATGTATAAGTTTATATATGCTATATATATATAATTTTTATAAACTATGTGCATGTTTATAGACGCTATGAACAAGCATTATGCATGCTATGTGCAAGTATTATACACACTATATATAAGTTTATACAAATATTGTAAATGTTATGTACAAGGTTATACATGCTATGTATTAGTTTTATACATATTATGTATAACCATTACACACACTATGTATACACTATATACGAGCTCTGCACACACTATATACATGAATTATATACATTATATATAAGTTTATACAAGCATTCTACACTATGTTCAATGCTATATACAAGTATTATACACACAATATACATATTTATACATGCTATATATAAGTATTATACCTACTATTCATAAGTATTATCTACTCTGAATATGTTTATAAATACTATGTACAAGTTTATACAAGCTATATATAATCATTATACATGTAATATACAAGCATTATACATACTATATAAAAATATTATACATATTATGTATAAGTTTATACAAGAATTATGCATACTATGTACAAGTTTATACTTGATTTTGATATGTAATTCACACACTATGTACAAGTTTATATACGCTATGTACAAGCATTATATATATTTTGTATAAGTTTGTGCACTTTATGTATAAACATTATAAACACTATGTACAAGTTTTTACACATTATGTACAAATTTTACTTTCAATATATAAGTATAATAAACACTATGTACGAGTTTATACACGATATGTACAAAGATTTTACAAACTATAAATATGAATTATACACACTATGTTTAGGTTAATACACATTATATATAAGTATTTTACACACTATGTACATGGTATGTATAGGTATATGCACACTATGTACAAGTTTATACATGCTATGTACAAGCTTTATACATGAATTATACAAGTTTATACATGCTATTTACAAGTATTTTACATACTATGTATAAGTTTGTACATGCTATGTAAAGATTTATACATGCTATATATAAGTTTATACATGCTATATATAAGTTTATACACACTATATGCAATTTTATACATGCTATGTTCAAGCATAATACACAATATGTATATATTTGTAAATACTATATGTATGCATTATAAAAACTATATATAAGTTAGTACATGTTATGTACAAGAATTATACACACTATGTATAAGTTTATACAACTATTATAGATGCTATGTATAAGCATTATACACATAATATATAAGTTTATACAAGTATTATGCACACTATGTATAAGTTTATATATTATATGTACAAGCATTATACATACTATTTATAAGTATTATAGACACTATGTACAAGTTTATTCAAATATTATACATAATCTATGTACAAGCATTTTATAGACTATGTACATATTTATACACGCTATGTATAAGGATTATATAAACTATGAACAAGTTTATGCTCATTATTTACAAGTTTATACAGGCTATGTATAAAAATTTTACACACCATGTATAAGTATATATACGCTATATACATCATTTTTACACACTATGTATAAGTTTATACATGTTATATATAAGACTTATACAAATCATGTATAAGTTTATAAATGCTATATACATAATTTTTAATTCAATCAAATGAAAAATTTATCATATTCTTGCATTGATAAAAAAAAAAATACATTTTTGTTCTTCTTTTAACGTCCTTTCGTTATTTTATGTTTAATTTTTTTCTGATATTTCTTATGTGATGGTTTTATAGTGTTGTTAGTTTCTTTTTTGTACTTTCTACTTTGTATTTTGTTTCTAATTTCTACTCCTTTTTGTGATGTCAAAAGGGGGAGTTATGGTAGTGTTAGTGAATTAGTTTTGTTTCAAAGTTTATAAATGCTATGTACAAATATTCAACATGCTATGTATAAGTATTATACACACTATATACGAGTTTATATAAACTTTGTACATGTTAGGAAGAAGTTTTTAGATGCTATGTATAAGCATTATACACACTATGTATAAGTTTATACACGTTATGTACAAGCATTATACATACTATGTACACACTATATACATTAATTATACACATTATATATAAGTTTATACAATCATTTTACACTATTTTCAATTCTATATACAAGTATTATACACATTATGTAAATATTTAAACACGCTATGTACAAGAATTATACACACTATTCATAAGTATTATACACTCTGAATAACTTTATATATACTATGTAAAAGTTTATATAAGTTATATATAACCATTGTACATGTTATACACATGCATTATACATGTTATATAAAAGTAATACCCATACTATGTATCAGTTTACATAAGTATTTTTCATAATATGTAGAAGTTTATTCACATTAAGTACAAGTTTTACATGACATATATAAGTATTATACACACTATGTAAAAGTTTATACACGATATGTATAAGTATTTTACACACAATAAATGATAAGTATACACACTATGTATATGGTAGGTATAAGTATTATACATAATTTATATAAGTTTATACATGCTATTTACAAGCATTATACATGAAGTATAAAAATTTATATACGTTATCTACAAGTATTTTACACACTATGTATAAGTTTATACATGCTATGTACAACTATTATACATATTATGTACAAGTTTATACACACTATATACAAGCATTAAACATATTATGTATAAATTTATGCACACTATGTATAAGCACTATAAACACTACTTACAAGTTTTACACACACTATGTATAAGTTTTACAAGTAATATATAAATATTATACATATTATGTATAAGTTTATACATGATATGTACAAGCATTTTACATACTATAAAAAAGAATTATACACATTATGTATAAGTTTATACATGCTATATCTAAGCATTATACACTCTATGTATATAATATGTATAAGTATAATACACACAATGTACAAGTTTATACATGCTATTACAGGCATTATATATTAATTATATAAGTTTATATACGCTAAGTACAAGTATTTTATATACTATATATAAGTTTGCATATGCTTTGTACAAGTATTACACATACTATGTATAAGTTTATACTTACAATATACAAGTATATACACAATATATATAAGTTTATACATGCTATGTACAAGCATTATACACATTATGTATATATTTGTAAACACTAAATATAAGCATTTTAAAAACTATGTACAAATTAATACATGCTTTATACAAGCATTATACATACTATGTATAAGTTTATACTGGCATTATACACACTATGTACAAATATTATACACATAATATATAAGTTTATACAAGCATTATATACACTATATACAAGATACATTACATGTACAAGTATTATACACACTATTTTATAAGCATTATACAGACTATGTATAAGTTTATTCAAATATTATACACACGCTATGTACAAGCATTATACAGACTATGTACAAGTTTATACACGCTATGTATAAGGATTATACAAAATATGAGCAAGTTTATGCATATTATTTACAAGTTTATACATGGTTTATATAAGAATTATACACATAATGTATAAATTTATACATGATATATACATCATTTTTACATACTATATGCAAGTTTATACATACATTATATAAGGTTTATACATATTATGTTTAAGCTTATAAATGCTATATACATAATTTTTTCACACTATATGCAAGTTTATACATGTTATGAACAAGTATTAAACATGCTATGTACTAGTATTATATACACTTTGTACAAGTTTATACAAACTTTGTACATGTTAGGTACAAGTTTTTAGATGCTATGTATAAGCAATTTACATTTTATGTATTAGTTTATAGACGTTATATACAAGCATTATACACACTATGTACACGCTATATTCGACTACTGCACATGATTTTTACATGAATTATACATATTATATATAAGTTTATACAATTATTTTACACTATGTTCAATTCTATATACAAGTATTATACTCAATATGTACATATTTAAACATGCTTTGTACAAGCATTATACATACTATTTATAAGTATTATATTTACTGAATAAGTTTATATATACTACATATAAGTTAATACAAGCTATATTTAAGCATTGTACATGCTATATACAAGCATTATACACACTATATAAAAGTATTATATACACTACATATAAGTTTATATAAGTATTATGCATACTATATAGAAGTTTAAACATGCTATTTATAAATAATATACACACTATGTAAAAGTAATATACAAATTATGTATAGGTTTTATAAGTAATATACAAGTATGATACACACTATGTACAAGTTTATATATGACATGTACAAACAATTTACACACTATATATATATATATATATATATATATATATTTATTATATATATTATATACTATATATATATATATATATACACGCTATATATAAGCATTATACACATAATGTATATGATATGTATAAATAAAATACACAATATGTATGAGTTTGTACATGCTATGTACAAGCATTATACATGAATTATAAAATTTTATACACGTTATGTACAAGCATTTTACACATTACGTATAAATTTATATATGCTATGTACAAATATTATATTCACTATGTACAAGTTTATACATGCTATATACAAGCATTATATATATTATGTATAAGTTTGTACACACTATATATAAGCATTATAAATATTATGTTTAAGTTTTATACACACTATATATAAGTTTTACGTGCAATATACAAGTATTATACTCACTATGTACAAGATTATACACGATATGTACAAACATTTTACACTATATAAATTAGAATTATACATATTATGTATAGGTTTATACACGCTATATATAAGTATTATACACAGTATGTACATAGTATGTATATGTATTATACACACTATGTATAAGTTTATATATGCTATGTACAAGCATTATACTTGAACTATATAAGTTTATATACGCTATGTACAAGTATTTTACACACTATGTATAAATTTATACATGCTATATACAAATATTATACGCATTATGTATAAGTTTATACACATAATATATAAATTTATACACACTATATACAAGTTTATACATGCTATGTACAAGCACTATGTATATATTTGTAAATACTATATATAAGCATTATAAAAACTATGTACAAGTTTATACATACTACGTACAAGCAGTATACATACTATGTACAAGTTTATACAAGTATTACAGATGCTATGTACAAGTATTATACACACTATGTACAAGTTTATACAAGTATTATACACGCTATGTATAAGTATTATACACACTATTTACAAGCATTATGCACACTATATACAAGTTTATTCAAACATTATACACACGTTATATATAAGCATTATACAGACTATGTATAAGTTTATGCATGCTATGTATAATGATTATACAAACTATGAATAAGTTTATGCATATTATATACATGTTTATACACACTATGTATATGGATTATACACACCATGTATAAGTTTATACACGCTATATACATAATTTTTTCACACTATGTATAAGTTTATACATGCTATGTATAAGGCTTATACAACTTATGTATAAGTTTGTAAATACTATTTACATAATTTTTACACAATATATGCAAGTTTATACATGCTATGCACAAGGATTATACATGCTATGTACAAGTTTATACAAAACATTGTACATATTATGTATAAGTTTATACATGCTATGGATAAGCATTATACACATTATTTATAAGTTTATACATGTTATGTATAAAAATTATACAAGCTATATACATGCTATATACGAGTATTGCATACACTATATACATGAATTATACATATTATATATAAGTTTAAATAAATATTCTACACTACATTCAATGCTACATATAAGTATTTTATATAATATGTACATATTTATGCATGCTATGTACAAACATTTTATACACTATTCATAAGTATTCTATATTCTGAATTATTTTATATACAGTATGCACAAGGTTATAGAAGCTATATATAAGCCTTGTAGATGTTAAACATAAGCATTATACATGCTATATAAAAGTATTATACACACTACGTATAAGTTTATTCAAGTAATATGCATACTATATAGAAGTTTATACATGCTATCTATAAATAATATACATACTATATATAAGTTTATACACAATATCTACAAGCTTTATACATATTATTTATAAATTTGTACGCACTATGTATAAGCACTATAAACATAATATACAAGTTTTATACGCACTAAGTATAAATTTTACAAGTAATATACAAGTATTATATTAACTATATACCAGTTTATACATGATATCTACAAGTATTTTACACACTATAAATAAGAATTATATAAACTATGTATAAATTTATACAGGCTATATTTATGCATTATACACACTATGTATATGATATGTATAAGTATTATACACTCTATGTAAAAGTTTATACATGTTATGTATAAGCATTATGCATAATTTATATAAGTTTATACATACTATGTACAAGTATTTTACAAACTATGTATAAATTTTTACATGCTATAAACAAGTATTAAACGCACTACTATGTACAAGTTTATACACACTATATACAAATTTATCCATGCTATGTATAAGCATTATAAACACTATGTATATGTTTGTAAAAACTATATATAATCATTATAAAAACTATATACAAGTTTGTACATGTTATGTACATGAATTATACACACTATGTATAAGTTTATATGAGTATTATAGATGCTATATATAAGCATTATACATACTATATGCAAGTTAATATTTGAATTATGCACACTATGTACAAGTTTATTCAAACATTATACATACGCTATATACAAGCAATATTCAGTCTATGTACAAGTTTATACACGCTATGTATAAGTATTTATACATAATAGTTATAATTCTTATAGATAGCATGTATAAACCTATACATAGTGTGTATATTATTTATAGATAGCTTGTATAAACTTCTATATAGTATGCATAATGCTTGTATAAAATTATACGTAGTATGTATAATACTTTCGTATAGCATGTATAATACTTATATATAGCATGTATAATACTTATATATAACTTGTATAAACTTATACATAGTGTATATAAACTTATTTAGAGTGTATAATAGTTATGAATAATGTGTATAATGCTTTTACACAGCTTGTATAAAATATACATAGTGTATATAATACTTGTATTTAGCATCGAACGTAGTGCAGAATGCTTATACAAAATTATATATAATATGTATAATTCATGTATACAATGTGTGAAATGCTCATATATAGCGTTCACATAATGTATATAATGCTTATACATAATGTGTATAAACTTATACATAATGTGTATAATGCTTATACATAGCATGTATAGACTTGTACATAACACATACAATATTTGTATAAACTTGTACATAGTGTGTATAATACTTATACATAGCATGTATAATCCTTATATATAGAGTATATAAATTTACTCATAGTGTGTAAAAATTATGTGTATAGCATTTATAAACTTATACATATTATGTATAAGCCTTTATACATAGCATGTATAAACTTACACATAGTATGTAAAAATTATATATATAGCCTATATAAACTTATATATGGTGTGTATAATCCTTATACAAAGCGTGTATAAACTTATATATAGTCTATAGAATGCTTGTACATAGCGTGTGTATAATATTTGAATAAACTTGTATATAGTGTGTATAAGGCTTATAAATAGTGTGTTTAAATATAAAATGTATAAACTAATACATAGTGTGTATTATACTTGTATAAAATTTATAGTGTGTATAATGCTTGTACATAGCATCTATAATACTTTTATAAACTTGTACATAGTATGCTTAATGATTATACATAGCATGTATGAAATTGTTCATAGTTTTTATAATGCTTATATATAGTATTTACAAATATATATATAGTGTGTATAATGCTTGTACATTGCATGTATAAATTTGTACATAATATGTATAAACTTATAAATTGCGTGTATAAAATTGTACGTAGTGTGTATAATGCTTATACATAGCATATACAAACTGGTACATAGTGTGTAAAATGCTTATACATATCATGTATAAACTTATATAATTCATGTATAATGCTTATACATAACATGTATAAACTTATACATAGCATGTATAAATTTATACATAGTATGTATAATACTTATACATACCATATACATAGTGTGTATAATGCTTATATATAGTGTGTATAGACTTATACATAGTATGTATAACTCTTATTTATAGTGTGTAAAATACTTGTATATATTGTGTATAAACTTGTACTTAGTGTGTATAATACTTGATTATTGCATGTAAAACTTATACATAGTGTGTATAAAACTTGTACATAGTATTTATAATACTTATACATAGTATGTACAAATTTTTACATAATATGTATAATGCTTGTATATAGCGTGTTTAAACTTCTACATAGTATGCATAATGCTTATATAAACTTATATGTAATGTGTATAATACTTTTATATAGACTGTATAATGCTTATATATATCCTGTACAGTGCTTATATATTGCTTGTATAAACTTGTACATAGTGTATATAAAATTATTCAGAGTGTATAATACTTATGAATAGTATGTATATTGCTTATACATAGCGTGTATAAATATGAACATAGTGTGTATAATACTTGTATATAGCATTGAACGTAGTGTAGAAAGCTTGTACAAACTTATATATAAGATGTATAATTTATGTATATAATGTGTTCAATACTCGTATATACCGTGTACATAGTGTGTATAATGCT
This sequence comes from Dendrobium nobile, assembly GCA_022539455.1. Lineage (NCBI taxonomy): Eukaryota > Viridiplantae > Streptophyta > Magnoliopsida > Asparagales > Orchidaceae > Dendrobium > Dendrobium nobile. Next base: position 582,055 of record CM039722.1, on the reverse strand, counting down.
TGTACATAATATGTATAAACTTATACATAATGTGTATAATGCATATACATAGCATGTATAAATTTATACAGAATATGTACAATGATTATATAAACTTATACATAACATGCATAATACTTGTACATAGCATTTGTAATGCTTATATACATCATGTATAAACTTGCACATAGTGTGCAAAAATTATGTATATAGCGTTTATAAACTTATATATAGTATGTCTAAGCCTTATACATATCATGTATAAACTAACTCAAAGTGTGTTAAAATTATGTATATAGCCTGTATAAAATTATATGTGGTGTGTATAATTTTTATACATAGCGCGTATAAACTTATTCAAAGTTTTTGTAATCCTTATACATAATATGTATAATCTTTTACTTAGTTTGTATAATGCTTGTACATAGCACGTGTATATTATTTGAATAAACTTATACATAGTGTGTAAAATGCTTATAAATAGTGTGTATAATGCTTTTATATAGAATGTATAAACTTATAGAATGTGTGTATAATGCTTTTATATATTATTTAAAATACATGTATAAACTTGCATATAGTGTGTAAAATGCTTGTACATAATATGTACAAACTTTTACATAGTTTTTATAATGCTTACATATAGTGTTTATAAAACATACGCATTGTGTGTAGATTGCTTATTCATAGCATGTATAAATATGTATATAGTGTGTATAAACTTGTACATTGGTTGTATAAACTTGTGTATAGTGTGTATAATACTTGTACATAGCATGTACAAACTTATACATAGTGTGTAAAATATTTGTAAATAGTATCTATAAACTTGTATAATTCATGTATAATTCTTATACGTTGTATGTATGAACTTATACATAGTGTGTATAATACTTATACTTACCATATACATAGTGTGTATAATGCTTATATATAGAGTGTATAAACTTATTCATAGTGTGTTTAATTCTTATTTATAGTGTGTAAAATGTTTATACATATCGTGTATAAATTTGTACATAGTATTTATAATACTTGTATATTACATTAAAACTTATGCATAGTGGGTATAAAATATATACATAGTATTTATAATGCTTATACATAGTATGTACAAACTTATACATAATAAGTATAATACTTTTACATAGCATGTATAAACTTATACATAGTGTGTATTTTATTTATAGATAGCATGTATAAACTTCTACATAGTATGCATAATATTTGAATAAACTTAGATGTAGTGTGTATAGTACTTTTTTATAGCATGTATAGTGCTTGTATATAACAGGTAAATTACTTATATATAGCTTGTATAAACTTGTACATAGTGTATATAAACTTATTCAGAGTGTATAATACTTATGAATCATGTGTATAATGTTTGTACATAACATATATAAATATGTACATAGTTTGTATAATACTTGTATATAGCATTGAATGTAGCGTAGAATGCTTGTATAAACTTATATATAATGTGTATAATTCATGTATGCAATGCTCGTATATATCATGTATATAGTGTGTATAATATTTGTACATAATATGTATTAACTTATACATAATGTGTATAATGCTTTTACATAATATGTATAAACTTTTACATAACATGTACAATGATCATATAAACTTATACATAGCATGTATAATACTTGTACATATCATATATAATGCTTATACATAGCATGTATAATGCTAGTATATAGCGTGTATAAACTTGTACATAGTGTGTAAAATTATGTATATAGCATTTATAAACTTATATATAGTATGTCTAAGCCTTATATATAACATGTATAAACTTATACATAGTGTGTTAAAATTATGTATATAGCCTGTATAAACTTATATGTGGTGTGTACAATACATATACATGCGTGTATAAAAATATAAATAATATGAATAAACTTGTTCATAGTTTGAATAATCCTTATATATAATATGTATAAACTTTTACATAGTATGTATAATGCTTGTACATAGTGCTTGTATATTATTTGAATAAACTTGTACATAGTGTGTAAAATGCTTATAAATAGTGTGTATAATGTTTGTACATAAAATATATAAACTTATACATAATGTGTATAATGCTTATATATAGTGTTTACAAAATATATATATAGTGTGTATAATGCATATTCATAGCATGTATAAACTTGTATATAGTGTGTATAAACTTATACATTACTTTTATAAACTTGTACATAGTATTTATAATACTTGTACATAGCATGTACAAACTTGTGCATAGTGTGTAAAATGTTTGTAAAAAGCATGTATAAACTTGTGTAATTTATGTATAATTCTTCTACATTGTATGAATAAACTTGTACTTAGTATGTATAATACTTATACATAACATATACATAGTGTGTATAATACTTATATATAGCATGTATAAACTTGTACATAGTGTATATAATACTTGTATATTGCATTTAAAACTTATATATAGTATGTATAAAACTTATACATAGTGTGTATAGATATTATACATAGTGTGTACAAACTTATACATAATAAGTATAACGCTTGCACATAGCATGTATAAATTTGTACATAGTGTGTATATTATTTAAAGATAGCGTGTATAAACTTCTATATAGTATGCATAATATTTGAATAAACTTAGATGCAGTGTGTATAATACTTTTTTATAGAGTGTATAATGCTTGTACATAATATGTATAAACTTATACATAATATGCGTAATGCTTATACATAGTATGTTTAAACTTGTACATAACATGTATAATGATTGTATAAACCTATACATAGCATGTATAATATTTGTACATATCAATTATAATGCTTATACATAATATTTAAAAACTTGCACATAGTGTATAAAAATTATATATATAGTATTTATAAACTTATATATAGTGTGTATAAACCTTACACATAGCATGTATAAACTTGCAGATACTGTGAAAAATTATATATATAGCTTGTATAAACTTATACTCAAGGATAAGCCTTAAGCCCAAATCTTTTTTCTTTAGTCATTGATGTTCTCACTAGACATTTGCAAGAGGATGTACCTTGGTGTATGCTTTTTGCTGATGATATTCTTCTTGTTGATAAGACTAGAGCAGGAGTTGAAAGTAAACTTCAATTTTTGAAGTCAACATTAGAGATAAAAGTTTTTTGCTTGAGTAGATTTATAATGGAATATATGGAGTGTAATATTAGTAGTAATAGACCTAGTGAGGGGATTGTGACTTTGGGAGATCGAGTCATTAATAATAGTACACATTTTAGTTATCATGGATTTATTGTTCAGAGTGATGGTGAAATAGAGGGGGATATTATCAACAGAATTCAGGTAGGATGGTTGAAGTGGAGGAATGCATCGGGCTTGTTGTGTGATAGAAAGGCACCCCTCAATCTTAAGGGAAAATTCTATAAGATGGTATTGTGGCCTGCAATGCTTTATGGTGCTGAATGTTAGCCATTAAAAGAGAAGCATAATACTAAGTTAAGTGTGGCTAAGATGAGGATGCTCAGGTGGATGAGTTGCTTTACCATTAGGGAAAGGATATGAAATGAGCATATATGTGAAAAGATTGGAGTAGCTCCAGTAGAAGATAAGATTAGAGAGAGTCACCTTAGATGGTTTGGTCACATAAAATGGCGGCCTTCCAATGACCCATTTAGGAGAGTAGAGGTTTTAGATTTGACTTATATTAAGAAAGGTAGAGACAGACCTAAAAATACTTGGTTAGAAAATATTATGAATGACATTTCTTTATTAGATTTAAATGAGAATTTGTCCTCTAATTGAACACAATGGAGAAAAAGGATTCATGTAGCCGACCCCACGTAATGGGATAAATGCTTAATGTTGTTGTGTATAAACTTATACATGGTGTGTATAATCCTTATATATTACATGTATAAACTTGTATATAATGTGCATAAATTTGTTCATAAATTATATAATCCTTATACATAGCATGTATAAACTTGTACATAGTTTGTATAATGCTTGTACATAGCGCGTGTATAATATTTGAATAAACTTGTACATAGTATGTATAATTTTTTTAAATAGTGTGTATAATATTTATACATAGAATGTATAAACTTATACATAGTGTGTATAATACTTGTATAAACTTGTACATAGTATGTATAATGCTTGCATATAACATCTATAATACTTGTATAAACTTGTACATAGTGTATATAATACATGTACATAGCATGTACAAACTTGTACATAGTTTTTATAATGTTTATATATAGTATTTGCAAACATATACATAGTTTGTATAATACTTGTTCATAGCATGTATAAACTTGTACATAGAGTGTATAAACTTGTATATTACATGTATAAACTTGTATATAGTGTGTATAATGCTTGTACATAGCATGTACAAACTTATATATAGTATATAAAAAGTTTGTACATAACATGTATAAACTTGTATATTTTATATATAATGCTTATACATAACATGTATAAATTTGTACATAGTGTGTATAATATTTATATATACCATGAACATAGTGTGTATAATGCTTATATATAGCATATATAAACTTATATGTAGTGTGTATAATTCTTATTTATAGTGTGTAAAATGCTTGCACATATTATGTATAAACTTGTATATAGTGTGTATAACACTTGTATATTACATGTAAAATTTGTACAATATGTGAATAAAACTTGTACATAATATTTATAATACTTATACAAAATGTGTACAAACTTATATATAATATGTATAATGTTTAGACATAGTGAGTTTAAACTTGTACATAGTATGTATATTATTTGTAGATAGCGTGTATAAACTTCTAAATAGTATGCATAATGCTTATATGTAAAATACTTTTATTTAGCGTATATAAAGCTTATATATAGCATGTACAATACTTATATATAACTTTTGTAAACTTGTACATAATGTATATAAATATGTACATAGTGTATAATACTTATGAATAGTGTGTATAATGCTTGTACATAGTGTGTATAATACTTGTATATAGTGTTAAACGTAGTGTAGAATGCTTATATAAACTTATATATAAATTGTATAATATATGTATACAGTGTGTGCAATGCTCGTATATATCATGTATGTAGTGTGTATACTGTTTATACATAACATGTATACACTTGTATATAATGTGTGTAATGCTTATACATAGCATGTATAATGCTTGTACATAGCGTGTATAAACTTGAACATAGTACATAAAAATTATGTATATAGTATTTATAAACTTATACATAGTATGCATAAGTCTTATATATAACATGTATAAACTTGCACATAGTGTGTAAAAATTATGTATATAGCCTGTATAAACTTATATATGGTTATACATAGCGTGTATAAATAAATACATATTGTGCATAAACTTATTCATACTTTGTATAATTATTATACATTGCGTTTATAAACTTGTACATAGCTTTTATAATACTTGTATATAGCGTGTGTATAATATTTGAATAAACTTTTATATAGTATATATAATACTTGTAAATAGTTTATATAATACTTGTACATTGAATGCATAAACTTGTATATAGTATGTATAATATTTATTCAAACTTGTACATAGTATGTATAATGCTTGTACATAGTATATATAATACTTGTATAAACTATTATATAGTGTGTATAATGTTTGTACATAGCATGCACAAACTTGTACATAGTTTTTATAATGCTTATATATAGTATTTAGAAACACATACATAGTGTGTATAATGCTTGTACATAGCATGTATAAACTTATGCATAGTGTGTATATTATTTATATATAGCATGTATAAACTTCTACATAGTATGCATAATGCTTGTATAAACTTATACATAGTATGTATACTACTTTTATATAGGGTGTATAAAGGTTATATATAGCATGTGCAATGCTTATATATGGCTTGTTTAAACTTGTACATAGTATATTTAAACTTATTCATAGTGTATAATACTTAAAAATAGTTTGTATAATAATATTATATAGCGTGTTTAAATATGTACATAGTTTGTATAATACTTGTATGTAGAATTGAACGTAGTGTAGAATACTTGTATAAAATTATACATAATGTATATAATTCATGTATACAATGTGTGTAATACTCGTATATGCTGTGTATATATTTTGTATAATGCCTGTACATAACGTGTATAAACTTATACATTTTATGTATAATGCTTATACATAATATGTATAAACTTGTACATAACATATACAATATTTGTATAAACTTATATATAGTGTATATAATACTTATACATAGTATATATAATACTTATACATAGCGTGTATAAAATTTCACATAGTGTGTACAAATTAGGTATATAGTATTTATAAACTTATACATAATATGTGTAAGCCTTATACATAGAATGTATAAATTTGTAGATAGTGTGTAAAAATTATGCATATAGCGTGTATAAATTTATACATGGTGTATATATTCCTTATATATAGCTTGTATAAACTTTACATAATATGTATAAACTTCTTCATAGTTAGTATAATCCTAATATATTGCGTGTATAAACTTGTATATAGCATGTGTATAATGTTTGAATAAACTTGTCCATAATGTATGTAATGCTTCTAAATAGTGTGTATAATGCTTTTACATAGAAAATATAAACTTATACATAGTGTGTATAAAGCTTGTATAAACTTGTACATACTGTGTATAGTGCTTGTACATAGCATATATAAACTTGTATATAGTTTTTATAACGCTTATATATAGTGTTTAGAAACATATACATAGTGTGTATAATATTTATAAATAGCATGTATAAACTTGAATATAATGTGTATAAACTTGTATATTAAGTGTATAAACTTATACATAGTGTATAAAATACTTACATATAGCATGTACAAACATGTATATAGTGTGTATAATGCATGTACATAACGTGTATAAACTTGTATAATTCATCTATAATGCTTGTACATAGCATGTATAAACTTATACATAGTGTATATAATACTTATACATGCCATGTACATAGTGTGTATAATTTTATATATAGCATATATAAACTTATACATAGTGTGTATAATTCTTATTTATAGTGTATAAAATGCTTGTACTTATCATTTATAAACTTATACATAGTGTGTATAATATTTGTATATTGCATGTAAAACTTGTACAAAGTGTGAATAAAACTTGTACATAGTATTTATAATACTTATACATAGTGTATACAAATTTATACATAATATGTATAATATTTGTACATAGCATGTATAAACTTACACATAGTGTGTATATTATTAATAGATAGCATGTATAAACTTGTACATTGTATGCATAATATTTGTATAAACTTATATGTAGTGTGCATAATACATTTGTATAGCATAGATAATGCTTGTATATAATATGTACAATGCTTATATATAGCTCGTATAAATTTATACATAGTGTATATAAACATATTCAAAGTGTATAATACTTATGAATAATGTTTATAATGCTTGTACATTATATGTATAAATATGTACATAATGTGTATAATACTTTTATATAGCATTGAACGTAATGTAGAACGCTTGTATAAACTTATATATAATATGTATAATTCATGTACACAGAGTGTCCAATGCTCATATATAGCATCTATATAGTGTATATAATGCTTGTACATAACGTGTATAAACTTATACATAATATGTATAATACTTACACATAGCATGTATAAACATGTACATAACATGTATAATATTTATATAAACTTATACATAATGTGTATAATACTTGTACATAGCAGGTATAATGCTTGTCCATAGCGTGTATAAATTTTTACATAGTGTGTAAAAAATATGTATATATCATTTATAAACTTCTACATAGTATGTATAATCCTTATACATAGCTTCTATAAACTTGCACATAGTGTGTAAAAATTATGTATATAACGTGTATAAACTTATACATTGTGTTTATAACCCTTATATATAACGTGTATAAACTTATACATAATATGCATAAACTTGTTCATAATTTGTATAATCCTAATATATATCATGTATAAACTTATACATAATTTGTATAATACTTATATATAAGCATTATAAAAACTATGAACAAGTTTGTGCATGCTATCTACAAGCATTATACACACTATGTACAAGTTTACACAAGTATTATAGATATAAACATATATATAGTGTGTATAATACTTTTACATAATAAGTATAAACTTATATATAGTGTCTATAAACTTTTACATTGTATGTGTAAACTTGTATATAGGGTGTATAATACTTGTAGATATCATATACAAACTTATACCTACTGTGTGAAATACTTATACATAGCATGTATAAAATTGTATAATTTATGTATAATGTTTGTACATATAATCTATAAACTTGTACATTATGTGTATAATACTTTTACATACCATGTATATAATATGTATATTACTTATATATAACGTGTATAAACTTATACAAAGTGTGTATATTTCTTATTTATAGCATGTTAAATGCTTGTAAATATCTTATATAAACTTATATATAGTGTGCATAATACCTGTATATTGCATGTAAAACTTGTACATAGTGTGTATAAAACTTATACATAGTGTGTGCAAACTTATACATAATATATATAATGCTTATACATAACATATATAAACTTGTACATAGTGCGTATATTATTTATAGATAATATGTATAAACTTCTACATAGTATGCATAAAGCTTTTATAAACTTATACAGTATAATACTTTTATATAGCGTGTATAATGCTTGTATATAATATGTGCAATGCTTATATATAGCTTATTAAAACTTGTACAAAATATATATAAACTTACTCAGAGTCTATAATACTTATGAATAGTATATATAATGCTTGAACATAGAGTGTATAAATATATACATTATGTGTATAATACTTATATGTAGCATTGAATGTATTGTAGAATGCTTGTATAAACCTAAATATATTGTATATAATTCATGTATACAGTGTGTGCAATACTCATATATAGTGTGAATATAGTGTGTATAATATTTATACATAATGTGTATAAACTTATAAATAATATGTATAATGCTTATACATAGCATTTATAAACTTGTACATAATATTTAAAATGCTTGTATAAGCTTGTACGTAGCGTGTATAATACTTGTATATAATATGTATAATGCTTGTATATAGCGTGTATAAACTTGCACATAGTATGTAAAAATTATATATATAGCGTTTATAAACTTATACATAGTATATTTAAGCCTTATATATATCATATTTAAACTTGCACATAGTGTGTAAAAATTATGTATATAGCATATATAAACTTATACATGGTGTGTATAATCCGTATACATAGTGTATATAAACTTGTAAATAATATGCATAAACTTGTTCATAGTTTGTTCAATCCTTATACATAGCGTGCATGAACTTGTACATAATGTGTATAATGCTTATAAATATAGTGTTTATAATGTTTGAATAAACTTGTAAATAATATGTTTATACACATAATTCATAAGTATTATATATTATAAATAAGTTCATATACAGTATGTACAAGTTTATATAAGCTATATATAAGCATTGTACATGCTATATACAAGCATTATACACATTATATAAAAGTATTATACACACTTCATATAAGTTTATATAAATATTATTCATAGTATGTAAAAGTTTTTACACACTATCTATAAATAATTTAATTAGATTATATATTAGTTTATACACTCTATCTATAACTATGTATATGGAATGTATAAGTATTATACACATTCTGTACACATTTATACATGCTATGTACAAGCATTATGCATGAATTATACAAGTTTATATATGCTATGTTCAAGCATTTTACACACTATGTACAAGTTTGTACGTGCTATGTATAAGTATTTTACACACTATGTATAAGTTTATACACATAATTTATAAGTTTATATACACTATATACAAGTTCATACATACTATGTATAAGCATTTAACACACTATGTATATATTTGTAAATACTATATATAAGCATTATAAAAATTATGTACAAGTTTGTATATGCTATGTACAAATATTATACACAATATGTACAAGTTTATACAAGTATTATAGATGCTATATATAAACATTTAGGGGTGTCAATATTTGACCCAACCCGAAAACCCGACCAGGACCCGACCCAAAAAATTTGGGTTGGACCCGACCCGTTTGATAAACGGGTCGGGTTCGGGTTCTCTAATTCGACCCGTTTGATGAACGGGTCGGGTTCGGGTTGACCCGGCGGGTTGCCGGGTCAACCCGCAAACCCGTTTATTTTAAAAAATGGTTTGGAATAAACTTGTACATAGTGTGTATAATACTTTTAAATAGTGTGAATAAAGCTTGTACATATAATGTATAAACTTGTACATAGTGTGTATAATGATTATATAAACTTGTACATAGTATGTATAATACTTGTACATATCATCTATAATACTTGTATAAACTAATACATAGTGTGTATAAAGCTTGTACATAGCATATATAAACTTGTATATTGTGTGTATAAACTTATACATTGCGTGTATAAAATTGTACGTATTGTATATGATACTTATACAAAGCATGTACAAACTAGTACAAAGTGTGAAAAATTCTTATAGATAGCATGTATAAACTTATAAAACTCATATATAATGCTTGTAAATAGTATGTATAAACATATACAAAGAGTGTATAATACATATACGTATCATGTACATAGTGTGTTTAATGCATATATATAGCGTGTATAAACTTATGCATAGTGCGTATAATTCTTATTTATAGTGTGTAAAATTCTTGTATATATCTTATATAAACTTGTACATAGTGTGTATAATACTTGTATATTGCATGTAAAACTTGAGTAGTGTGTATAAAACTTGTACATAGTATTTATAATACTTATACATAGTGTGTACAAACTTATACCAAATATTTATAATACTCTTACATAGCGTGTATAAACTTGTACATAATGTGTATATTATTTATAGATATCATATATAAATTTCTACATAGTATATATAATGCTTGTATAAACTTATATATAGTATGTATAATACTTTTATATACCATATATTATACTTATATATAGCATGTATAATGCTTATATATAACTTGTATAAACTTGAACATAGTGTATATAAACTTATTCAGAGTGTATAATACTTATGAATAGTGTGTATAATTCTTGTATATAGCATATATAGAAATGTACATAGTGTGTACAATACTTGTATATAACTTTTAATATAGTATCAAATGCTTGTATAAACTTATATATAATATGTATAATTCATGTATATAATGTGTATATTGCTCGTATATAGCGTGTACATTGTGTGTATAATGCTTATACATAATGGGTATAAACTTATATTTAATGTGTATAATGCTTATACATTGCAGGTAAAAACTATTACATAACATACACAATGTTTGCATAAACTTATATATAATGTGTATAATACTTATACATTATATGTATAATGCTTGTACATAGCATGTATAAACTTGTACATAGTATGTAAAAACTATATAAATAGAATTTAAAAACTTATACATAATATTTATAAGCCATATACATAGCATGTAAAAACCTGCACATAGTGTGTAAAAATTGTGTATATATCATATATATACTTATACATGGTGTGTATAATCCTTAGACATTGCGTGTATAAACTTGTACATAATGTGCATAAACTTATTCATAGTTTATTTAATCCATATACATAGCGTGTATTAACTTTTATATAGTCTGTATAATGCTTTTATATAGCATGTGTATAATGTTTGAAATAAACTTATATATAGTGTGTATAATGCTTGTAAATAGTATATATAATGCTTGTACATAGAATGTATAAACTTATACATAATATGTATAAGTCTTGTATAAACTTATAAATAATATGTATAATGGTTGTATATAGCATCAATAATAGTTGTATAAATTTATACATAGTGTGTATAATACTTATACATAACATGACAAACTTGTCCATAGTTTTTATAATGCTTATATTTAGTGTTTACAAATATATACATAGTGTGTATAATGCTTGTATATAGTATATATAAACTTGTATATATTATTTGTAAACTTATACTTTGCATTTATAAACTTGTACATAGTGTGTATAATACTTGTACATAGCATATACAAACTTATACATAGTGTGTAAAATGCTTGTAAATAGCGTATACAAACTTATATAATTAATCTATAATGTTTGTACATAGCATGTATAAACTTGTATATAGTGTGTATAATACTTATACATAGTTAGTATAATCTTTATATATTGCATGTATAAACTTGTAATAGTCTTTATAATGCTTGTACATAGCATATGTATAATATTTGAAAAAACTTGTACATAATGTATATAATTCTTGTAAATAGTGTGTATAATGCTTGTATATAGAATGTATAAACTTGTCATAGTGTGTATAATGTTTGTATAACCTAGTACATAGTGTATATAATGCTTGTACATAGCATGTACAAACTTGTACATAGTTTTTATAATGCTTATATATAGTGATTATAGACATATGCATAGTGTGTATAATGCTTGTACATAGCATGTATAAACTTGTATATAGTATGTATAAACTTATATATTGCTTGTATAAAATTGTACATAGTTTGTATAATACATGTACATAGTATATATAAACTTGTACATAGTGTGTAAAATCCTTATACATAGCGTACATAAACTTGTATATTTCATGTATAATGCTTCTACATAGCTTATATAAACTTGTACATAGTGTGTATAAAACTTTTATAAACTGTATACATAGTATGAATAATGATTATGTATAGTGTGTATAAAATTATGCATAGTGTGTATAATTCTTATTTTTAGTGTGTAAAATGCTTGTAGATATCGTGTATAAACATGTACATAATGTGTATAATATTTGTATATTGCATGTAAAACTTATACATAGTGTATATAAAACTTGTACATAGTATTTATAATGCTTATACATAGTGTGTATAAACTTATACATAATATGTATAATCCTTGTACATAGCATGTTTAAAGTTGTACATAGTGTGTTTATTATTTATAAATAGCGTGTATAAACTTCTATATAGTATATATAATACTTTTATAAACTTATACGTAGTGTGTATAATACTTTTATTTAGCATGTATAATGCTTGTATATAGCATGTACAATGCTTATATATAGCTTGTATAAACTTGTATATAATGTATATAAACTTATTTCTAGTGTATAATATTTATGAATAATGCTTGTACATAGCGTGTATAAATATATACATAGTGTGTATAATACTTGTATATAGCATTTTTATGTAGTGTAGAATATTTGAATAAACTTTTATATAATGTGTATAATTAATATATACACTATGGGAAAAGCTCGTATATAGCTTGTACATAGTGTGTATAATGCTTGTATGTAACATGTATAAACTTATATATAATATGTAAATGTTTATACATAGCATGTATGAACTTGTACTTAACATGTATAATATTTGTATAAACTTTAGCATAATGTGTATTTTACTTATACATAGTATGCATAATGCTTGTACATAACGTGTATAAACTTGTACATATTGTATATAGTATTTATAAACTTATATATAGTATGTATAAGCCTTATATATAGCATGTATAAACTTTCACATAGAGTGTAGAAATTATATATATAGCATGTATAAACTTATGCATGGTGTGTATAATCCTTATACATAGCGCGTATAAGCTTGTACATAATATGCATAAACTTGTTCATAGTTTATATAATCCTTATACATAGCATGTATAAACTTGTACATAGTTTATATAATATTTATATATAGCGTGTGTATAATGTTTGAATAAATTTTTATATAGTGTGTATAATGCTTGTACATAGAACGTATAAACTTATACATAGTGTGTATAATGCTTATATAAAATTATACATAGTGTATATAATACTTGTACATAGCATCTATAATACTTGTATAAATTTATACATAGTATGTATAATGATTGTACATGGCATATACAAACTTGTACATAGTTTTTATAATGCTTATATATAGTGTTTACAAACATATACATAGTGTGTATAATGCTTGTACATAGTAAGTATAAACATATATATATAGTGTGTATAAACTTATATATTGCATGATTAAACTTATACATAGTGTCATAATACTTGTACATAGCATGTACAAACTTGTACATAGTGTGAAAACTGTTTGTACTTAGCGAGTATAAATTTTTATAGTTCATGTTTAATGCTTATACATAACATGTATAAACTTGTACATAGTGTGTATAATACTTATATATACCATGTATATAGTGTGCATAATACTTATACATAGCGTGTATAAACTTATACATAGTACGTATAATTCTTATTTATAGTGTGTGAAATGCTTATACATATCATGTATAAACTTGAACATAGTGTGTATAATACTTGCATATTGCATGTAAAACTTATACATTGTGTGTATAAAATTTATATATAATGTTCATAATGCTTATACATAGTGTGTAAAAACTTTTACATAATTTGTATAATACTTGTACTTAGCGTGTATAAACTTAAACGTAGTGTGTATAATACTTTTTATAATGTATAATGCTTGTATATTGTATGTACAATGCTTATATATAACTTGTATAAATTTAAACATAGTGTATATAAACTTATTCATAGTGTATAATACTTATGAATAGTGTGTATAATGCTTGTACATTTTTTTTAAGAAAATACAGAATATAATGCTTGTACATAGCATGTTTAAATATGTATATAGTGTGTACAATACTTGTATATAGCATTGAACAAAGTGTAGAATGCTTGTTTAAGCTTATATATAATGTGTATAATTTATGTATACATAGTGTGCAATGCTTGTAAAAAGCGTGTACATAGTGTATATAATGCTTGTACATAATGTGCATAAACTTATACATAATATGTATAAACTTATACATAGCATGTATAAACTTGTATATAACATGTATAATATTTATATAAACTTGTATATAGTGTGTATAATAATTATACATAACATGAATAGTGCTTATACATATTGTGTATAAACGTGCACATAGTGTGTAAGAATTATGTATGTAGTATTTATATGTACATATATATAGTATGTATAAGCCTTATACATAACATGTATAAACTTACACATAATGTGTAAAAATTATGTATACAATGTGTTTAAAATTATACATGGTGTGTATAATCCTTATTTATAGTGTGTATAAACTTGTTCATTATGTGCATAAACTTGTTCATAATTTGTATAATCCTTATACATAGCGTGTTTAAACTTGTACATGGTCTCTATAATGCTTGTACATAGTATGTGTATAATGTTTGAATAAACTTGTACATAATGTGTATATTACTTATAAATAGTGTGTATAATGCTAGTATAAACTTGTACGTAGTGTGTATAAAACTTGTACATAGCGTCTATAAAACTTATACAAACTTGTATATTGTTTTTATAGTGCTTATACATACTGTTTAGAAATATATACATAATATGTATAATGCTTATACATAGCATGTATAAAATTATATATAGTTTGTATAAACTTGTACAATGCATGTATAAACTTATACATAGTATGTATAATACTTATACATAGCATGTACATATTGTGTATAAAACTTGTACATAGCATTTACAAACTTATACATAGTGTGTAAAATGAATGTACATAACGTGCATAAACTTCTATAATTCATGTATAAGGCTTTTACATAATAAGTATAAACTTATACATAGTATGTATAATACTTATTTACAGTATATAAAAACTTATACATAGTATGTTAAATACTTATATATTGTATGTAAAACTTATACATAGTGTGTATAAGACTTATACATAGTATTTAAAATATTTATACGTAGTGTTTACATAGTATTTATAAACTTATATATATTATATATATTATTTATAGATAGCGTGTATAAACTTCTACATAATATGTATAATGCTTGTATAAACTTATACGTAGTGTGTATAATGCTTATATATAACTTTTATAAACTTGTACATAGTGTATATAAACTTATGTAGAGTGTATAATACTTATAAATTGTGCGTAAAATACTTATATATAGCATGTATAAATATGATATAGTGTATATAGTACTTGTATATAGCATTGAATATAGGTTAGAATGCTTGTATAAACTTATATATATTGTGTATAATTTAAGTATATAGTGTATGTAATGCTCGTATATAGCATGTACAAAGTGTGTATAATTCTTGTACAAAACAAGTATAAACTTATACATAATATATATATATATATAATGCTTATACATAGCATATATAAACTTGTACATAATAGGTACAATGTTTGTATAAACTTGTACATAACATGTATAATATTTGTATAAACTTTTACATAGTGTGTATAATACTTGTACATAGCATGTATAATGCATGTACATAACGTGTATAAATATGCACATAATGTGTAAAAATTATATATATAGTGTTTATTAACTTATATATAGAATGTATAATCCTGATACATAGCATGTATAAACTTTCATATAATGTGTAAGAATTATGTATGTAAAATGTATAAATTCATACATTGTGTGTATAATTCTTATACATAACGTGTATAAACTTATATATAACATGCATAAACTTGTTCATAATTTGTATAATCCTTATACATAACGTGTATAAACTTTTACATAGTGTGTATAATACTTGTACATAGCATGTATAATGCATGTACATAACGTGTATAAATATGCACATAATGTGTAAAAATTATATATATAGTGTTTATTAACTTATATATAGAATGTATAATCCTGATACATAGCATGTATAAACTTTCATATAATGTGTAAGAATTATGTATGTAGCATGTATAAATTCATACATTGTGTGTATAATTCTTATACATAACGTGTATAAACTTATATATAACATGCATAAACTTGTTCATAATTTGTATAATCCTTATACATAACGTGTATAAACTTATACATAGTCTATATAATGCATGTACATAGCGTGTGTATAATATTTTAATAAACTTGTATATAGTGTGTATAATGCCATGTATAAGCATTATATAAATTATGTATAAGTTTATACACATTATATACAAGCATTATACACACTATGTACATATTATATACGAGCATTGCACACACTATATATATGAATTATAAACATTAAGTTTATACATTATATGTATAAGCATTATACGCTCTATTTATAAGCATTATGTACACTATGTAGATGTTTGTTCAAATATTATACATACGCTATGTATAAGTATTATACAAACTATGTATAAGTTTTTGCACGCTATGTATAAGTATTGTACAAACTATATACAAGTTTATGCATATTATGTACAAATTTTTACACGCTATATATAAGGATTATACATACCATATATAAGTTTATACATGCTATATACATAATTTTTATACACTATGTGCAAGTTTATACATACCATATATAAAAGCTTATATATACTATGTATAAGTTTAAAATTGCTATATACATAATTTTTATACATTTTGTGCAAGTGTATATATGCTATATACAAGCATTATACATGTTATATACAAGTTTATACAAATATTGTACATGTTACGTACAATTTAATATATACTATGTAATAGCATTATACATATTATGTATAAATTTATACACGTTATGCATAATTATTATGCACACTTTGTACACGTTATTTATGAGCTTTGAGCTGGTTATATTCATGAACTATACACATTATATATAAGTTTAAACAAGCATTATATACTAAGTTTAATGTTATATACAATTATTATACACATTATGTATATATTTATACAGGCTAAGTACAAGCATTATACACACTCTTCATAAGTACTATACACTCTGAATAAATTTATATACACTATGTACTTATTTTTATAAGCTATATTTAAGTATTATACATGCTATACACAAGCATTATACACGCTATATAAAAGAATTATGCACATTACATATAAGTTTAAACAAGAATTATGCATACTATGTAGAAGTTTATACACGCTATTTATAAATAATATACATACAATGTACAAGTTTATACACGCTATGTACAAATATTATACATATTATGTATAAGTTTGTACACACTATGTATATGTATTATAAACACTATGTACATGTTTTATACACCCTATGTACAAGTTTTAAATGCAATATACAAGTATTATACATGATATATACATGCATTTTACACATTATAAATAAGAATTTTACATAATATATATAAGTTTATACATGCTATATATAAGCATTATATATACAATATACTTTTGTATGTATAAATATTATGCACACTATGTATAAGTTTATACTTGCTATGTACAAGCATTATACATAAATTATATAAGTTTATACATGCTATGTACAAGTATTTTTGAGATTATGTACAAGTTTATACATGCTTTGTACAAGCATTATACATACTAGAACAAGTTTATACACACTATATACAACTTTATGCACGCTATGTACAAGCATTATACACAATATGTATATATTTGTAAATATTATATATAAGCATTATAAAAACTATGTACAAGTTTGAACATGCAATGTATAAATGTTATACACACAATGAAAATGTTTATACATGTATTATAGATGCTATGTATCAACATTATACATACTATGTACAAGTTTATACAAGCATTATACACACTATATACAAATTTATATATAATTTGTATAAGCATTTTACACACTATTTACAATTTTATTCCAAACTTATATACACCCTATTTATAAGCATTATACACACTATGTATAAGTTTATGCATGCTATGTATAAGGATTTTACAAACTATGAACAAATTTATGCACATCATTTACAAGATTATATTTGTATATATAAGGATTATACACACCATGTATAAGTTTATACACGCTATATATATAATTTTTACACACTATCTGCAAGTTTAGACATGCTATGTATAAGGCTTATATAAACTATGAATAAGTTTATAAATGCTATATACATAATTTTTATACACTACGTGCAAGTTTATAAATGCTATGTACAAGCATTATATATATATTATGTACAAGTATTATACACACTGTGAACACTATAATTTCTTCTTTGAATAATGGTATTGAACCTTGGCAGTAATCCCCATGGTACGGGTTGTTAGTCCTGGATGGTTCATGTTTTTATTCAAAATGATGAATAGTGTTTGTTTCTTTCTTCACTAAACCATTCTTACACCGCCTTCCCTATTAACTAGGATGAACTATCAGCTTACCAATTGAGTCTTAATTAGATGGCATCCTCATCTTCGTCATCAATCCTGAATAAGGGTAAAATACCCTCTTTTCGTGATGTTAAAAACACGGAATTAATTGAGTATCCTCTCAATGAAGAAGACCTTAATAAATGGTCTCTACCTAAGGTTGATAAAAACTTAATCTATCAAATTGGAACCTTTGATTTCAAAGGAAAAACTACCATTAAAATGGTAGAACAATCTATTACAATCGATTCTACAGAGAAAACTATTTATTTGTTATCTTATGATGATCTTAGATCTTACATGCAAGATTATAAATACTTGCATATTGGTTTAATCCAAATCGCCTTTAAGCCTCTAACTTTAAGAGGACTTAATGCATCTATCTTAGCTTGTCTAAGAGATGGTCGATGTCTTAATTGGGCACAATCACTCATTGGAGTGATGGAAACCGGTCTTTGTCAAGGACCGGTTTATTTTAATACCTTTCCAAATCTTAGTTTATCATTAAATGATGTACATTTATTTGAAGCAATTAAATTACATCTTCAACTCCATGAATATAATTTTCTTCCAGGATCAAAAACAATCACATTAATTTATAGAATCCACTTTAAGGTAATGAATACCTTAAGTCCAAAAGTTAAAAAGATAGTTCAGCCAACCAGCTGAACTACTCTAATAGAGACAAATCTATTAGCTTCAAACATAACTACTAATAGAGTAATTAAATGGAATGAAATAATATTCCCGGAACAGTGGATATTACCTCAAGTGATTACACCTAAACCTATTGTTAATCAAGACATAGATCAAATAATCAAAACATCTGATGGAGATGTAGAAGTAAGATTTAATCCAAGAAGATCTATAAATCTCCCTAGAATTTCTATTCCATCAACATCAGGAGATGAAATTAAAACATCAAATTCATATGAAACTGATCTAGCCTCTAGTGCAGGATTAACTCTTAATCGAAATAGAATATTTCATCCAGTCAGGGAAAATCACGATTTTAAATCCCCGACTCCTTCTGAAATGCAATTTTAAATGATCTACGGATTAAATATAGCTCTTAGAGAGACAGTTATCCATCATTATATGCTAGATAAATTTAAACCATTTCGAATCTGGTATAGAAACATGTTCTCAGAAGAAGAACGAATAAAATTCTCTGATCAATATTTTGATGAACTTGAGCATCTAAATTAAAAAGGAAAAGCTACCATTCCATTCGTATATTGGTTTGTGACCAATATAACTTCTAATATCAGAATGATTCAAGGACAATCCTCAAAATTAGATATTATAATGAGTCAATTTGGAAATATTCCATCTGATCAAAGTGTTATAAGAGAATTAGCAATTATTATCAAGCAACTTAATTTCACCAATCAAACCATACAGACTATCACTTCATATTTAGATAGTATTGATAAAAAATTAGATCTATTGCAGGATAAAATAGAACAATTCAAAGATATTGATAAAAAATCACATCTATTTAAAGCAGTAGAGCCAACACAAATCGCAACTTCAAGCTCTGGTGTGATTATTGCCAAACAAGTTATCAAGCTTCCACCACCAATAAAAATTAAATTTGATGAAGATTTAAATTCGTTAGAAGTAATAAAACAAATTAAATCTCAAAAAATAACCACATTACACGAGATATCCTAGGAAAATGAAGCTTTAGAAAGCTCCACCAGCGAATATGACATTGATCAAATAGAAGATCAATTTAAATCAACGAAATTAAATCCTCCATTATCTTTAAATAGAATCAAATATCCTAAAAAATCTTTAAGTAAATATTATTATCAAAGACCTTCTCCAAATGATCTTTTATATGAAGAAGAATTAAATGAACAAATTTCATATGACCCAAGACAGTTATATGAATGGAATTTTGATGGTCTATCAGACTATCAAATTCATAAAACTGTTAATAGAATGTTAATCTATGCTACTGTAGCCCAAAGTAAAAATAACAAACCCTGAGAAGTAGTTCAAATTATTGTTAATGGTTTCACCGGAATCCTTAAAGGATGGTGGGATAATTATTTAACTCAAGCAGAGAAAAATGATCTGCAAAGTGATAAAAATTTATTAGACCCCTTAAAACCAAATGATGAGGCAGTCTATACCCTTATACACAATATTCTAAAACATTTCTTAGGATATATGTCTGATAATAGAGAACAAATGCGCTCTCTATTACAAAAATTAAAATATCCATCTTTATCACATTTTAGATGGTATAAGGATGTATTCATAGCTAGAGTAATGAATCTTTCCGATGCTAGTTCAAGCTATTGGAAAGAAAAATTATTAGAAGGACTACCTGCTACCTTCGCTACAAAAGTTAAAGAAAAATTAAGAACTGCCAATGGACAGTTAACTTTCGAATATTATACGTATGGGCGTATAATTAGCGAATGTATCAAAGTAGGTATCACACTTTGTAATGATATTAGAATGCAACAACAACTTAAACGTGAACGAATATCTGATCGCAAACAATTAGGAGCCTTTTGCGAACAATTCGCATGTCCAGGCCCATTAATAAAAAGAGAACGAAATTTAGCAAAACAAAAATTAAATAAAAGGGAAAAGCTAAAAGCTCATCCCAAGAAATTTCATAAAAAATCGTTTAGACCTAAAGAAAAACCAAGTCAGTCTGAATCCAAACCAACAAGAAAAGCTATTAAATGCATTAAATGTGGAAAAAGAGAACATTATTCTAATAAATATCCTATGAAAACAAAAATAAGTCAATTAAACTTAGACAATGATACAAAAGAAATATTAATAAAAATTCTTTTAAACTCAGATGAATCTGAGTCAAATGATTCAACTAACTCTGAACATGAAATTGAAGAATCAGAGTATGGTTCCTCTTCATGTTGTAATAATTGTTCTAGTAACGATTACCACAAAGCTATTGTAGAAAAATCAGGATTATTTGTTCTTACTAATGAACAAAAAGATCAAATCATAGAAATATTAGCAAACATTCAAGATCATAAAACCAAAGAACAGATTATCAAATTACTCGGTACTTCTGAAGATCCTCTTTTATCACAAACACAGAAATTTCCCAATTATTCTATGAAAGAAGTTCTCGATCGATTTAAATTAAAAGAATAGGAGTTAAATCCATCTCCAACAACATTATCTGAATTAAAACTGGAATTAAAAAATTTAAAAAGAGAAGTCCAAACTCTAAAATCAGAACAAGAAAAACTATCTGTTCGACTAACAAATCTTGAATTAGAACAAATCCTGGATCAACCTGATCCAGAAGAACTTAATCAAAATTACGAAAATAATACCCTTATAAATTCTCTACAAAAGGTAATTATTCATAAGTGGTTTATTTCTATCACTTTGGTTATTAATCAGTCTCTCGTACTTAAAAATTTAACCGCCTTAGTAGATAGCGGAGCTGATATGAATTGTATTCAAGAAGGACTAGTTCCTTCAATCTATTTTGAAAAAACAACTCAAAAATTGATCTCCGCTAGTGGGGACAATATGAAAATTGAATATAAACTATCTCAAGTAGCAGTATGTCAACAAGACTACTGCATAAAAACTCCATTCTTATTAGTTAAAAATCTATCTCAACATATTATATTAGGAACTCCGTTCCTATATAATATAATGCCTATAACTACTAACACTGAAGGCATTACTTCTCATATATGCAATCCCCCCATAAAAAAGCAAATTATTAGAAAATCTAGCTCTCCTTGGAGCTGTATAGCATTCTATGTTATGAATGCCGCTGAAAAGGAAAGAGGAAAACCAAGATTGGTAATAAATTACAAACCACTAAATCAAGTAATAAAATGGATAAGATATACTATCCCTAATAAACGAGATCTTCTAAATAGACTAGCACAAGCTAGTTTATTCTCTAAATTTGATCTAAAATCTGGATATTGGCAAATTCAGATCAAAGAAGAAGATCGTTACAAAACTGCCTTCACAGTTCCATTTGGTCAACATGAATGGAATGTGATGCCATTAGGATTAAAAAATGCTCCATAAGAATTTCAAAAAATCATGAATGAAATATTTAATTCCTATAATAAATACATCTTAGTCTACATAGACGATGTATTAATCTTCTCTAAAACTATTGATGAACATTTTAAACATCTTAAAACCTTTATTTGGCTAGCAAAGACAAATGGCCTTGTAGTTTCTGAACCAAAAATAAAATTATTCCAAACTACAATTCGATTCCTAGGACATACTATTACTAATGATACTATTGTTCCGATACAACGAAGCATTGAATTTGCTGATAAATTTCCTGACAAAATACTAGATAAAAAATAGCTCCAACGATTTCTTGGTGCTTTAAATTATGAATCTGACTTTTATCAAAATCTTGCAAAAGATGCTACACCTCTATTTAAACGACTTCGAAAGAATTCTCCCCCTTGGTATGACACCTGCACAAAAGCAGTACAAATCATTAAATGTCATGTTAAAAACTTACCTTGTATCAATTTAGCTAACCCTGATTATTTAAAAATTGTTGAGACAGATGCGTCTGACATAGGATATGGAGGAATTCTTAAACAAAAGAATTCATCAACTAACAAAGAAGAATTAGTACGTTTTACTTCAGGATTCTGGAATCCTACTAAAAAAAATTACTCTACCATTAAAAAAGAAATGTTAGCCATAGTAAAATCTATTAATAAATTTCAAGATGATTTACTTAATACTACCTTTGTACTCCGAATAGATTGTTCATCTGCTAAATTTATTTTACAGAAAGATGTTCAAAATCTTGCCTCCAAAAAAATATTTGTTACTTGGCAAGCTCAACTTGCTATTTTTGATTTTTCAATTGAATATATTTAAGGAAAAGATAATTCTTTACCTGATTTTCTAACACGTGAATATCTTACAGGTACACCCACTTCTAATGGACAGTGAAGGGTGGCGCACCCCTAAAGGGCGCTCAATACCACCAGTCCATAATCGAGGATGAGGGTGGCCAACTCTACGCGGTTATCCCCGCGGAAGAGGACGTGGCCAAAATGGCCGCGGACGAGGAGAAATTCCTCCTCCAAAAATGATCCCATTACAAACTTATCTCTATGAAACCAACGAGCTCAATGAGCCCATTAAAAAAGAGCCCAATCCAGCAGAAAAAACTTCTGCAAAAGAAAATCTTGACAAGACTCAACAACTATCAGAGATGTTTCAGCCCATTCTCAAAATTACTGTTGAACATCTATTACATTTGAATCCTGAAGACAAAGATGTTACCTCTCCATGGATTATCTTTAAAAAGTATTTTAACACTACCCCATTTACCCTAGATTCTTCGTATGATCGAGAAACATATGAAGCCATTCTTATTCATCTTCAATGTATCGAAGTAAAGCATCATTATGATGACAAAAGAAACATCATTTATAGTCACGCTAATATCCTTAGCATTATTCATCACAAAGACTGGGGAATCACCCCTTTTCAAATTCAAAAATTTGATATTCCGTTACCAGATGGTAACATTAAAACTTGTTCTTTTAATTATTGGACTTACATCCAAGCAATGCATAAAGCTTTTTATGTACTGAATCCAACTCACTCTCATTCTTGGATGTTTATCCTAAATCTAGAAATCTTAAATAATTCCATTCCATCTTGGTTCTACCAAAGGTGGGAACATAAAGGGGCAACTGTTCCCATGTTACCAATCGAGTTACAAGCCAGTTATAACTTATGGGTAGAATCATCCCCTCATCTTCGAGTTATAAAAAATGAAGATTTTATAGATGGCATGAGTGAATTCTTATTTTTTACTCAAGTCCAAATTCCCTGGATATGGTCATGAAATTTAGAGTTTAATCAAGATGACTCACTAAACATTAAATGTCTCATGAGGAACTTTTCTATCAAATGGTGGTCTGCCATCATTGTTGACAACAAACGAAAGCAAATTGATAAGGTAATCCAAAATAACCTTATCAAAAATCAAAGGCAACCTCCTACAGCTGAATTTTCTCTCAAAAATCTTCAAAAATCATTCAAACAACGTTATCCTCATGAAACTCCAGAACAAATTAAAGTCCGTCTTCAAAAAGCCTACTGGGAACAAATGATTCAGCTATTTTCCGAAGATGATGATATGACCTCTCAGAGATTTGATGATACTATTCCTGATGCGTTGGACCACTCCACAATTAAAGCAGAAGATGCAGGACCAAGCCACCGTCCTGGTAAAGCTCCACTCACCGACGAAACAGACGACTTTTAGTAATGGAGCTGTAAAGGAAGAATAAGTACTGCCTTTTGACGTCTGTTTGTTCTCCATTATCTCAGTAGGACAATAGCCTCCTACCAGCTGTCATGCACCAGCATAAGTTTATACGCGATATGTCATGCATACTATGTAAAAGTTTATACACGCTATCGTTAAATAATACACACACTATGTACAAATTTATACGCGCTATGTATAAGCATTATAAATATTATGTATAAGTTTGTACACACTACATATAAGCATTAAAAATACTATGTACAAGTTTTATACACACTATGTATAACTTTTACATGCAATATACAAGCATTATACATATTATATATAAGTTTATAAATAATATGTACAAGCATTTTACAAACTATAAATAAGAATTATACACACTATATATAAGTTTATATAAGCATTATACATACTTTGTACATGATATGTATAAGTATTATACACACTTTATACAAGTTTAAAAATGCTATATACAAGCATTATATATGAATTATATAAGTTTAAACAAGCTATGTACAAATATTTTATACACTATGTACAAATTTGTATATGTTATGTATAAGTATTATTCATATTATGTATAAGTTTACACATGTAATGAATAAAATTATACACACTATATAGAAGTTTATACATGCTATGTACAAGCATTATACACATTATGTATATGTTTATAAATATTATATTTAAGTATTATAAACATTATGTACAATTTTCTTTGTACAATCATTATACACACTATGTACAAGTTTATATAAGTATTATAGATGCTATGTACAAGTATTATACACATTATATATAATTTTATACAAGCATTATACACGTCATGTACAAATTTATATATTTTATGTACAATCATTATAAATGTTATTTATAATTATTATACACACTATATAAAAGTTTATTCAAACATTATACACACGCTATATACGAGTATTATACAGACTATATAAAAGTTTATACATGCTTTGTATAAGCACTATACAAATTATGTATAAGTTTATACACGTTATGTACAAGCATTATATAAACTATGTGCAAGCTTATTCACGCTATATATGAGCATTACATATACTGTATACATGAATTATACATATTATATATAAGTTTATACAAGCATTCTACTCTACTTTTAATGCTATATATAAGTATTATACACACTAAGAAAATATTTATACACACTATGTACAAGCATTATACACACTATACATATGTATTATATACTCTGAATAAGTTTTTATACACTATATACAAGTTTATACAAATTATATATAAGAATTATACATGTTATATACAAGCATTATACACGCTATATAAAAGAATTATACACACTATACATAAGTTTATACAATCTTTATGCATACTATGTAGAAGTTTATACACGCTATCTATAAATAATATTCACACTATATATAAGTTTATACACGCTATGTACAAGCATTATACATATTATGTATAAGTTTATACACATTATGTATAAGCATTACGAATACTATGTGCAAGTTTTATACACAATATGTACAAATTTTATATGCACTATACAAGTATTATACACACTATATAGAAGTTTATATATGATATGTACAAGCTTTTTATGCATTATAAACAAGAATTTTACATACTATGTATAAGTTTATAGACACAATATATAAGCATTTTACACACTATGTACTTGATATGTATAAGTATTATACACACTATGCAAAAATTTGTATATTATTTGTACAATCATTATACATGAATTATACCAGTTTATACAAGCTATGTAGAAGTATTTTACAAAGTATGTACAAGTTTGTACATGCAACATATAAGTATTATACACACTATGTACAAGTTTATACAAGCAATGCCTAAGTCTTTAGACAATATATATAAGTTTATACATGCTATGTACAATTATTATACACACTATGTATATATTTGTAAACACTATATATAAGCATTATAAAAACTATATACAGGTTTGTACAAGTATTATATACACTACGTGCAAGTTTATATAAGTACTATAGATACAATGTACAAGTATTATACACACTTTATACAAGTTTATACAAGTATTATACACACTATATACAAGTTTATACATTATATGTATAAGCATTATACAAGTTTATACACGGTATGTACAAGTATTTTACACACTATGTAAAAGTTTTTACATGCTATGTACAAATATTATACACATTATGTACAAGTTTATACACGCAATGTATAAGTTTATACACACTATATACAAATTTATATAAGCTATATACAAGCATTATACAAACTATGTATATATTTGTAAACACTATATATAAGTATTATAAAAACTATATATAAGTTTGTTTATGCTATGTACAAGCATTATACACACTATGTATAAGTAAATACTATTATTATAGATGCTATATACAAGTTTATACAAGCATTAAACATACTATGTACAAGTTTATTCAAACATTATACACACGCTATGTACAAGCATTATACATACTACATACAAGTTTGTACACGCTACATATAAGGATTATAAAACTATAAATAAGTTTTTGCATATTATTTACAAGTTTTGACACGCTATGTATAAGGATTATACACATAATGTATAAGCATATAAATGTTATATACATAATTTTTACACACTATGTACAAGTTTATACATGCTATGTATAAGTCTTATACAAATTATATATAAGTTTATAAATGTTGTATACATAATTTTTACATACTGTATACAAGTTTATACATGCTATGTATAATTATTATACATACTATATAAAAGTTTATATAAATATTTTTCATGTTATGTATAAGTTTTTACATGTTATGTATAAATATTATACACATTATGTATAAGTTTATGCACATTACGTACAAGCATTATACACACTATGTACACGCTATATACGAGCATTACATACATGAATTATACACATTATATATAATTTTATACAAGCATTCTACACTATGTTCAATGCTATAAATAAATATTATACACACTATGTACAATGCTTGTACAAAAGCTATAAACAAATATTATACAAGTTATATATAAGCTTTTGTACATGCTGTATACAAGCATTATATACGCTATATAAAATTATTATACACACTATGTATAAGTTTAAAAAAGCATTATGCATACTATGTAGAAGTTTATAAACGTTATTTATAAATAATACACACACTACATATAAGTTTATACACATTATGTATAGGCATTATACATATTATGTATAAGTTTGTACATATTATGTATAAGCATTATAAACACTATATATATGTTTTATACACACTATATACAAGTTTTACATGCAATATACAAATATGATACACACTATATACATGTTTATACATGATATGTACAAGCATTTTACTCACTATAAATAAGAATTATACACACTATGTATAAGTTTACACACGCAATATATAAGCATTATATACACTATGTACTTGGTATGTATAAGTATTATACACACTATGTATAAGTTTATAAATGATATGTACAATAATTATACATGAATTATAAATGTTTATACATGCTATGTACAAGTATTTTACACACTATGTACAAATTTGAACATGCTATGTATAAGTATTATACACGTAATGTATAAGTTTATACACACTATAAATAAGTTTATACATGTTATATACAAGCATTATACACGTTATGCATATATTTATAAACATTATATATAAACACTATAAAAACTAAGTTTAAGTTTATACATGCTATGTACAAGCATTATACACATTATGTATAAGTTTTTACAAATATTATAGATGCTATGTATAAGCATTATACACTCTATATACAAGTTTATATATTTTGTGTACAAGCATTATACACACTATTTATAAGTATTATACACACAATGTATAAGCTTATTCAAACATTATACATATGCTATGTACAAGTATTATATAGACAACATACAAGTTTATACACGCTATGTGTAAGGATTTTATAAATTATGAACAAGATTATGCACATTATGTACAAGTTTATACACACTATGTATAAGGATTATACACACAATGTATAAGTGTATACATGCTATATACATAATTTTTACACACTATGTGCAAGTTTATACATGCTATGTATAAGGCTTATACATACTATGTATAAGTATATAAATACTATATACATAATTTTTAAAAACTATATTCAAGTTTATACATATTATTTACAAGCATTATACATGCTATGCACAAGTATTATATATACTATGTACAAGTTTATACAAATATTATATATGTTATGTACAAGGTTACACATGCTATTTATAAGCCTCAAACATATTATGTATAAAAATTATACACACTATATACGAGCTTTACACACACTATATACCTTAATTATACACATTATGTATAAGTTTATATAAGCATTCTACAATACGTTCAATATTTTATATAAGTATTATACACACTATGTACATATTTATACATATTATATACAAGCATAATAAGTTTATATACACTATGTACAAGTTTATACAAGTTATATATAAACATTATAAATATAATATACAAGTATTATACATACTATTTAAATGTATTATACATATTACATATAAGTTTATACAAGTATAATGCATACTATGTAGAAGTTTATACACGCTATCGATAAGTAATACACACACTATGTACAAGTTTGTATATGATATGTATAAGTATTTTATATATTATGTATAAGTTTGTACACACAATGTATAAGCATTATAAATACTATGTATAAGTTCTATACACACTATGTACAAGTTATACATGCAATATATAAGTATTATACACATTATGTATAAGTTTATACACGATATGTACAAGCATTTTATAAGCTATAAATACGAATTAAACATACTATGCTTAAGTTTGTACATGATATGTATAAGCATTATACATGAATTATACAAGCATTATACATTTTATGTACAAGTTTGTACATGCTATGTAAAGGTTTATACACACTATGTACAAGTTTATACACATAATGTATTAGTTTATATACACTATATACAAGTTTATACATGCTATGTAAAAATATTATACACAACGTCTATATGTTTGTAAACACTATATATATGCAGTATAAAAAACAATGTATAAGTTTGTACATGCTATGTACAAGCATTATACACACTATGAATAAGTTTATACAAGTATTATAGATGCTATGTACAAGCATTATACACACAATTTATAAATTTATACAAGCATTATACTACACACTAAATACAAGTTTATACATTCTATGTACAAGCATAATACACACTATTCACAAGCATTATACACACTATGTACAAGTTTATTCAAATATTATACAGACGCTATATACAACTATTATAAAGACTATGCACAAGTTTATACACGCTATGTATAAGAATTATACAAACTATGAGCAAGTTTATGCATATTATTTGCAAGTTTATACATGCTATATATATGAAGTATACATATAATGTACAAGTTTAAACACGTTATATACATCATTTTTACACACTATGCATAAGTTTATACATGATATATATAAGGCTTATACATATCATGTATAAGTTTATAAATGCTATATACAAAATTTTTACATACTTTGTGCAAGTTTATACACGCTATGTACAAGTATTATACATGCTATTTATAAATATTTTACACATTAAGTACAAGTTTATACAAACTTTGTACATATTAGGTACAAGTTTTTAGATGCTATGTATAAGAAATTTACACATTATGTATAACTTTATACAAGTTATGTACAAGCATTATACACATTATGTACACGCAATAAATGAGCATTGCACACACTGTGCACATGAATTATACACATTATATATAAGTTTATACAATCATTTTACACTATGTTCAATTCTATATACAAGTATTACACATATTATATGCATATTTAAACACGCTATGTATAAGCATTATACACAGTATTCATTAGTATTATACACTATAAATAACTTTATATACACTATGTACAAGTTTATACAAGCTATATATAAGCATTGTAAATGCTATATACAAGCATTATACACGCTATATAAAAATAGTATACACACTACGTATAAGTTTATACAAGTATTATGCATACTATGTAGAAGTTTATGCATGCTATTTATAAATAATATACACATTATGTAAAAGTTTTATACATAATATATACAAGTTTTGCATGCATTATATAAGTATTATACACACTATTTATAAGTTTATACACGATATGTACAAGCATTTTACACACTATAAATAAAAATTATACACATTATGTATATATTTTTACACGCTATACATAAGCATTATACACACTATTTACAAGGTATGTATAAGTATTATACACACTTTGTATAAATTTATACATACTATGTATAAGCATTATACATGAATTATATATGTTTATATACACTATGTACAAGTTTGTACATACTTTGTACAATTATTATACACACTATGTATAAGTTTATACAGATAATATATAAGTATATACACACTATATACAAGTTTATACATTATATGTATAAGCATTATACATACTATGTATATATTTGTAAACACTATGTAATATATAAGGATTATATACACTACGTACAAATTTATACAAGCATTATACATACTATGTATAAGTTTATATCAGAAATTATACACAGTATGTATAAGTTTATTCAAACATTATACACACGCTATGTATAAGCAATATATAGACTATGTATAAGTTTATACACACGCTATGATAGAAGCATTTTACAGACAAGTTTATGCATATTATGTACAAGTTTATGCACGCTATGTATATGGATTATACACATCATGTATAAGATTATACACGTTATATACATAATTTTTTACATAATTTATGCTAGTTTATACATGCTATATATAAGGCTTATACATAATATGTATAAGTTTATAAATGCTATATACATAATTTTTACACACTATGTGTAGCTTTATACACGCTATGTACAAGCATTATACATGCTATGTACATGTATTATACATATTATATACAAGTTTATACAAACATTATACATATTATGTATAAGTTTATACATGCTATGTATAAGCATTATACATATTATGTATAAGTTAATACATGTTATGTATAAGAATTATACACACTATATACACGCTATATACGAGCATTGCACACACTATGTTCACAAATTATACACATTATATATATATTTATATAAGCATTCTACACTACATTCAAAGTTATATATAAGTATTATACACACTATGTACATATTTATGCATGCTATATACAAGTATTTTACACACAATTCATAAGTATTATGTACTCTGAATAATTTTATATACACTATAAATAAGTTTATGCAAGTTATATATTAGCATTATAAATATTATGTACAAGCATTATACATACTATATAAAAGTATTATACATACTAAGTATAAGTTTATACAAGTATTATGCATACTATATAGAAGTTTATACACACAATCTATAAATAATACATATATTATATACAAGTTTATACATGATCTCTACAAGTTTTATACGTACTATGTATAAATTTGTACACACTATGTATAAGCACTATAAACATAATGTACAAGTTTTATACATACTATGTACAAGTTTTATATCTAATATATAAGTATTATACTCACCATGTGTAAGTTTATACATGATATATACAAGCATTTTATGCACTATAAATTAGAATTATACACACTATGTACAAGCCCATTACACACCATATATAAGTTTTTAAATGCTATATACAAGTATTATACACACTACTATGTATAAGTTTATACACGTAATGTACAAGTTTATACACACTATATACATGTTTATTCATGCTATGTACAAGCATTATAAAAACTATGTATATGTTTGTAAACACTATATATAAGCATTATAAA
The DNA here is from genome assembly GCA_022539455.1 of Dendrobium nobile. NCBI lineage: Eukaryota > Viridiplantae > Streptophyta > Magnoliopsida > Asparagales > Orchidaceae > Dendrobium > Dendrobium nobile. Next base: position 548,535 of record CM039722.1, on the reverse strand, counting down.
AACTATGTATAAGTTTGTATATACTATATACAAGTATTATACACACTATATACAAGTTTATACAAGCATTATATATGTTATATACAAGTATCATACATACTATGTACAAGTTTTTATAAGAATTATACACACTATTTATAAGTTTATTCAAACTTTATACACATGATATATACAAGCAATATATAGATTATGGACAAGTTTATACACGCTATGTATAAGGATTAAACAAACTATGAATAAGTTTATGTAAATTATGTACAAGTTTATACATGCTATGTATAAGAATTATAAGCACCATATATAAGATTATACACACTATATACATAATTTTTACATAATTTGCGTAAGTTAATACATGCTATGTATAAGACTTATACGTACTATGTATAAGTTTATAAATACTATATACATAATTTTTACACACTTTATGTAAGTTTTTACACGCTATGTATAAGTATTATACACACTATATACAAGTTTAGACACGTTATGTACAAGCATTATATACACAATGTACACACTATATACGAGCATTGTACACATTATACACATGAATTATACACATTATATATAAATTTATACAAGCATTTTACACTACATTTAATGTTATATACAAGTATTATACACACTTTGTACATATTTAAACCCGCTTTGTACAGACATTATACACATTATTCATAGGTATTATATACTATAAATAAGTTTATATACATTATGTATAAGTTTATACAAGTTATATATAAGCATTGTAAATGCTATATACAAGAATTATATACGCTATATAAAAGTATTATATACACTACTTATAAGTTTATACCAGCATTATACATACTATACACAAGTTTATACACGGTATCTATAAATAATATAAATACTTTGTACAAGTTTATACATGCTATATATAAGTATTATATATATTATGTATAAGTTTGTACATACTATGTATAAGCATTATAAATACTATATATAAATTTTATAGACACTATGTACAAGTTTTACATAAAATATGTAAGTGTTATACAAATAATATACATGTTTATACGCGATATATACAAGCAGTTTCCACACTATAAATAAGAATAATACACACTATGTATAAGTTTATACATATTATATATAAGCATTATACACGATATGTATGTGATATGTATAAGTATTATACACTCCATATACAAGTTTATACATGCTATGTACAAGCATTATACATGAATTATACAAGTTCATATATGCTATGTACAAGCATTTTACACACGATATACAAGTTTGTGCATGCTATGTATAAGTATTATACACACTATGTATAAGTTTATACACACAATGTAAAAGTTTATTTATACTATAAATAAGTTTATACATATTATGTATAACCGTTGTACACACTATATATATATTTGTAAATACTATATATAAGCAATAGAAAAATTATGTACAAGCTTGTACATGCTATGTATAAGCATTACACATACTATGTACAAGTTTATACAAGTGTTGTAGATATTATGTACAAGTAATATACACACTACGTACAAGTTTATATAAACATTATACATACTATGTGAAAGTTTATACATTCTATGTAAAAGCAATATACAAACTATTTACAAGCATTATACATGCCATATATAGGTATTATACACACTATATATATGGTATGCATAAGTATTATACATACTATGTAAAAGTTTATACATGTTATGTATAGGCATTATACATGAATTATACAAGTTTATATACACTATGTATAAGCATTTTGCACATTATGTACAGGTTTGTACATGCTATGTACATGCATTATATAAACTATATATACAAGTTTATAGACGCAACGTATAAGTTTATACATACTAAATACAAGTTTATACATGCTATGTACAAGCATTATACAAATTATGTACAAGTTTATACAAGTACTATAGATATTATGTACAAGAATTATACGTATTATGTATAACTTTATATAAATATTATACACACTATGTATAAGTTTATACATTGTATGTACAAGAATTATAAATTTTATGTACAAGTTTATTCAAATATTATACACACGCTATGCACAAGTATTATACATACTATATAAAAGTTTATACATGCTATGTATAAGGATTTTATAAACTATGAATAAGTTTATGTACATTATGTACAAGTTTATATACGCTATGTATAAGCATTATACACACCTCGTATAAGTTTATACATGTTATATAAAAAAGTTTTATACGCTATGTGCATGTTTATACATTCTATATATAAGGCTTTTACATACTATGTATAAGTTTATAATTGCTAAATACAAAATTTGTACATACTATGTGAAAGTTCATATACACTATGTACAAGAATTATATATGCTTTGTACAAGTATTGTACATACTATGTATAAGTTTATATAAATATTGTATATGTTATATATAAGTTTATACATACTATGTATAAGCATTATACACATTATGTATAAGTTTATACACATTATGTACAAGCATTATACATACTATATACATGTTATATTTGTGAATTGCACACACTATATACATGAATTATATATATTATATATAAGTTTATACAAGAATTATACACTACATTTAATGCTATATACAAGTAATATACATACTATGTACATATTTATACAGTTGTGTACAAGCATTATACACGTATATAGTGTGTATAAACTTTTACATAGTATGCATAATACTTGTATAAACTTTTACATAGTGTGTATAATACATTTATATAGCATGTATAATGCTTATATATAGCATTTACAGTGCTTATATAGCTTGTATAAACTTGTATATAGTGTATATAAACTTATTCAGAGTATATAATACTTATGAATAGTGTGTATAATGCTTGTATATAGCATGTATAAATATATACATAGTGTGTATAAAACTTATATATAGCATTGAGCGTAGTATAGAATGCTTGTATGAATATATATATAATATATATATATATATATATATATATATATATATATATATATATATATATATATATATATATATATATATATATATATATGTGTATAATTCATGTATACAGTGTATGCAATGCTCGTATATAGCGTGTACATAGTGTGTATAAGGCTTGTACATAACGTTTATAAACTTATTCATAATGTGTATAATGCTTATACAAAGCATGTATAAACTTGTACATAACATATACAATATTTATATAAACTTGAACATAGTGTGTATAATATTTATAGATAGTATATATAATGCTTGTACATTGCATGTATAAACTTGCACATAGTGTGTAAAAATTATTTATATAGCATTTATAAACTTATACATAGTAAATATTAGCTAAATACATAACATGTATAAACTTCCACATAGTGTGTAAAAATTATGTATATAGCATGTATAAACTTATACATTGTGTGTGTAATCCTTACACATAGCGTGTATAAACTTATACATAATATGCATAAACTTGTTCATATATTGTATAATCCTTATACATAACATGTATAAACTTATACAAAATTTTTATAAACTTGTTCATATATTGTATAACCCTAATACATAACGTGTATAAACTTGTATATAATCTATGTAATTCTTGTACATAGCATGCGTATAATATTTGAATAAACTTTTATAAGTGTGTATAATGCTTGTAAATAGTGCTTATATTGCTTAAATATATAATGTATAAACTTGTATATAGTGTGTATAATGCTTGTATAAACTTGTACATAGTGTGTATAATGCTTGTACATAGAATCTATAATACTTGTATAAATTTTTACATTGTCTGTATAATGCTTGTATATAGTATGTACAAACTTGTACATAGTTTTTATAATGCTTATATATATTGTTTTCAAACAAATATATAGAGTGTATAATACTTGAACATAAAATGTATAAACTTATACATAGTGTGTATAATGCTTGTATAAACTGGTATATAGTGTGTATAATGCTTGTGCATAGCATTTATACTACTTGTACAAACTTATACATAGTGTATATAATGCTTGTATAAATTGGTACATAGTGTGTATAATGCTTGTACATAGCATTTATAATACTTGTATAAATTTATACATAGTGTGTATAATTCTTGTACATATCATGTAATAATTTGTACAAAGTTTTTATAATGCTTATATATAGTGTTTATAAATATAAACATAATGTGTATAATTCTTGTACATCATATATATAAACTTGTATATAGTGTGTATAAACTTATACATTACGTGTATAAACTTTTATATAGTGTGTATAATATTTGTACATAGCATGTACAAACTTAGATATAGTGTGTAAAATGCTTATACAATGCATGTATAAACTTATATAATTCATGTATAATGCTTGTACATAGCAAGAATAAACTTGTACATAGTGTATATATTACTTATGCTTACCATGTGAATAATGTGTATAATGCTTATATATAGCGTGTCTAAACTTATACATAGTATGTATAATTTTTATTTATAGTGTGTAAAGTACTTGTACATATCATGTATAAACTTCTACATATAGTGTATAATACTTACATATAAAACTTGTACATAGTATGTATAAAACTTATACATAGTGTTTATAATGCTTATACATAGTGTGTACAAACTTATACATAATATGTATAATGCTTATACATAACATGTATAAACTTATCAATAGTGTGTATGTTATTTATAAGAATCATGTACAAACTTCTACATAGTATGCATAATGCTTGTATAAACTTATACGTAATGTATATAATACTTTTATATAGCATGTTTAATGCTTGTGTATAACATGTACAATACTTATATTTAGCTAGTATAAACTTATACAGTGTGTATACAAACTTATTCACAGTGTATAATACTTATGAATTGTGTGTATAATGTCTGTTCATAGCATGTAAAAATATGTATATAGTATGTATAATACTTGTTTATAGCATTGAATGTAGTGTAGAATGCTTGTATAAACATATATATATATTATGTATAATTCTTATATAAAGTGTTTGTAATGCTCGTATATAATGTGAATATACTGTATATAATGCTTGTACATAATGTGTATAAACTTATACATAATTTATATAATGCTTATACATAGTACGTATAAACTTGTACATAACATGTACAATATTTCTATAAACTTATATATAAGTGTGTGTAATACTTGTACATAGCATATATAATGCTTGTACATAGCGTGTATAAACTTGCACATAGTGTGGAAAAATTATGTATATAATGTTTAAAAAGTTATATATATAATGTATAAGCCTTATATATAGCATGTACAAACTTGCATATATTGTATAAAAATAATGTATATAGCATGTATAAACTTATACATGATGTGTATAATTCTTATACATAGCGTGTATAAACTTGTACATAATGTGCATAAACTTATTCATAGTTTATATAATCCTTATACATAGCTTGTATACATTTGTACATAGTATGTATAATGCTTGTACATAACGTGTGTATAATGTTTGAATAAACTTTTACATAGTGTGAATAATGCTTGTACATAGAATGTATAAACTTATACATAGTAAGTATAATGCTTTTATAAACTTGTACATAGTGTATATAATGCTTATACATAGCTTTTTATAATACTTCTATAAATTTGTACATAGTATTTATAATGCTTGTACATAGCATACACAAAGTTGTACATAGTTTCTATAATGCTTATATATAGTGTTTACAAATATATGCATAGTGTGTATAATGCTTGTACATATCATGTATAAACTTGTATATAGTGTGTATAAACTTGTACATTGCGTGTATAAACTTATACATAGTGTGCATAATATTTGTATATAGCATGTACAAACTTGTACATAGTGTATAAAATGCTTGTACATAGTGTTTATAAACTTTTATATTTCATGTATAATTCTTGTACACAGATAGAATAAACTTGTATATAGTTTGTATATTACTTATGCTTACCATGTACATTATGTGTATAATGCTTATATATAGCATGTATAAACATATACATAGTGTGTATATATTCTTATTTATAGTGTGTAATATGCTAGTACATATCATGTATACACTTCTACATAGAGTGTATAATACTTGTATATTGCATAAAAACTTGTACATAGTGCACATAAAACTTGTACATAATGTTTATAATGCTTATACATAGTATATACACACTTATACATAATATATATAATTCTTATATATAGTGTGTATAAATTTATACATAGTGTGTAGATGATTTATAGATAGCGTGTATAAACTTCTACATAGTGTGAATAATAATTGTATATACTTATATGTAGTGTGTATAATACATTTATATATCATGTATAATGCTTATATATAACATGTATAATGCTTATATATAGCTTGTATAAACTTATATATAGTGTATATAAACTTATTCATAGTGTATAATACTTATGAATAGTGTATATAATGCTTGTTCATGGCATGTACAAATATGTATATAGTGTATATAATACTTGTATCTAACATTGAACATAATATAGAATGCTTGTATAAACTTATATATAATGTGTAAAATTCATGTATACAATGTGTGCATTGCTCAAAAATAGCGTGTAGATAGTTTGTATAATGCTTGTACATAACGTGTATAAACTTATACATAGTGTGTATAAACTCGTACATAACATATATAATATTTGTATAAACTTATATATAGAGTGTATAATGTTTATACATAGCATATATAAAACTTGTACAGAGCGTGTATAAACTTGCACATAGTGTGTAAAAATTATATATATAGTATTTATAAACTTATTCATAGTATGTATAAGTCTTATACATAACGTGTATAAACTTGCACATAGTGTATAAAAAATATGTATATAGCATGTATAAACTTATGCATGGTGTGTATAATCCTTATACATAACGTGTAAAAACTTGTACATAATGTGCATAAACTTGTTTATAGTTTATATAATCCTTATATATAGCATGTATAAACTTATACATAGTCTGTATAATGCTGGTAAATAGGGTGTGCATAATGTATGAATAAACTTTTACCTAGTGTGTATAATGCTTGTAAATTGTGTGTATAATACTTGTACATCGAATGTATAAACTTTTACATAGTGTGTATAATGCTTGTATAAACTTGTATATAATATGTTTAATGCTTGTACATAGCGTGCACAAACTTGTATATAGTTTTTATAATGCATATATATAGTGTTTAAAAATATATACCTAGTGTGTATAATGCTTGTACATATCAAGTATAAACTTGTACATTATATGTATAAACTTCTATAAATTGTAGCGTGTCTATAGTGTGTAAAATACTTGTACATAATGGCTATAATCTTATATATAACATATATAATACTTTTACATAGCATGTATAAACTTGTACATAACATATACAATATTTGTATAAACTTGTACATGGTGCGTATAATAGTTGTACAGTGTATATAATGCTTGTACGTAGCGTGTATAAACTTGTACATAGTATGTAAAAATTATGTATATAGCATTCATAAACTTATCCATAGTATGTTTAAGCTTTATACATAGAATGTATAAACTTGTACATAGTGTGTAAAAATTATGTATATAGCTTGTATGAACTTATAAATTGTGTGATTAATTCTTATACATAGCATGTATAAACTTGTACATAATGTGCATAATCTTGTTCATAGTTTGTGTAATCCTTATACAGAGTGTGTATAAACTTTTGCATAGTCTGTATAATGCTTATACATAGCGTATGTAAAATATTTGAAAAAACTTATACATAGTGTGTATATTGCTTGTAAATAGTGTCTATAATGCTTTTACATAGAGTGTATAAACTTGTATATATTATGTATAATACTTGTATAAACTTATACATAGTGTGTATAATGCTTTTATATAGCATCTATAATACATATATAAATTTATACATAGTGTGTATAATGCTTGTACATAATTTTTATAATGCTTATATATAGTTTTTACAAATCTATACATAGTTTGTAAAATGCTTATACATAACATGTATAATGCTTAAACATGGCATGTATAAACTTATACATAGTGTGTATAATACTTATATATACCATGTACATAGTGTGTATAATGCTTATATATAGCGGGTCTAAGCTTATACCTAGTGTGTATAATTTTTATTTATAGTGTATAAAATGCTTGTACAAATCATATATAAACTTGTACATTATGTGTATAATACTTGTATATTGCATGTAAAACTTGTACATAGTGTGCATAAAACTTGTACATAGTGTTTATAATACATATATATAGTATGTACAAACTTCTACATAGCGTGTATAAACTTGTATATAATGTGTATATTATTTATAGATAGCATGTATAAAACCTTCTACATAGTATATTTATTGCTTGTATAAAATTTATATGTAGTGTATATAATACTTTTATATAGCATATATAATGCTTATATATAACATGTACAATTCTTATATATAGCATATATAAATTTGTACATAGTGTATATAAACTTATTCATAGTATATAATACTTATAAATAGTGTGTATAATGTTTGTACATAACGTGTATAGTTATTTATATAGTGTGTATAATAATTGTATATTGTATTGAGCATAGTGTAAAATGCTTGTATAAACTTATATATAATGTGTATAATTCATCTATACATTATGTGCAATGCTCGTATAAAGCATTTACATAGTATTTATAATGCATGTACATAACATGTATAAACTTATATATAATGTATATAATGCTTATATATAGCATGTATAAATTTTTAGATAACATGTACAATATTTGTATAAACTTGTACATAGTGTGTATAAAATTTGTACATAGCATGAATAATGCTTGTACATAGCATGTATAAACTTGTATATAGTGTATAAAAATTATGTATATTGCGTGTATAAATTTATACGTGGTGTTTATAATCTTTATACATAGCATGTATAAACCTATACATAATGTGAAAAAACTTATTTATAGTTTGTATAATCCTTATAAATAGCGTGTATAAACTTGTACATAGTCTGTATAATGCTTGTGAACAGCGTGTGTATAATGTTTGAATAAATATGTATATAGTGTATATAATGCTTGTAAATAGTATGTATAATGCTTGTACATAGAATGTATAAACTTGTAGATGTTGTATATAATGCTTGTACATAGCATCTATAATACTTGTATAAACTTGTACATTTTGTGTATAATGCCTGTACATAACATGTACAAACTTAAACTTAGTTTTTATAATGCTTATATACAGTGTTTAAAAACATATACATAGTATGTATTATGCTTGTATATAGCATATATAAACTTATATATAGTGTGAATAAACTAGTACATTGCGTGTATAAACTTATACATAATTTATATAATACTTATACATAGCAAATACAAACTTGTACATAGTGTGTAAATTATTTGTACATAGCATGAATAGACTTGTCTAATTCATATATAATACTTGTACATAGCATGTATAAACCTGTACATAGTGTGTTTAATACTTATACATACCATGTACATAGTGTGTATAATGCTTATATATAGCGTGTATAAACTTATACATACTGTGGATATTTCTTATTTATAGTATGTAAAATATTTGTACATATCGTGTATAAACTTGAACATAGTGTTTATAAAACTTATACATAGTGTTTATAATGCTTATACATAATGTGTACAAACTTATACATAATAAGTATAATGCTTGTACATAGCATGTCTAAACTTGTATATAGTGTGTATATTATTTATAGATAGCATGTATAAACTTCTACATAGTGTGTATAATACTTTTATATAGCATGTATATTGCTTTTATATAGCATGTAAAGGCTTATATATAGCTTGTATAAACTTGTACATAGTATATATAAACTTATTCAGAGTGTATAATACTTATGAATAGTGTATATAATGCTTATATATAGCATGTATAAATATGTACATAGTGTGTATAATACTTGTATATAACATTGAACGTAGTGTAGAATGCTTGTATAAACTTATATATAATGTGAATAATTCATGTATATAGTGTGTGAAATGCTCGTATATAGCGTGTATATAATATGTATAATACTTGTACATAACGTGTATAAACTTATACATAATGTGTATAATGCCTATATATAACATATATAAACTTATACATAACGTGTATAATATTGGTATAAACTTGTATATAATATATATAAACTTGTACATAATATGTATAATGCTTGTACATACTGTGCATAAACTTGCACATAGTGTGTAAAAATTATATATATAGTATTTATAAATTTATATAGAGTATATATAAACTTGTACATAGTGTGTAATAATTAGGTATATAGTATGTATAAACTTATATATGATGTGTATAACCTTATGCATAGCGTGTACAAACTTATACATAATGTGCATAAACTTTTTCATAGTTTTTATAATCCTTATAAATAACGTGTATAAACTTGTACATAATCTTTACAATGCTTGTATATAGCATGTGTATAATGTTTGAATAAATTTATATATAGTATGTATAATACTTGTAAATTATAAATATAATACTTGTAATTAGAATATATACACTTGTACATAGTATATATAATGCTTGTATAAACTTATACTTATTATGTATAATACTTGTAAATAGTAAGTACAAACTTGTACATAGTTTTTATAATGCTTATATATAGTGCTTACAACCACATATATTGTCTGTATAATACTTGTACATAGTAAATATAAACTTGTATATAGTATGTATAAACTTATAAATTACATGTATAAACTTGTACATAGTGTGTATAATACTTGTACATAGCATATACAAACTTATACATAGTGTTTAAAATGCTTATACATAGCATGTATAAACTTTTATAATTCATATAAAATGCTTGTACATAACATATATAAACTTGTACATACTTTGAATAATACTTATACATACCATATACATAGTGTGTATAATGCATATATATAGCGTATATAAACTTATATATAGTATGTGTAATTCTTCTTTATAGTGTATAAAATACATATACATATAGTGTATAAACTTGTATATAGTGTGTATAATACTTGTATATTACATGTAAAATTTGTATATAGTGTGTATAAACTTCAACATAGTATGTATAATGCTTGTATAAACTTATACTTAGGGTGTATAATACTTTTATATAGCGTATATAATGCTTGTATATAACATGTATAATACTTATATATAGCTTGTATAAACTTATACATAGTTTATATAAACTTATTCATAGTGTATAGTACTTTTGAATAGTGTGTATAATGCTTGTATATAGCGTGTAAAATTATGTACATATTATTTGTAATAGTTGTATATAGTATTGAATGTATTGTAGAATGCTTGTATAAATATATATATAATTTGTATAATTCTTATATACAGTGTGTGTAATGCTCGTATATAGCGTGTACATAATGTGTTTAATACTTATAGATAACTTGTATAAACTTATACATAATGTGTATAATGCTTATACATAGCATGTATAAACTTTTACATAATATGTACAATATTTGTATAAATTTATGCATAGTATGTATAATACATTTTCATAGCATGTATAATGCTTGTACATAGTGTGTATAAAATTGCACATAATGTGTAAAAATTATGAATATAGCTTTTATAAACTTATATATAGTATCTATAAGCCTTATACATGGCATGTATAAACTTACACATAGTGTGTTAAAATTATGTATATAGTATGTATAAACTTATACATGGTGTGTATAATCCTTATACAAAGCGTGTATAAACTTGTACATACTGAGCATATACTTATTCACAGTTTATATAATCCTTATACATAGCGTGTACAAACTTGTACGTAGTCTCTATAATGCCTGTATATAGCGTTGGCACAATGTTTGAATAAATTTATATATAGTGTGTATAATGCTTATAAATAATGTGTATAATGCTTATACATAAAATATATAAACTTATACAAAGTGTGTTTAATGTTTGTATAAACATGTATATAGTTTGTATAATGCTTATACATAACATTGATAATACTTGCATAAACCTATATATAGTGTGTATAATGCTTGTATATAGCATGTAAAAACTTATACATAGTTTTTATAAGGCTTATATATAGTGTTAACAAACATATACATAGTGTGTACAATGCTTGTACATAATATGTGTAAACTTGTATATAGTGTGTATAAACTTATAAATTGTATGCATAAAGTTATATATAATGTGTATAATACTTATACATAATGTGTAAAATGCTTGTACATAGTGTGTATAAACTTGTATAATTATTATATAATGCTTGTACATAGCATGTATAAACTTATACATAGTATGTATAATATTTATACATATCATATATATGTGCAAGGCCATATTACATGCACACACTATATACGTGTATAAACTTGTATAATTCTTGTATAATGCTTGTACATAGAATGTATAAACTTATACAAAATATGTATAATACTTATACATACCATATACATAATATGTATAATGCTTAAATATAGCTTGTATAAATTTATACATATTGTGTAAAAATTTTATTTATAGTGTGTAAAATGCTTATACATATCGTGTATAAACTTTTACATAATATGTATAATACTTTTATATTGCATGTAAAACTTGTACATAATGTGTATAAAACTTATACATAGTGTTTATAATACTTACATAGTGTGTACAAATTTATACATAATATGTTTAATGCTTGTACATAACGTATATAAACTTATACATAGTTTGTATATTATTTATAGATAGCGTGTATAAACTTCTACAAAGTATGCATAATGCTTGTATAAACTTATACATAGTGTGTATAATACTTTTATATAGCATGCATAATGATTGTATATAGCATATACAATAGTTATATATAGCTTGTATAAATTTGTCCATATTATATATAAACATATTCAGAGTGTATAATACATATGAATTGTGTGTATAATGCTTTTATATAGCGTGTATAAATATTTACATAGTGTGTATAATACTTGTATATAGCAATGAACATAGTGTAGAATACTTTTATAAAGTTATATATAATGTATATAACTCATGTATACAGTGTGTGCAATGCTCGTATATAGCGTGTACATAGTGTATATAGCATGTACAAACTTATACATAACATATATAATGTTTGTTTAAACTTTTACATAGTGTGCATAATATTTATACATAGCATGTATAATACTTGTACATAGCGTACATAAACTTACACAAAGTGTGTAAAAATTATATATATAGCATTTATAAACTTCTACATGATATGTATAACTCACATACATAACATGTATAAACTTGCACATATTGTGTTAAAATTTTATTTATAGCGTGTATAAACTTATACATGGAGTGTATAATCCTTATACATAGTATTTATAACTTGTTTATAGTTTTTATAATCCTTATACATAGCGTGTATAAACTTATACATAGTCTGTATAATACTTGTATATAGCATATGTATAATGTTTAAATAAACTTGTATATAATATGTATAATACTTGTAAATAGTGCGTATAATGCTTATACATAAAATATATAAACTTGTATAAACTTGTACATAATGTGTATAATGCTTGTATATAGAATCTATAATACTTGTATAAACTTGTATATAGTGTGTATAATGCTTGTAAATAGTTTTTATAATGCTAATATATAGTGTTTACCAATATATACATAGTGCATATAATGCTTGCACATAGTATGTTTAAACTTATATATAGTATGTATAAACTTATACATTACGTGTTAAACATATTCATAGTGTGTATAATACTTATATATTACTTGTACAAACTTGTATATAGTGTGCAAAATGCTTCTACATAGCGTGTATAAACTTATATAATTCATATATAATACTTATATATAGTATATATAAACTTACATAAAATGTGTATATTACTTATACATACCATGTACGTAGTGTGTCTAATGCTTATATATATGATGTATAAACTTATATAAAGTGTATATAATTCTTATTTATAGTGTGTAAAATGCTTGATATATCGTACATAAACTTATACATGGTGTGTATAATACTTGTATATTACATGTAAAACTTGTACATAGTGTGTATAGAACTTATACATAGTATTTATAATGCTTATATATAGTGTATACTAACTTATACATAATATGTATAATTCTTGTACATATTGGTATAAACTTGTATATAGTGTGTATATTATTTATAGATAGCATGTATAAACTTCTATATAGTATGCATAATGCTTGGATAAACTTATACATAGTTTGTATTAGCCTTATGCATAACATATATAAACTTTCTCAAAGTGTGTAAAAATTATGTATATAGCGTGTATAAACTTATACATGGTGTTTATAATCCTTTTACATAGCGTGTATAAACTTGTACATAATGTACATAAACTTGTTCCTAGTTTGTATAATCCTTATACATACCGTGTATAATCTTGTACATATTTTATATAATACTTGTATATAGCGTGTGTATAATATTTGAATAAACTTACATATAGTGTGTTTAATGATTGTAAATTATGTGTACAATGATTATTGAAATAATGTATAAAATTGTACATGGTGTGTATAATGCTCGTATATTGCATCTGTAATACTTGTATAAAGTTTTACATAGTGTGTATAATGCTTGTACATTGTATGTACAAATTTTTACATAGTTTTTAAAATGCTTATATATAGTATTTACAAACATATACATACTGTGTATAATGCTTGTACACAGCATGTAAACTTGCATATAATATATATAAACTTATGCATTACGTATATAAACTTATACATAGTGTGTATAATATTTATATATAACAAGTACAAATTTTTACATAGTGTATAAAATGCTTGTACATAGCATGTATAAACTTTTATAATTCATGTATAATGCTTGTCTATAGCATGTATAAACTTATACATAGTATGTATAATACTTTTACAAACCATGTACGTAGTGTGTATAATGCTTATATATAGTGTGTATAAACATATACATAGTGTGTATAATTCTTATTTATAATGTGTAAAATGCTTGTACATATCGTGTATAAATATATATATAGTGTGTATAATACTTGTATATTTCATGTAAAACTTATACATAGTGTGTATAAAACTTGTATATAGTATTTATAATGCTTATACATATAGTGTACAAACTTTTATATAATATGTATAATACATGTACATAGTGTGTACATTTTTTATAGATAGAGTGTATAAACTTCTACATAGTATGCATAATGCATGTATAAATTTAAACGTAGTGTGTATAATACTTTTATATAGCATGTATAATGCTTGTATATAGCATGTATAATACTTATATATAGCTTGTATAGAATTGTAGATAATGTATATAAACTTATTCTGAGTGTATAATACTTATAAATAGTATGTATAATGCATATACATAGCATGTATAAATATGTACATAGTGTGTATAATACTTTTATGTATGATTGAATGTAGTGCAAAATTCATGTACAAACTTATATATAATGTATATAATTCATGTACACAGTGTGTGTAATTCTCGTATATAGCGTGTACATAGTATATAACGTGTAATATGTGTATATAGCATGTACAAACTTATACATAACATGTATAATGTTTGTTTAAACTTTATATTATATAATTTCTGTATAATGTTTGTACATAACATGTATAAACTTATACGTAGTATGTTTAATACTTATACATACTATGTACATAGTGTGTATAATACTTATATGTATCATGTATAAACTTATAAATAATGTGTATAATTCTTATTTATAGTGTGTAAAATGCTTGTACATATCGTGTATAAACTTATACATAGTGTGTATAATATTAGTATAACGAATGTAAAACTTAGACATAATGTGCATAAAGCTTGTACATAGTGTTTATAATGCTTTTATATAGTGTGTACAAACTTATACATAATATATATAATGCTTGTATATAGCATGTATAAACTTATGCATGGCGAGTATATTATTTATTGATAGCATGTATAAACTTCTACATTATATGCATAATACTTGTATAACCTTATATGTAGTGTGTATAATACTTTTATATAGTGTGTATAATGCTTGTATATAGCATATACAACGCTTATATATTGCTTGTATAAACTTGTACATAGTATATATAAACTTATTCTGAGTGTATAATACTTATGAATAGTGTATATAATGCTTGTATATGCATGTATAAATATGTACATAATGTGTGTAATACTTGTATATAGCATTGAACATAATGTAGAATGCCTATATAAACTTATATATTATGTATATAATTTATGTATACAGTGTGTGTAATGCTCGTATATAATGTTTACATAGTATGTATAATTCTTATACATAACATATATAAACTTATACATAATGTGTATAATGATTATACATAGCATGTATAAACTTGTACATAATATGTATAATGTTTGTATAAACTTATACATAGTGTGTATAATACTTGGACATCGCATGTATAATACTTATATATAGCGTGTATAAACTTGCACATAGGGTATAAAATTTTTATTTATAACATTTTTAAACTTATATATAGTATGTATAAGCCTTATATATAGCATGTATAAACTTGCACATAGTGTATAAAAATAATGTATATAGCGTGTATGAACTTATACATTGGGTGTATAATCCTTATACATAACGTGTATAAACTTGTACATAATGTGCATAAACTTGTTCATAGTTTATATAATTCTTATACATAGCGTGTATAAATTTGTAGATAGTTTGTATAATGCTTGTACATAGCTTGTGTATAATGTTTGAATAAACTTGTACATAGTGTGTATAATTCTTGTAAATAGTGTGTATAAAGCTTGTACATAGAATGTAAAAATTTTTATATTATGTGTATAATACTTGTATAAACTTAGACATATTATGTAAAATGCTCGTACATACAATGTACAAACTTGAACATAGTTTTTATATTGCTTATATATAGTATTTACAAATATATATATATATATATATATATATATATATATATATATATATATAATGTATATAATGCTTGTACATAGTATGTAAAAATTATGTATATAGCGTGTCTAAATTTATACATGGTGATTATAAAACAAATATATAGCGTGTATAAACATAATCTGCATAAACTTGTTCATAGTTTATATAATTCTCATACATAGCATGTATAAACTTGTACATAGTCTGTATAATACTTGTACATAGTGTGTGTATAATGTTTAAATAAACTTAGACATAGTGTGTATAATGCTTGTAAATAGTGTGTATAATGCTTGTACAAAAAATATATAAACTTGTATATATTGTGTATAATACTATATAAACTTGTACATAGTTTGTATAATATTTATACATAGCATCTATAACACTTGTATGAACTTATACATAGTGTGTATAATACTTGTACATAGCATATACAAACTTGTATATAGTTTTTATAATGCTTATATATATTGTTTACAAACATATACATAGTGTGTTAAATGCTTGTACATAGCATGTATGAACTTGAATATAGTGTGCATAAACTTATACATTGGGTGTATAAACATGTACATAGTGTGTATAATACTTGTACATAACATGTACAAACTTGTATATAGTGTATAAAATGCTTGTACATAGCATGTATAAACTTATATAATTCATGTATAATGCTTGAACATAGTATGTATAACCCTTTACATAATGTGTATAATACTTATACATATCATATACATAGTTATAGATAGAGTGTATAAACTTATATATAATCTATCTAAATTATTTATAGATAGCATGTATAAACTTCTACATACTATGCATAATATTTGTATAAACTTATATGTAGTGTATATAATACTTTTATATGACGTGCATAATGCTTGTATATAACATGTACAATGCTTATATATAGCTTGTATAAACTTGTACATAGTGTATATAAACTTATTCAGAATATATAATACTTACGAATTGTGTGTATAATGCTTGTACATAGCATTTATAATATGTACATAGTGTTTATAATACTTATATATAGCTTTGAACGTAGTGTAGAATACTTATATAAACTTATATATTTTGTGTAAAATTCAAGTATATAGTGTGTGTAATCCTCATATATAACGTATATATAGTATGTATAATACTTGTACATAACATGTATAAACTTATACATAATGTGTATAATGCTTGTATATAGCATGTATAAACTTGTACATAACATGTACAATGTTTGTATAAACTTGTACATAGTGTATAATACTTGTACATATCATGTATAATGCTTGTATATAGTGTGTATAAACTTGCACATAATGTATAAAAATTTTATATATAGCGTTTATAAAACTATACATAGTATGTATAACCCTCTTACATATCATGTATAAACTTGCACATTGTGTGTAAAAATTATTTATATAGCATGTATAAACTTATACATGGTGTATATAATCCTTATATATACCGTGTATAAACATGTTCATAATGTGCATAAACTTATCTATAATTTTTATAATCCTTATACATAGCATGTAAAATCTTGTACATTATCTGGATAATGCTTTTACATAGCATTTGTATAGTATTTGAATAAACTTGTACATTGTGTGTATAATGCTTGTAAATACTGTGTATAATGCTTGTACATAGAATTTATAAACTTGTACATAGTGTGTATAATACTTGTATAAACTTATACATAGTGTGTATAATGCTTGTACATAACATCTATAATACTTGTATAAACTTGTACATATTATGATACTTGTATATAGCAATTATAAATTTTGTACATAGTTTTTATATTGCATATTTATAATATTTACAAACATATACATAATGTGTATAAGGCTTGTACAAAGCTTGTATAAACATGTATATAGTGTGTATAGACTTGTACATAGTGTGTATAAAACTTGTACATAGCATATATAATGCTTGTACATAGCATATATAAACTTGCTCATAGTGTGTAAAAATTATGTATATAATATTTATAAACTTATGCAAAATATGTATAAGCCTTATACATAGCATGTAAAAACTTGCAAATAGTGTGTAGAAATTATATATATACCGTGTATAAATTTATACATGGTGTGTATAATTCATATACATAACATGTATAAACTTGTATATAATGTGCATAAACTTATTCATAGTTTATATAATCTTTATACATATCGTGTATAAACTTGTACATAGTCTGTATAATGCTTATACATAGGGCATGTATAATGTTTGAATAAACTTGTACATTATATGTATAATGCTTTTAAATATTATGTATAATACTTATATATAGAATGTATAAACTTGTATATAGTGTGTATAATGCTTGAATAATTTATACATAGTGTGTATAATGCTTGTACATAGCATCTATAATACTTGTACAAACTTATGCATATTGTGTATAATGCTTGTGCATAGCATGTACAAACTTGTTCAAAGTTTTTATAATGCTTATATATATTGTTTACAATCATATACATAGTACGTATAATGCTTAGACATAGCATGTACAAACTTATACATAATATGTAAAATGCTTGTACATAGCATGTATAAACTTATATAATTCATGTATAATGTTTTTACATAGATTGTATAAGCTTATACAAAGTGTGCATAATACTTTTAGATACTTTATACATAGTGTGTATAAAGCTTATATAGAGCGTATATAAACTTATATATAGTGTGTATAAATCTTATTTATAGTGTATAAAATACTTGTACATATCGTATATAAACTTGAACATAGTGTGAAAAATACTTGTATATTGCATGTAAAACTTATAAATAGGGTGTATAAAACTTGTACGTATTATTTATAATCATTATACATAGTGTGTACAAATTTATATATAGTATTAATGCTTGTACGTAGCGTATATAAACTTGTATACAGTGTTTATATTATTTATAGATAGCGTGTATAAACTTCTACAGGTATACGTAATACTTGTATAAACTTATACGTTATGTATATAATACTTTTACATAGCATGTATAATGCTTGTATATAGTATGTACAATCTTTATATATAACTTGTATAAACTTGTACATAGTATATATAAACTTATTCAAAGTATGTAATACTTATGAATATTACTTATAATGCTTGTACCTACCTTGTATAAATATGTACATAGTCTGAATAATACTTGTATATAACATTGAACGTAGTATAGAATGCTTATATAAACTTATTATACATACTATGTATATGTTTATTAATGTTATTTACATATTTTTTATAAACTATGAGCTAGTTTATACGTGCTATGTACAAGCATTAGACATGATATGTAGAAGTATTTAACACACTATGTATAAGTTTATTCAAATATTGTACATGTTATGTGCAAGTTTATACATGTTATGTATAAGCATTATACACATTATGTATAAATTTATACATGTTATATAATAGTATTATACACACTATGTACACGCTATATACGAGCATTGAACACACTGTATACCTGAATTATATACATTATATATAAGTTTATACAAGCATTCTACACAACTTTTAATACTATGTATAAGTATTATACACACTATGTATATATTTATACACGATATGTATAAGCATTATACACACCATTCATAAGTATTATACACTCTGAATAAATTTATGTATACTATGTATAAGTTTATACAAGTGATATATAAGCATTATACATGCTATATACAAATATTATGCATGCTATATAAAAATATTATACACACTACGTATAAGTTTATACAAGCATTATGCATACTATGTAGAAGTTTATACACACTATCTATAAATAGAATACACATTATGTATAAGTTTCTACACGCTATGTACAAGCATTATATATATTATTGATAAGTTTGTACATGCTATGTATAAGTATTTTAAATACTATTTACAAGTTTTATACACACTATATACAAGTTTTATATGCAATATATAAGTATTATACACACTATATAGAAGTTTATACACGACATGTACAAGCCTTTTATGATCTATAAATAAGAATTATATATACTATGCATAAGTTTATACACGCAATATATAAGCATTATACATATTATGTAATTCGTTTGTATAAGTATTATACACACTATATAAAAGTTTATATAATATATGTACAATCATTATACAAGAATTAAATCAGTTTATACAAGCTATGTACAAGCACTTTACACACTATATATAAGTTTGTACATGCAATGTATAAGTATTATACATATTATGTACAAATTTATACAAGCAATGTATTAGTTTATACACACTATATACAAGTTTATACATGCAATATATAAGCATTATACACACTATGTATATATTTGTAAACACTCTATATAAGCATTTTAAAAACTATGTATAAGTTTGTACATGCTATGTAAAAGCATTATACACACTATATACAAGTTTATATAAGTATTATAGATGCTATGTACAAGAATTATACATACTATGTATAAGTTTATACAAGTATTATATATAATATATATAAGTTTATACATTCTATATACAAGCATTATACACACTATGTACAAGTTTACTCAAACATTATTCGCACGCTATGTAGAAGCATTATACAGACTACGTACAAGTTTATACATGCAATATATAAGGATTATACAAACTATGAACAAGTTTATGCATATTATGTACAAGTTTATACACGCTATGTTTAAGGATTATACATACTATATATAACTTTATACACACTATAACATAATTTTTACACACTATGTATAAGTTTATACATGTTATGTATAAGGCTTATACTTACTATGTATAAGTTTATAAATGCTATATACAATTATAAATGCTATTTAAGTTTATCCGTATTGTAATTATGATGCTTTGAATTTTTGCATTATTTTGGATAAGAGTTATTTGAAGGATGTCCCTAGATGCATTTATTATACCCAGCCTCCCAAGGATTTCTTGATGCTGAATGTGGATTGTAGTATGAGAGACTTTTACTTTAATTGTGCTGGTGTGCTTAGGGATCATCAAGGTGAGTTTTTTTTTGGTTTTGTGGGTCCTTCTAATAGTGTGGATATGATCTTTGCCATTACTTATGCTATTTACTATGGCTTAAATATTTGTTATAAGCTTAATTGTTTTAATGTGGTGGTTGAGGTGGCTAAAAATTTTGATCTTCAGTCTTTGGATTTTAGGGAAAACAAATGCTATTTTTCTTCCCTTTTCTATATTAGGCGTGATGTTGATCTTAAGTAAGAAGTTCAATCTTTCTTTTTTTGTGATTGATGTTAACGGTAATGATGTGGCTCAGGCTTTGGTTAATTGGGGGGACAATTTTAATATTATGGCCGACATCTCTATTTTTTTCTTACCTAATTATGTTAAGGGGATTTTGAGATTGGAGAAGGCTAATGTTCCTTATGTTAAGCCTTAGTTTGTTGGTTTATGTGGCTGTTGATCCTGAGGATTTTGTTGGGCTATGCTGCTTTGCCTGTTGGTGCTGTAATGAGCATTTGATCCTGAGGCTTCCGTCTATTTTTTGGGGTTTGGCTCGTCTTATTATGATTATTTTGGTTTCTGTTCACCTTTACTCTTATCAAAATTTTGGTGGTTGGAGGTGTTGATTGTTTGTGTTGACTGGGGTGGGCAGTTTTGGGAGTCTATTTTGGTATGTCCTGCTGTTGGTGTCAGTTTTTGCTCTATTTTGGAGGGTTACTGGTTCTCAGTATTCTGGGTATGGTCATTTCGATCCTGTAAATCTGCAGCTCATCTGTGTTGTAAGAAGGTATTTTATGGACTCTACTATCTCTATTGGATATTTACTTTTGGTTAATCTAATGTTTGGTTGGGGGACTACCAGTTTTATTATCCATTATTGGTCTTTTAATATATTATTCATCAGGTTTTTTCTTGGGTTTACAATATTACTATTGTTTCCTACTCTAAAAGATGTTTTTGTTGTTGGTGGTGTTCTTTGCAAGTTTTTTTATGCAGGTGTTGAGGTAGATCATTTTTTTACTGGGGAGTAGTTCGTGCGTGATAGATTTATGTTTTCTCCCCTTTTTTGGGTGCTTGTGCTCAAACACCATAAAATGTACCTAAGTTCTATTATAATTTTTGGTAGTAAGGATCTTATCCTCCAAGGTTTTTTTGAATTTTTTTTTGTAACACTTTTGAGCATTAGTAAGCGCGAGGCCCTTTTAAGGACTCTATAAATTTTCTCTACTATCAACGCGTAGGTCCCGCTGTGGGTTTTTCCCTAAAAAAAATAATAAATAAATAAACTCTATATACATAATTTTCATACACTATGTGCAAGTTTATACATGCTATATACAAGTATTATACACACTATATATAAGTTTATACAAATATTGTATATATTATGTACAAGTTTATACAGGCTATGTATAAACATTATACACATTATGTATAAGATTATACACGTTATATACAAGTATTATACACATTATATACACGCTATCTACGAGCATTGCATATAATGTATACATGAATTATACACATTATATATAAGTTTATACAAGCATTCTACACTACGTTCAATACTATATACAAATATTATACACACTATGTACATATTTATACACGCTATATACAAGCATTATACATACTATTCATAAGTATTATACACTCTGAATAAGTTTATATATACTATGTATAAATTTATACAAGCTATATATAAGCATTGTACATGCTATATACAAGTATTATATATGATGTATAAAAGTATTATACACACTACGTATAAGTTTATACAAGCATTATGCATAGTACGTAGAAGTTTATACACACTATCGATAAATAATATACATACTATGTACATGTTTATACATGCTATATACAAGCATTATACATATTATGTATAAGTTTGTACACACTATGTATAAATCTTATAAATACTATGTACAAGTTTTATACGCACTATGTATAAGTTTTACATGCAATATACAAGTATTATACACACTATATACAAGTTTATACACGATATGTAAAAGTATTTTACACACTATAAATAAGAATTATACACACTATGTATAAGTTTATACATGTTATGTACAATCATTATACATGAATTATAAATAGTTATACATGCTATGTACAAGCATTTTACACACTATGTACAAGTTTCTACATGATGTGTATTAGTGTTATACACACTATGTATAAGTTTAAACAAGCAATGTATAAGTTTATACATAATATAAAAAATTTTATACATTCTATGTACAAGTATTTTACACACTATGTATATGTTTGTAAACATTATATGTAAGCATTATAAAAACTATGTATAAATTTATACATGCTATATACAAGCATTATACATACTATGTATAAGTTTATACAAGTATTATTATGTACAAGTATTATACACACTATGTATAACTTCATACATTCAATGTATAAGCATTATTCTCACTATTAACAAGCATTATGCATATTATGTCTAAGTTTATTCAAACATTATACACATGCTATGTATAACTATTACACATAGTACATACAATTTTATACACGCTATGTATAAGGATTATACAAACTATGAACAAGTTTATGCATATTATGTATAAGTTTATACACACTATTTATAATGATTATTCATACCATGTATAAGTTTATACATGTTATATATATATAACTTTTACACACTATGTGCAAGTTAATACATGTTATATATAAGGCTTATACATAATATGTATAAATTTATAAATGTTATATACAAAATTTTTACAAACTATGTACAAGTTTATACACGCTATGTATAAGTATTATATATGATATGTATAAGTATTATATATACTATATACAAGTTTATACAAATATTTTATATGTTATGTACAAGGTTATACATGCTATGTATAAGCATTATACATATTATGTATAAGCATTATACACACTATGTACACAATATATACGAGATTTGCACACACTATATACATGAATTATAAACATTGTATATAAGTTTATACAAGCATTCTACTATACGTTCAATGCTATATACAAATATTATACACACTATGTACATATTTATACAAATTATAGACAAGCATTATCCACATTATTCATAAGTATTAAACTCTCTTAATAAGTTTATATACAGTATGTACAAATTTATACAAGATATAAATATTGTACATATAATATACAAGTATTATACACCCTATATAAAAGTATTATACAATTACGTATAAGTTTATACAAGTATTATGCATACTTTGTAGAAGTTTATACACGCTATCGATAAATAATACACACACTATGTACAAGTTTATATACGCTATGTAAAAGTATTATTTATATTATGTATAAGTTTGTACACACTATGTATAAGCGTTATAAATACTATGTATAAGTTTTATACACACTATGTACAAGTTTTACATGCAATATATAAGTGTTATACACACTATGTATAAGATTGTACACGATATGTAAAAGCATTTTACAAACTACAAATAAGAATTATACACACTATGTTTATGTTTATACACGCTATATATAAGCATTTTACACACTATGTATATGGTATGTATAATTATTATACACACTATGTACAAGTTTATACACGCTATGTACTAGCATGTTATATACTATGTATATGTTTGTACGTGCTAAGTAAAGGTTTATACACAATATGTACAAGTTTATACATGAAATATACAAGTTTATACACACTATATACATGTTTATACATGCTATGTATAAACATTATACACAATATATATATGTTTGTAAACAATATATATAAGCATTATAAAAACTATATACAAGTTTATACATGCTATGTATAAGTATTATATACACTATGTACAAGTTTATTCAAGTATTATAGATGTTATGTACAAGCATTATACACATAATGTACATGTTTATACAAGCATTATACACACTATGTATAAGTTTATACACAGTAATTACAAGAATTATATATATTATGTACAAGTTTATTCAAACATTATACACATGCTATATACAAGCATTATACAGACTATGTACAAGTTTATACACGCTATGTATAAGGATTATACAAACTATGGGCAAGTTTATGCATAATATTTACACGTTTATACAGGCTATATATAAGAATTATACACACCATGTATAAGTTTATACATGCTATATACATCATTCTTACACACTATGTGCAAGTTTATACATGTTATATATAAGGCATATATATATCATGTATAAATTTATAAATGCTATATACATAATTTTTACACACTATGTGTAAGTTTATACAAGCCATGTACAAGTATTATAGATGCTATGTACAAGTATTATACACATTATATACAAGTTTATACAAACTTTGTACATGTTAGGTAAAAGTTTTTAGAAGTTATGAATAAGCAATTTACACATTATGTATAAGTTTATATAAGTTATGTCCAAGCATTATACACACTATATAGATGCTATATACGAGCATTGCACACACTATATACTTGAATTATACACATTATACATAAGTTTATAAAATTATTTTATAATATATTTAGTTCTATATACAAGTACTATATACATTATGTACATATTTAAACATGCTATATACAAACATTATACATACTATTCATAAGTATTGTACACTCTAAACAAGTTTATATATACTATGCACAAGTTTATATAAGCTATATATAAGCATTTTACATGCTATATACAAGCATTATACATGCTATATAAAATAATTATACACACTACGTATAAGTTTATACAAGTATTATGCATACTATGTAAAAGTTTGTACACATTATTTATAAATAATATACACACTATGTTCAAGTTATATACACATTATGTTCAAGTTTTACATATAATATACAAGTATTATAAACACTATGCACAAGTTTATACACGATATGTACAAGTATTTTACACATTATGTATAAGTTTGTACATGCTATGAACAAGTATTACACACACTATATATAAGTTTTTACACACTATGTATAAGCAATATAAATACTATGTACAAGTTTTATACACACTATGTACAAGTTTTACATGCAATATATAAGTATTATACACACTATATAAAAGTTTATACACGATATGTATAAGCATTTTACACACTATAAATAAGAATTATACACATTATGTATAAGTTTATATACGCTATATATAAGCATTATGCACACTACGTACATGGTATGTATAAGTATTATACATATTATGTATAAGTTTATATATACTATATACAAGTATTCTACATGAATTATATAGGTTTATATAAGCTATGTACAAATATTTTACACACTATGTACATATTTATATATGCTATGTATAAGTTTATACACACAATATACAAGTATTTACACACTATATACAAGTTTATACATGCTATGTACAAGCATTATACACACTATGAATATAATTGTAAATACTATATATAAGCATTATAAAAACTATGTACAAGTTTATAAATACTATGTACAAGCATTATATACACTATGTACAAGTTTATACAAGTATTACAGATGCTATGTACAAGCATTATACACATTATGTACAAATTTATACAAGCAATATACATACTATGTACAAGTTTATACATTATATGTACAAGCATTATACTCACTATTTACAAATATTATACACACTATGTACAAGTTTATTCAAATATTATACACACTCTATGTACAAGCATTACACAGACTATGTTAAATAAAATCATTATATACACTATGTATAACTTTATACAAAATTTAATTATATAAAGTTAGTTAGACCATTATATTCTAACATTAGTGAGAGAAAGTCTAGTGAGAGAAAGTCTGAGAATTCAAATTTTTGTTTTCGGCGGTTCTTTGTTATCTTCGCGGCGGCGTAGTCCGGCCTTTTGCTGGCTCTCCTGCAGGACGGGGAGGGAACGATGGAGACTAGACGTATTCTTCCTTCGGATGCTTGGAAGAATTACAGGAAAAATCTGGCTTTACCAGTCCTTGACTCTTCGGATGTTTTTAATGGGGGTTCTAAGGTTCTTGAAAATTTTAATCAAAATTTCAAAGGTTTGAAGGAAAAGCCGTTGATTATTAATATGGGAGGTCTGTTGAACAAAAAAGTGATTCCAGTAAATGTCCCTGGTAAAGGTAAGGATGTGTTGGAGTAGCATCATCTGAATGTGGAGGATTTTTTTCCTGTACAGGTTGTGAAAAATAATGATGTTGGTAATCGAAGCTTAGGAGCCTCTTTTTTGATGGAGGACCTATTATTTTTAGCAAAGGTGTTAATTCGAAATCTCTGTCGCCTTCTCCGATTAATCGAGAGTTTTTCTCAGAGTCTCCGATAATCTACAATATAGAGGATGTAAATAAAGTTGATGTGAATTTGTCTCTGAGAAAGGATGTTGATATCCCGGTGAATGTACCAGGAGTTATTTTAGACAATTCTAATTCTGTGGTGAATAATGATGTTAATGTGAAGGTGAATTTGGTTTGGAGCAGGCGTCCGTATGTGAAGGTTGACAATTTGGACATGGGCTCTTTCTTATCGGAAGATGGTAAAGTGGCTTTGCTTCATGCTGACAAGGAGTTAGAAAATGCTAAGAAATTAGACAAAGCCCTTGTTGTGAAAATTTTTGATGAGAATATTCCGTTTCATGTGATCAGTACAGATTTGAGAAGACAATGGGATAAGTTCGGTAAATTCCACATTGCTGGCCTGGGACTTGGCTGGTTTTTGTGCTCTTTTGAAGATTTTATGGCTTTGGAGAGTATTCTTTTAGGTGGCCCTTGGTGGATCAGGGGGCAAGTTATTTGTTTGGACATATGGTCGGTGAACTTCAATCCAACATCGCTGAAGGGAATTACATCACCAGTATGGATTAGATTAAACAATTTACCTCTGCAATGTTGGGATGAGGTAAACATATGTAGAATTGCTTCTATGGTTGGCAAGCCATATCTTCTTGACGGGAATATGTTCCAGTGGAGTAGAATGGAATATGCACGGGTATGTGTTCGTATTCCTCTTGATTTGAAGTTACCACAAGTTTTTTATGTGAAGGGTTTGGCTGGAGAGTTTTATCAGAAAGTAGAGTATGAAGGGATTTCTAATATCTGTTCTAATTGTGGTAAAATTGGACATGCTTTGAAGACATGTACTGAGGTGAAAAAGAAAGTTATTATGGAATCTAGTACTGCTCTTCCTACTGGTGTGGTTGGTAAACAGGTGATAAAGTGATGGCTGTGAAATCTGCTGCTGAAGAAGGAAAGGCTGCTAATAATTCCTGGACTCTAGTGAAACATGGTAATAGAAGAGTTAACAAGATTTCACTTAATAGAAGATTTTTCAACAAAACGAATTATGTTCCTATGAAGAAAGTTTTTCTTCCAAAAACTGGAACCTCCAATTTGAAGGTGATGGGGAAGTTGATAGAGGAGCAGTTTGAAACCAGTAAGAATATCATTAATCCTAAAGCGGTTGTGAATGTTAATTCTCTGGCCAATGTACCTGTTGCGGATGCTCTGGTGGATAAGGAGGTTGAACAGGTGATTAATTTTGTTGTCAATCACGGGGTGGAAATACTCAACAAGTTTGATGTTTTATCAGAATTATTAGAGTGTAATGAGGCAGAAGAGGTTGAAACTAATAATGAGATTGGAGTGGAGGAAGGGGAGATTGTGGGTTCAATTACAGAGCCTGGTTTTAACTCACCTAATGAAGGCTCAGCTCAGCTACAGAAAGTATCTCATGATGAAAACATGGAAATGCCTGTTAGTATTCCTTCTTTGGGAGGAATTCAATCTTCTGAGAAAAAGTCTAAACTTTTTAAAGAACTTAGATCCCTCAGATCTGGTAATGTTATTCCTCATAATAGGAAGGTGGGAGGTGGTAGAGCTAAGAAGGTGGGGGGGCCTCACCCCATTCTTAAACAATGACTTCATTGTTATTTTGGAATTGTAGAGGAGCTAAGAAGGTGGAGGCTGCTCTATATCTCAAGGAGATGGTCAAGGATCATAAGGTTTCTTTATAGGTTTATTGGGAACAAAAATTAAATCCCAGGACAATTGTCACCTGATGAAATTTCTGGGTACTAGTTGGGATTCTTTTGTAGTTCCATTGGTTGGATTATCGGGTGGACTTATGGTGTTATGGAGGAATGATTTAGCATCTTTTTTGGTTATGGAAGCTACGTCTCAGATGATCTTAGGCAAATTGGAGGTGCACGGCAAAAGAAGTTGGATTGTTGCTTCTATTTATGGCAATACAGATGCCCAAGACATGAGAAGACTTTGGGTCGATATTGAGAGGCATTGTTCTAATGATCTTCCTATGATAGTGGGAGGAGACTTCAATTGTGTGGTTTCCCAATTTTAAAATAGAGGTGGTAAGAAATTCTGCTAAACTCAAGGTTCGAAGGATTTCAATAATTTCATGACTGTTAATGATCTTCATGAAGTGAATTCGATGGGTTCTAAATTCACTTGGTGCAACAATAAAAATGGTAGTGCCCGGATCTTGGAAAAATTGGATATGTGTTTAATTAATTCGTCTGCTTTAAATCTTTTACAACTAGCTACTGTTAAACACTTATCCCGCATTGCTTCAGGTCACTGCCCCTTACTGTTGGACATCTATAAACCGAGGGATAAGCTTAACAGAGAGATTCATTTTGAAGAGACTTGGGCTTCCTATCATGGAGCTGCGGCATTGGTGAAGAAAATTTGGCATAGGAATTGTTGGTCTGATCCCCAATCTGCTCTCAACTTGAAGCTTAAAAGAACTCTAAAAGGGCTCTTTTACTGGAGTAAGGCTAAGTTCTTGAATCTAAACTCTCTCAAGGATAACTTGAAGATTGAAATATAGGAAATTCAACAGGAGGAGGATAAAGGCTAGATTTCTTTTGAGAGATTACATTGTTTGAGATTTAATATTAATGAACTTAATGTGACTTTGGCTAGGCTCAACACTTGGTGGAGACAAAGGGCCAAAGCTAGATGGTTGGATGAGGGTGACTGTAATTCGTCTTTCTTCCATACTTTTGCCAATGCTAGAAGGAATACTAATTGGATTAGTCATATTAAGACTAAGGATGGGGTTATTTCGGAAGATGTTGATCTAATACAAAAAACTTTCTCAGATTTTTTCAAGATGAAATGGCAACAAAGAAAGTGCTCTTTGGAGGGGTGGCCTAACTCTTCTAATGCCGTTAGTAATGGTGATCAAATGATGCTTGATGCTGAATTTACTAAAGAGGAGCTGCAGGTAGTTGTGGATAATTCTGTAAAAAGCATTTCTCTTGGATTAGATGGGATTACGTTCTTGATTTTTAAAGACTTTTGGAAAGTGGTTAAAGAGGATGTATGGCTTGCGGTTAATCATTTCCTGGTTTCAGGTGTAATGGATCGGTCTTGGAAAGAGACCTTGATTGTTTTGATCCCAAAAATCAAGAGTCCTCATGAACCTAATCACTTTATTCCTATCAGCTTGTGTATAACCATTTATAAAATCATAGCAAAAATGCTTTTGAATAGATTGAAAAGAGTCATTCACAAACTCATCACGGTGGACCAAGCGACTTTTATTAGAGGTCGTTCTTTATCAGATCATGTGCTGATTGCTAAAGAAGTTTTTAACAAATTCAGATGGTCTAAATCTTGAAGAGGGATGTTAGCTATTAAGCTTGACATGGAGCAAGCGTATGACAGCATGGGATGGCAAACACTAAGGCAAGTTCACATTCGGTTTAAATTTCCTAACAAATTTATGGAGCTTTTATTGCATTGTGTGTTGGATCTCAAATATTGCATTTTGATTAATGGTAAGAAGACGGATTGGGTAGAAGGTAAATGTGGATTTAGGCAAGGCTACCGTTTATCTCCATTTTTATTCATTTTATGTTCCCAAATTTTGTCCGATGCTTTATTCTTGAGAAGAAATGGATTGGGAATTTCGATCACTGCTTCAGCCCTGAGAGTTTCACATTTGCTCTATGCGGATGACATCTTAATTTTTGCGGAGGCAAGGATGAAGGAGGTTAAAAGTTTGAAGAAAATTATTTCTAACTATTGTAATTGGATGGGTCAAAAGGTTAACTCCTCTAAATCTATGATTCTTTTTAGTAAGAATACAAGAAGAAGCAACCAGGTTAAAATTGTTAAGCTGCTCAATTTCACGGTTGTTAAGGATATTAGTTATCTTGGGGTTAAAATGACTTTGAGGAGAATGGTGGCATTGGATTTTCAGCCTTTATTGGAAGCTGCATCCAGGAAATTGAATACATGGGGAAAAAGGTGTATTTCTTCGGAGGGAAAACTGATTCTAGCTAAATCAGCTTTTCTTTATCTTCCTCTTTTTAGTCTACTCTTTCGTTGGTTCCTTTGAGTATTCTTAAAGAGTTTGACAAGATGTGTAGAGGGTTTATATGGAGTAAAAACAATGGTAAAGCCGGTATTCACTATGCTTCTTGGGAGTTATTATGCAGACCGAAAATTGAGGGTGGTAGAGGATAATTCTAAGCCAGTTTAATGGTCGGTCCTTTACGTGCCAAGTTTGCTTGGAATTTTTTAACCAATCCTAATTCTCTTTTGAATCTTATTCTTAAAGCAAAATATGGTGAAGATGTGTGGTCGGGTACAGTGAAGCAATGTTTTTCACCGACTTGGAAGATTATTACTATGGGTGTTTTTTTTCTTAAAAAAGTTGTTAGATGGGATGTATCTAATGGTAATTCTATCAACTGGCTGCAGGACACTTGGATTTTAGATAGATGTCTTGCTTCTTGGCCGACATTTATCAATAATCAGGATATTTCTGATTTCATGCTTAGCTCTTTTATTTCCAATGGCCATTGGGATGTGGAAAATTTGAAGACTATTTTTGGTGAGCACCTGTTAAATCTTATTCTTAAAATCCCTATCTGGACTGATAGATCTTCAGATACTATTGTTTTGATTTGCAAATTTTCTGGGAAATCAATTACAGCATTGGTATATGAAGCAGCTTTAGTTCATAAGGAAGAGTTTGCTCATTGGAATTGGTTAAAAAAATTAAAGTTAAAACCGAAAATTGAACTCTTTCGGTGGAGACTTTGTTATGATGATATTCCTTCTAACTCTTTTATGGTAAAAAGAAAGCTGAGTAATTATTCTGGTTGTCCGAGAGGGTGTGGAGAAGTTGAAGACAACAATCATTTAGTTGGGAACTGCTCCAAACTCAGGAAGATAATTGAGTTACTGAATTGTTGGGGCTTCAATATCCCTATGTTTCACTGTTTTGAAGACTGTTTGCACAGCCTTCAAAATGATGTTGGGAAAAACTTGCTCTAGGCAAACATTTTCTGTAATACGATTTGTTTGGTTTGGAAGAGCAGATGCAAGCTTGTTCATGATAGTAATGAGGATTCGGATAACTGCATTGCTGCTAATGCTATTTCTTTTGCTGTGAGAAGCAGTTTTCTTAATCTCCAACCAAAAAACTAGGATGCTAACCAGCTTTTGCTGATTTCTACTTGGCATCCTCCTCCTCCTAGATGGATTAAGATAAATGTAGATGCAGCTCTTAAGAAGAATCATTTGGCGAGTATAGGTGGTGTCGTCATAGATGAAAAGGGGAGGTTTTTTATTGCTTTTGGCAACAATTCCTTGCATTGGGACATATCGCAATTGGAGTTAATTGTTGTTCTTTATCTGAAGAATGTGGTTAAAAGTTGGATGTTTGAAGCTCAAGGAGTGATCATTGAAGGGGACAACTTGAATATCATCAAAATGCTGCAGAAATCGGTCAAAGATTGGAAGGTTAGTAGAGTAATTGATGATAATTTGGCTTTCTTACTTGAGTTTAAGCAAATTTTTTTTTTCTCATTCATTAAGGAATGGGAACAAATTAGCGGATATTTGTGCTAATTTGGATCTTGGGGGATCTTTCGTATGGGAAGATCTCCATGATGTTATGATTCCTCCGTCTTTCTTGTATTGCTTGAAGGAGGAATGTGATGCTTTAGGTTTGATTTGAGTAGTTGTACTTTGGTTTTTTTTTTTAATGCAATTTCCACATTTCTTTCAAAAAAAAAAAAGTTTATACAAGTATTTTGCATACTATATAGAAGTTTATACATGCTATCTATAAATACATACTATGTACAAGTTTATACATGATATGTACAAGCTTTATACATATTATGTATAAGTATGTACACACTATGTATAAGCACTATAAAAATAATGTATAAGTTTTATACACACTATGTACAAGTTTTACATTTATTATACAAATATTATACACACTATGTACAAGTTTATACATGATATGTACAAGCATTTTATACACTATAAATAAGAATTATGCACACTACGTATAAGTTAATACACGGTATATATAAGCATTATACACACTATATATATGTTATGTATAAGTATTATACACACTATGTACACGTTTATACATGAATTATACAAGTTTATACATACTATGTATAAGCATTTTACATACTATGTACAAGTTTGTACATGTTATATACAAGTATTATACACACTATGTAAGTTTATACACACTATATGCAAGTTTATACATTCTATGTAAAAACATTATACATACTATGTATATGTTTGTAAACACTTATATAAGCATTATAAAAACTACGTACAAGTTTGCACTTGATATGTACAACCATTATACACACTACGTATAAGTTTATACAAGTATTATCGATGCTATGTACAAGCATTATACATAAAATGTACAAGTTTATACAAGCATTATACAAACTATGTACAAATTTATACATGCTATATACAAGCATTATAAATGAATTATATAAGTTTATATACACTATTTACAAGCATTTTACACATAATGTATAAGTTTGTACATGTTATATACAAGTTTTATACACTCTATGTAAGTTTATACACACTATATGCAAGTTTATACATTCTATGTAAAAGCATTATACATACTATGTATATGTTTGTAAACACTTATATAAGCATTATAAAAACTACGTACAAGTTTGTACTTGATATGTACAAGCATTATACACACTACGTATAAGTTTATACAAGTATTATCGATGCTATGTACAAGCATTATACATAAAATGTACAAGTTTTTACAAGCATTATACAAACTATGTACAAATTTATACATGCTATATACAAGCATTATAAATGAATTATATAAGTTTATATACACTATGTACAAGCATTTTACACATAATGTATAAGTTTGTACATGTTATATACAAGTATTATACACTCTATGTAAGTTTATACACACTATATGCAAGTTTATACATTCTATGTAAAAGCATTATACATACTATGTATATGTTTGTAAACACCCTAAACCCCATTATAAAAACTACGTACAAGTTTGTACTTGATATGTACAAGCATTATACACACTACGTATTAGTTTATACAAGTATTATCGATGCTATGTACAAGCATTATACATAAAATATACAAGTTTATACAAGCATTATACAATATATGTACAAATTTATACATGCTATATACAACCATTATAAATGAATTATATAAGTTTATATACACTATGTACAAGCATTTTACACATAATGTATAAGTTTGTACATGTTATATACAAGTATTATACACATTACTATGCACAAGTTTATACACATAATGTACAAGTTTATACACACTATATATAAGTTTATACATGCTACGTACAACCATTATACACACTATGTATATGTTTGTAAACACTATATATAAGCATTAAAATAACTATGTACAAGTTTGTACACACTATGTGCAAACATTATACACACTATATACAAGTTTATATAAGTATTATAGATGTTATGTTCAAGCATTATACATACTATGTACAAGTTTATACAAGTATTGAACACACTATGTATAAGTTTATTCAAACATTATACACACGCTATGTATAAGTTTATACAGACTATGTACAAGTTTATACACGCGATGTATAAGGATTATGCAAACTTTGAACAAGTTTATGCATATTATGTACAAGTTTTTACACGTTATGTATAAGAATTATACACACCATGTATAAGTTTATATATGCTATATACATAATTTTTATATAATTTGTGCAAGTTTATACAAGCTATGTATAAGATATATACACACTATGTATAAGTTTATAAATGCTATATATATAATTTTTTCATACTGTATAGAAGTTTATGCACGCTATGTACAAACATTATACACACTATGTGTAAGTATTATACATATTATATACAACTTTATATGAACATTATAAATGTTATGTATAAGTTTATACATAATAATTATAAGCATTATACATATTATGTATAAGTTTATTCACGTTACGTACAAGCATTACACATACAATATATACGCTATATATGAGAATTGTACACACTGTACACATGAATTATACACATTATATATAAGTTTATACAAGCATTCTACACTACGTTTAATGCTATAAACAAGTATTATACACACTTTGTACATATTTAAAAATTCTATGTTCATGCATTATACACACTATTCATAAGTATTATACACTATGGATAAGTTTATATACACTATGTACCGCTTTATACAAGCTATATATAAGCATTGTACATGCTATATACAAGAATTATACTCGATATTTAAAAGTATTATATACACTACGTATATGTTTATACAAGCATTATGCATACTATATAGAAGTTTATACATGCTATCTATAAATAATATAAATACTATGTACAAGTTTATATACGCTATTTACAAGTATTATACATATTATGTATAAGTTTGTACACACTATGTATAAGCATTATAAACACTATATACTAGTTTTATACACACTATGTACAAAATTTACATGCAATAAACAAGTGTTATACACACTATGTACAAGTTTAAACATGATATGTACAAGCATTTTCCACACTTTAAATAAGAATTATACACACTTTATATAAGTTTATACACACTATATATAAGCATTATACACACTATGTATATGGTATGTATAAGTATTATACACTCCATATACAAGTTTACACATGCTATGTACAAGCATTATACATGAATTATACAAGTTTATAAATGCTATGTATAAGTATTTTACACACTATGTAAAAGTTTGTACATGCTATGTACAAGTATTATACACACTATGTATAAGTTTATACATACAATGTATAAGTTTATACACACTATAAACAAGGTTATACACACACTATGTATATGTTTGTAAACACTCTATATAAGCATTATACCCACAATGTATAAGTTTAAAGAAGTGTTATAGATGCTATATACAAATATTATACACACTATGTACAAGTTTATACAAGTATTATACACACTATGTAAAAGTTTATACATTCTATGAACAAGCAATATACATACTATTTACAAGCATTATACACATTATATACAACTTTATTCAAACATTATACACACGCTGTGTACAAGCAATATACAAACATTGTACAAGTTTATGCACATTATATACAAGTTTATACACATTATGTACAAGAATTATACACACCAGGTATAAGTTTATACATGCTATATACATAATTTTTATACACTATATATAATTTTATACATGCTATGTATAATGCTTTTACATTCTATGTATAAGTTTATACAAGTTATGTACAAGCATTATAAATGCAATGTACAAGAATTATACACACTTTATACAAGTTTATACAAATATTATAAATATTATGTACAAGTTTATACATGCAATGTATATGTATTATATTCATTATGTATAAATTTATACACGTTATGTACATGCATTATACACACTATGTTTATGTTATATATGAGCATACCACCCACTGTTTACATCAATTATACACATTATATATAAGTTTATACAAGTATTCGACATTACGTTCAATGCTATATACAAATATTATACACACCATGTACATATTTATACATGCTAAGTACAAGCATTATACACACTATTCATAAGTATTATACACTCTGAATATGTTCATATACACTAGTATTAGTTTATATAAGCTATATATAAGCATTGTACATGTTATATACAATTATTATACATGCTATATAAAAATATTATACACACTACGTATAAGTTTTTACAAGCATTATGCATATTATATAGAAATTTATACACGCTATCTAAAAATAATATACATACTTTGTACAAGTTTGTACATGTTATGTACAAGTATTATACATATTATATATTAGTTTGTGAATACTATGTATAAGCATTATAAACACTATGTACAAGTTTTATAAATACTATGTACAAGTTTATACATGATATGTACAAGCATTTTACACACTATAAATAAGAATTATACACACTATGTATAAGTTTATACACGTTATATATAAGCATTATGCATACTATGTACATGTTATGTGTAAGTATTATACACACTATCTAAGTTTATACATACTATATACAAGCATTATACATGAATTATATAAGTTTATACACGTTATATACATGAGTTTTACACACTATGTACAAGTGTTATACACACTATGTACAAGTTTATACACACAATATATAAGTTTTTACACATTATATATAAGTTTATACATGTTATTTACAAGTATTATACACACTATGTATATGTTTGTAAACACTATATATAAGCATTATAAAAACTATGTACAAGTTTGTACATGTTGTATAAAGGCATTATACACTCTATGTATTAGTTTATACAATAATTATAGATGCTATGTACAAGCATTATACACACTATGTACAGGTTTATACAAGCATTATACGCACTATGTACAAGCTTATACATTATATATACAAGCATTATAAATACTATTTACAAGCATTATACACACTATGTACAAGTTTATTCAAACATTGTACACACGCTATGTACAACCATTATACCGACTATGTACAAGTTTATACACGCTATGTATAAGGATTATAAAATCTATGAAAAAAATTATGCACATTATGTACAAGTTTATACACGCTATGTATAAGGATTATACACACCATGTATAAGTTTATACATGCTATATACATAATTTTTACACACTTTGTGTATGTTTATACATGCTACATATATGGCTTATACATACTATGTCTAAGTTTATAAACGCTATACATATAATTTTTACACACTTTATGCAAGTTTATACATGCTATGTACAAGCATTATATATGTTATGTATAAGTATTATACACACTATACACAAGTTTATAGAATTATTGTACATGTTATGTACAACTTCATACATGCTATGTATAAGCATTACACAGTATGTATAAGTTTATACACATTATTTACAAGTATTATACATACTATATATACATTATATACGAGCATTGCACACACTGTATACATGATATATACACATTATATATAAGTTTATACAAGAATTCTATACTACGTTCAATGCTATATATAAGTATTATACACACCATATAAATATTTATACATGTTATGTACAAGTATTATACACACTATTCATAAGTATTATACACTCTGAATAAGTTTAAATACACTATGTATAAGTTTATATAAGCTATATATAAGTATTGTACATGCTATATACAATCATTATACATGCTATATAAAAATATTATACACACTACGTATAAGTTTATATAAATATTATGCATACTATGTAGAAGTTTATACACGCTATCTATAAATAATATACACACCATATACAAGTTTATACATTCTATGTACAAGTATTAATCGTATTATGTATAAGTTTGTACACACTATGTATAAGCATTATAAACACTATGTAAGAATTTTATACACACTATGTACAAATTTTACATGTAATATACAAATATTATACACACTATGTACAAGTTTATACACGATATATACAAGCATTTTACACACTATAAATAAGAATTATACACACTATGTATAAGTTTATAGAAGCTATATATAAGCATTATACACACTATGTACATGATATATATAAGTATTATACACACTATATACATTATATGAATAAGCATTATATATGAATTTTATATGAATAAGCATTATATATGAATTTACATGTAATATACAAATTTATACATGTTATGTATAAGCATTATATATTAATTTTATAAGTTTATACATGCTATGTATAAATTTTTTACACACTATATATAAGTTTGTACATGCTATGTATAAGTATTATACACAATATGTACAAATTTATACACACCACATACAAGTTTATACATATTATATGAAAGTTTATAGATGCTATGTACAAGCACTATACACACTATGTATATATTTGTGAACACTATATATAAACGTTATAAGAATTATGTACAAGTTTGTACGTGCTATGTACGAGCATTATCACACTATGTACCAGTTTATACATGTATTATAGATG
Organism: Dendrobium nobile; assembly: GCA_022539455.1. Taxonomy (NCBI): domain Eukaryota; kingdom Viridiplantae; phylum Streptophyta; class Magnoliopsida; order Asparagales; family Orchidaceae; genus Dendrobium; species Dendrobium nobile. The sequence goes on along the minus strand of CM039722.1, from coordinate 508,176 downwards.
CTAAATACAAGCATTATACAAACTTTATATAATTTTATACAAGCATTATAAATATTATGTACAAGTTTATAATACTATTTATATGCATTATACACACTATATATAAGTTTATTCAAATATTGTACATGCTATATACAAGCATTATACAGACTATGTATAAGCCTATACACGCTATGTATAAGGATTATATATACTATAAACAAGTTTTTGCACATTATGTATAAGTTTATACAAACATTGTACATGTTATGTACAAGTTTTTACATGTTATGTATAAGCTTTATACACATTATATATAAGTTTATACACATTATGTACAAGTATTATACGCACTATATACACGCTAGATACGGGCATTGCACACATTGTATACATGAATTATACACATTATATATAAGTTTATCCAAGCAATATACACTATGTTCAATGCTATACATAAGTATTATACACACTATGTACATATTTATGCATGCTATATACAAGCATTATATATAATATTCACAAGTATTATACACTATGAATAAGTTTATATACACTATATACAAGTTTAAACAAGCTATATATATATATATAATCATTGTACATGCTACATAAAATCATTATACATGATATATAAAAGTATTGAATACACTACATATAAGTTTATACAAGTATTTTGCATACTATGTAGAAGTTTATACACGCTATCTATAAATAATAAACATATTATGTACAAGTTTATACACGCTATGTATAAGTATTATATATATTATGTATAAGTTTGTATATACTATGTATGAGCATTATAAACACTACGTATATGTTTTATACACACTCTGTATAAGTTTTGCAAGCAATATACACGTATTATACACACTATGTATAAGTTTATACACGATATATACAAGTCTTTTACACATTATAAATAAGAATTATACATACTATATTTAAGTTTATACTTGCTATATATAAGCATTATAAACATTATGTATAACTTTATACATGCTATGTACAAGCATTATACATGAATTATACAAGTTTATACATGCTATGTACAAGCATTTTACACACTATATATAAGTTTGTATATGCTATGTACAAGTATTATACACACTATGTACAAGTTTATACATGCAATGTAAGAGTTTATACACACTACATAAAAGTTTATACATGCTATATATAAGTATCATACACACTAATAATATGTTTGTAAACACTATATATAAGCATTATTAAAACTATGTACAAGTTTATACATGCTATGTATAAGCATTATACACATTATGTACAAGTTTATACAAGTATTATAGATGTTATGTACAAGCATTATACACACTATGTATATATTTATACAAGCATTATACATACTATGTACAAGTTTATACATTCTATGTACAAGCATTATACATGTTATTTACAAGCATTGTACACACAATGTACAAGTTTTTTGAAAGATTATTCACACGCTATATACAATCATTATACAAATTATGTACAAGTTTATACACGCTATGTATAAGGATTATACAAACTATGAACAAGTTTATGCACATTATCTACAAGTTTATACACGTTATGTATAAGGATTATTCACACCATGTATAAGTTTTTTTTTTTTTTTGAAGAAATGCATAAATTAATATTATTAAAGGAAAGTAATAAACAACCTATTAAGTGATTGCTCCATAATCACAGTCCTCCTTGAGTAAAGAAAAAAAACAAGGAGGAACCTTATTGCTAAAGAGATCATCCCAAAAGAAATCTAAAGAGCAAGCATAGTTAGAACAAAAATCTTCTAACTTATTGCAATTTCTATGGAAAAAATGGAAAATAACCGGATTAAATTCAGAAAGAAAAGAGAAGTCCCAATTGCATTTTTCTTCTTCTTCATCAGGTTGCTTATTAAAGATTTTTTGGACAAAATCAATAATATTTTTATTATCTCCCTCTATGATAATTCCTTTGAAGTCATATCTCCATTCCAGAATGAAAGATTTAATAGACAAAATTGCTTGCATCTCCATTTGAGTTGAATCCCAGTGCTTATATTTCAATCCAAATACACAAAGAAATCTCCCTCTATGGTCTCGGAAGACTCCACCAATTCTTGCATTATAATTGCTTTTAACCGAGGCATCTATGTTTAATTTAATCCATTCGGGAGGAGGAGGAAACCAATGATAGGACAGCTGTGAAAGCTGGTTGGTTTCCCAATAATCTAAATTTCTTTTGAACGATGCTTCAACCATGCTTATAGTATTGGCTGCTATAGAAGAGCTGCTATCTTCCTTTCCACGATGAACAAACATATTCCTGTTAATGCAATTTAAAAAGACTGCAGAACAATAAGTGTTTCCTACAAAAGGATTAGTATTAGCCATTAGTTTCAAAGCTAAATAACAACCTTGAAAGCAATTGAAAATAGGAATTGAGAATCCCCAACTTCTAATAACATTGAGAATCTTTTATAGCTTTTGGCAATTCACCATGATATGAAAGTCATTTTCCATAGAATTGCAACCTCTCAAGCATTCTTCATTACTGGACAGTTTTCTGTATTTCAAAAAGGCTTTTATAGGAATTGCATTAATGCCAAGTCTCCACCAAAATAAATTCACATGTTTGCTAAGCTTAATCTTTTTCCTCCATACCCAGTTTGGATCTTCCCATCTGTCCATATCAAATTCCATTGATATTAAGGATGAGAGTGATTTACCCCAAAATTTGTATTTGAGTTCCAATTGATATTCATTTCATTCAGAATTAATATAAGCCTTATTAATGATCTCAATATAATCAGGCCCAAAGAATAACTTCAATTTATTTGCATCCCATTCAGCTCTATTGATAAGTAAATCCAGATTCTGATTATTCGAGTCCATGTTAGTGACAACTATTGGCCATCTGGATATGGATTTATCAAAAATCCAAACATCATGTAGTATGTTGATATTATTTCTTGTAGACACCTTCCATCTTAAAATATCTTTATAACCATGGAAAATAATTCTAATAGTAGGAGAACTTTGCTATTTATTCTAAAAATTCCAAAGTTGATTACCATATTTAACCTTCAAAATTCTGTAGAGTATAGAAGTAGAACCAGATATCAGCTTCCATGCAAATTTTTTTTGTAGGGGACCAGCCTTGAATACCATGGATTGAATACCTTGTCCTCCCATTCTAATAGGTCTGCAAAGAACATCCCATGATACATAGTGTAACCCTTTACTACCATCATATCTATTCCACAAAAAGTCCCTACTCATCCTGTCCAATTCCTTTAGTACTCCCAAGGGTACTAAAGAATGAGTAATGTGATAGATTGGTAATGAAGATAAAATAGATTTGAGTAGTAGAATCTTCCCAGTTAAAGAAATGTACCGGTTACCCCATACATTTAAATGTTTGTTTGCTTTGTCCAGCAAATGAAGGAAATCTGTCTGAGAAGATCTTTTCAATTCAATATCGATTCCAAGATATTTAAGACCTTTTACTACCTTGAAATTCAGAATTTTTGCCAATCTCCTACCTCTCATTTTATGAACTGAATTCCCAAATAAAATGGAGGATTTATGAACAATAATCTTTTGCCCAGTCCAATTAGAATAATGTTCCAAAAATTTTTTAGCTATCTTAACCCTTTTTCTATTGGCTTCTAAGAACAAGATTATGTCATCCGCATATAATAGAAGGGAAATTTTCTCAGCATTAGGAGCTACTTTGATGCCCAATTCCTTCCCATTATGCATAACAACATCAGAGAGAAGTTGAGAACATAAGATGAAAAGAATTGGAGATAGGGGGCAACCTTCCCTAAACCCCCTTTTTGCTTTGATCCAATCAGAGTTGTTACCATTAATAATAATGGAAAAATTGGAACCAGTAACACATTGAATGAGATAATTTTCAAACTTATCTGGGAAACCCAAATTCTTAAAGACTTGGATAAGAGTAGACCACCCCATACTATCATAGGCTTTCTCCATGTCAATTTTAAAATCCATAAGTCCTTTTTTAGATTTAGAAATTCTAAATTTGTTACAAACTTCTTGGGCTAAAAAAATATGTTCTGAACCAGATCTACCTTTAATAAAAGCAGATTGGTCTTCAGAAATTAGTTTAGGAATGAGACCAATCATCCTTTTCAATAGCATCTTTGCTACCAACTTATAGATAGATAAACATAGACTTATTGGTCTAAAGTTGGAAGGCAAATTTGGGTTATCAGTTTTTGGTATGAGGACTACCAAAGTTTCTTTCCAACTAAGACTCATAATACCTTGTTCAAAAAAAGAGCAAATAGCCTTCCAAACATCTTCTTTAATAATTAACCAAAATTTTTTGATAAAAGAGTAAGATATTCCATCTATACCTGGAGAAATGTTGGAATCAAGTTGTTTAATCACTTCTTCTAATTCTTCTCTTCTGAAATCTTCAGCGAGAATTTTTTTATCCAATTCTTTCAATACGTTGAAAGGTTTTGGCCATCCTGACAACAAGCAATCCTTCTCTTCCCATTTGTCTTTGAAAAAATCATAAAAGATATTTTCAAATTGGCTTTGGTCTTCAGTAACATTTCCATTTTTATCCTTAATTTAATGAATCCAGTTAGAGTTCCGCCTTCCAGATGCATAAATATGGAAAAATTTGGAGTTTGAATCACCTTCTACCAACCATTTTGTCTTTGCTCTTTGTCTCCACTATGTGTTAAGACGAGATAGAGTAATATTCAACTAATGAATTTTAGATTTCAGCAGCTATAACTTATTGTTGGATAGACCACCAACTTCAGCTTCTTCTAATTGCATTTCCAAAATTTCTTTCAACAGATTTTCCTTCAACAACATCACATCCTGATCTTTGGATTTACTCCAGCAATAAAGAGCTTTTAACACTCTTTTAAATTTCTTCTTCAAAGCATTAACAGGATCTCCATTCATATTCTTCTTCCAATAGCTGTTAACGATTCCAGTTGAAGCAACATATGCAGACCATACTTCTTCATATCTAATCATTCTATTTTTCTGAGATGATGGACTCATTAGATTTAATGAAATGGGACAATGATCGGAAGCTAACCTTGGTAGGTGTTTAATAACAAGATTTTGAATTGTTTGTAAAGCTATCAAATTCAAAATGCATCTATCTAATCTTTCCATGATTCGAGCTCCACCTGTCTTGTTATTACACCAAGTAAACCTTGGTCCAATGAATTTCAATTCGTGTAGATCACATGAGCTTATAAAATTTCTTATATTTTGAACTCCTTGAGAGAATTTAAATTTTTTTCCCTCCTTGTTTGTCTTCTTGAATTAGAATATAGTTGAAATCTCCTCCTATGATAATGGGCAAATTTGAATTGGAATTATCTTCAAGAGTTTTCCAAAGGCTTCTTCTTTTGTTTAAATCATTACTCCCATAGATAGCAGCAATGAGCCAAACACCTTTATTGAAGATATTTAATTTGCCCACAATAGCTTGAGAAGAAGTCACCAAGACTGAAAAGCAAGCAAGATCCTTCCTCCAACAAACCATAAGTCCTTTTGAAAGTCCTTCTACAGGAATTATATAATAATCCCATATGTTGCCAATGAACCTGTCACAATCCTTTCTATCAAAGGAAGATAACTTTGTTTTAGAAAGCCCAACAATGATTAAATCATTCTCCTTAATGCATTCCCGTTGATGTCATTTGAATGAGAATCATTCTTCTCTAGGAATTCAACTTGAAGATTGTCATTGGTAAAATCTTCATTTCCATTGAATTCTTTAACTATTTCAATTCCTTCTGTTGTCAAAATAGCCTTAGAATTTACAATCACCTTCTCATCTTCCTTAAGAGGAATTGTTTTAATAGTTTCTGCAATACAGCCTTCACCCCTGGGCTCATCAAGATCAGTGTTCTGCAAGTCCTCTTCATAGATACTGAAATTGTTACTCAACAGAACTTCATTGCTTTTGTTTTCCTTAAATCCTATGGATGTATTGATTGTTTCTGAAATAGAATTTTGAACTATTTCTATTTTAATTATCTCAGCAGCTTCTGGTATAGATTTTGTTTGAGGTTGTACATTTTGAATCTCAGATTTTTGCTTAAAAAAACTTTTCCCTATAGTTGTATTCTTTTTGAATTTGACCTATATCCAAGGTCCTAATTCATCTTGATCATTGGAATTACCTCCTTCTTGATCCATCCTCTTCCCATTAGCATTTGATACTACAGCTACTGTTCTGGAAGAAGCATTATTGATCAAAGAACAATTGTTCTTTAAATGGCCTAATTTACCATAATGGTAGCAAAGAGAAGAGATCTTCTCATATTCTACCTTTTGAAAGGATCTACCATGTAATCCTTCTATCCAAATTCCTTTAGGAACTTTTTTGTCCAGATCCATATGAACACAAAACCGGGCATACTCCCTTTTACCCCATTTAAAAGAATTTCCATCTAGATAAATTGGAATTCCTATCTTGGAAGCTATCCGACAGATGTTCTGTTCATCCCAGCAGTGCAATGGTAAACATGGCAATCGAATCCATATCAGAGATTTAAGTCCTTTAAGGGATTTGGGTGAAAAGTTGGGGGACCATTTATCTAGTCCAATAATATTTCCTCCTATGAACCAAGGACCTCCCTCCAAGACTTCTTCAGTTGCTTCCAGTTTTGAAAAGGAACATAGAACCCAGTCAAGTCCCAAAGTTGTAAAATGGAAATTACCAAATCTAGCCCATTGTCTCCTTAGTTCTCTACTACAAACTGGAAAAGGATATTATTAGCAAAAACTTTGATAACCAAAGAATTCCTAAGAACTTGTGAATTAACATTTTATAATTTAGAATTCATAATCACTGCAATCCCGTCTTTAGTAACGGGGGTCAAATCCATGTCATAATTAATCTTTATGTGCTGAGTCTTCTTCCACACATTAACAGTGTTTACTTTAAAAACATTTCCAGAAATCTTAGCCTCAGAGGCTCTTAACTCAGCTCCACCAATTCCAGATTGAGATACCAGATTAATTAAAAAATCAGAGTAAGGAACAGAAGGCAGCTTATCCATAGAATAAGATTTATTATTAACATTATTTGAAATGTTAGCATTTATCACTGGCCATAGGTCAGAGATTGCATTTGAACATCCGAATTCGTTTACAAAAGTCTTCAATTCTGATGAAGAAGCTTCCAACTCCTTCTGTTTCAAACTTGCTCGTGATTTTTCAAATAATGGAGTAATACAATCTAAATTATCCAAAATGTTTTTTCCCTTACCTTCCACGTATTTCACAGTCTTCTTCATAGGAATATCGCTTACCTCTTTGATAACGAGAGGTTTTGCAGTGATTCTAGTTTGTACCTTATTTACTTCTGATCGCTGAAACAACTGATGTTGATCCTCCTTGTCCTTGATTCGTCCATCTGATACTTCCGTTGACATTAGTGCGTTGATAGGAGGTCGACGGCCATCCCCCATCATCACCTATCACCGGTGATGAAGTTTCAAGAAAAAATTGGGAATTGAAAAGTTTGAAATTCTTGCAGTTTCCCTCTCTAGCAGCACTTTCTCTCTCTAAGTTTCTCTTTTTGACAGAGCCCGAATAAATACCTTATCTACCTTCACTATCATACATAATTTTTACACACTATGTGCAATTTTATACATGCTATGTTTATGGCTTATACATATTATGTATATGTTTAAAAATGTTGTGTACATAATTTTTACACACTATATGCAAGTTTATACACATTATGTACAAATATTATACATGCTATAAACAAGTATTATACACACTTTATATATGTTTATACAAACTTTGTACATATTTTATACAAGTTTATACATGCTATGTATAAGTATTATACATATTATGTATAAGTTTATACACGTTATGTACAAGCATTATTCACACTATGTACATGCTACATATGAGAATTGCACATACTGTATACATGAATTATACATATTATATATAAGTAAATAGTGTGTACACGCCTGCAGTGGTTTGGGGAATGACATTCAGTGGTTTGGGGAACGCTTCACTTCGATTGATAACCGTTTTGACACAATCCTTCAATATTTCCAGCCACACCCACCTCTACCTCCAAGTGATCAGGATCCTCCTTGTTGAAGTGTATCCATGTTGTACCTTTTTTTTAGTGTTGTTCGCTCCTCTTTTTGGTGCTATCAAAAAAGGGAGAAGTTTTTTGAATTTTCAATTCGCGGGTTTTCAGCTACCATCGTCGATGGCCATGGGCGATGACGGAGGACGGCTGCCAATATTTGGTTTGCGTGTCGACCTTTACTGATTATTTGGAAGGATCCATCAGGATTACAGATGAATCGAAGCATCGTTCTGGTGGAGAAACGGTTCGCGCTAGATCTTCTGCGGGACCATTGATTATCAGAGAGGTTAGTGATTCACCTTTGAAGAAGACTACTAAAGTTGTTATTGGAAAAGGAAAAAGTTGTATTCATCATCTTGTTGATAATACTCCTAAGAAGCCTAATGCTTATTTTATCCGGGGTAAAAACAACGGGGAAGCTTCTTCTTCTAATGGGAAGATTTTTGTTAATAAATTTAGTTGTTCAAATGAAATCTCTGACCTTAGGCCAGAGATAAATGCGAATAATCAAAATTTTATTAACAATCCTTCTCTATTAAATGATAAGCTTCCTCCTAATTGTTCCTCTGAGCTACCGAAGATGAGTTTTGTGCAAGCAGTTCTTGGTAAGAAGGTTACAGGTGAAGATTTGACTAATTCAATTCCTGGTGATTAAGGGAAGATGCCTAATGCTTGGAGAAAGACACAGCATATCAAAATAACCTATGATTTGAAATCTACACCGATTACTAACGATGGGGTTGCTGTTATCATGAACTCTCACATTGAAGATTACTATTCTCATGTGTTAAGGAACTCTCTGGTTATCAAAATTCTTGGTAGCAATATTCCTTTCCCTATCTACAACAGGGAGCTCCGTAAACAATGGTCCAAATTTGGGAAATTTCATTTAACAACCTTAGGCCTTGATTGGATCCTGTGTTCTTTTTTCAATCCTGAAGCTGTGGAAGAAATACTATAAGGAGGCCCCTGGTTTATTGGTTGTAATATAATTGGTTTGGACAAATGGTCCCCTAATTTTTCCCCGGAATCTCTTAAGGGTCTTACAACACCTATTTGGATTCGCTTACCGTGCATACCTCTTCACTGTTGGGATGAACAGAATATCTGTTGAATTGCATCTATGATAGGAGCTCCTTTATATTTGGATGGCAAATCATTTAAATGGAGTAAGAGGGAATATGCTCGTGTATGTGTTCGCTTAGAGCTTGATAAAAATTTACCAAAAGGAATTTGGATTGAAGGAAAGCATGGTAGATCATTCCAAAGAGTTGAATATGAGAAGATTTCTTCTCTTTGTTTTCATTGTGGCAAGATTGGTCATTTGAAGAGAAAATGTCCTTCATTATTTTCTCTTGATCACACTGTTATTGATGCTAGAAAAATTCCAAATCGTGAAGCAGCATGTTCCAAAGACCAAGATGAATTAGGTCCTTGGATTCAGGTGAAGTTCAAGAAAAATAAAGTTTTTAGGAAATATGTTCCTAAACAGATAAATTCATTTCAAAATATTAATCCAGCCTTGGATAAACCAGCAATTGAAGAAGGTGAAATTGTAGAAAATCACAACACTATTGAAATCCAGAATTCTGCTACCGCTGTTAAAAATAATTTCAAAATTCTGGACTGTCAGCTGGAAGATTTGGAGGTGAACAAATCTAATTTTATTTCTGACATTTCAGAAGGGGAGGGTTGCTTACGAACTCAAGTATATCCTAAGGGATTACTTGCGAACTCAGTTATTCCCTATCATAAATCTGCTGTAATAGCTCATGGTGATATCAGTAACAATATAGTGGAGAAGGATGATTTATCTCCTATCAGCGTTTATGCTGAAGTACTAAGGAAGAATGAATTGATAAGTGACTATGTTGAAAATAAAAGCATAGTATCCTTACTTCATAAGGAGAATGAAAAGGAAAAGGTGTCATCTTCTATAGATATTACCTTGATTGTCTTTGAAGAAGAATGGGAGAATTTATTTTCCAGATCAGACATCTGAGGAAGAAATGTTATTCCTAACTCTGTTTCTATTAAGGACAACTCCACTCCTCCTGTAGATACTGAAGATGTCAATGAAGGTACTACCTATCCAAATGATGTTAAATCCCAAGCTAATATCAAATTCAAACTACAAAAAGAGTTGAAATCTTTGGGTAATGTCAGTTTACCGACAAAGCTCAAGAAAGGTGAAAAAATCAAAAGGAAAAGTGGTGGGTCTTTTCCCACTCCTAATCCCAAATGAGTTCATTTATTTTCTGGAATTGTAGGGGGGCAAGAAAGGTTGAAGCCTCTAGATATTTGAAGGAGTTGATAAGGGATAATGATGATATCTTTGTTGGTCTCATTGAGACCAAAATTTCTTCTATAGATTCTTTGGATTTTAAAAGAGTTATAGGAGATAATTGGGATTATCATTTAAGCCCAGCAAGGGGTTTATCTGGTGGAATTATAATATGTTGGAGATCAGACTTGGCTCAATTTTCTGTTATGGAAGATTCTAATCAGCTAGTGGTGGGTAAGCTTATCATTACAAACAAATTTTCCTGGAATATAACCACTATTTATGGTAGTACTGATTGGTGTGAAAGAAGAACTCTTTGGAACAAATTGGAAAATTTTAAATCTGCTAAACTTCCCATGGTTATGGGAGGAGACTTCAATTGCATCTTATCTCAAAATGATAAAAAAAGGCGGGAAAAAGTTCTCTTTGTCTCAAGGAGTGCAAGATATGCTCTCATTTATGAGAGAATGTGATTTTCATGACACAAAATTCATTGGTCCCAACAACACTTGGTGCAATAATAAAACAGGGAAAGCTCGTATCTTAGAAAGATTAGATCGATGCTTACTTAATTGCAGAGCATTAAATCACCTGAAATTAGCTATTGTTAATCATCTAGCTCGTATTGCTTCCGACCACTGTCCCATTATGTTAAGGATTTCTTCTCCACCTATTCTTCATAATTTTAATCTGAGATTTGAAGATACTTGGTTTTCTTACCCGGCTTCTCATTCGGTGGTATGATTTGCTTGGAACAAACCTGCAGGAGGCCATGCAGAAACTATTTTGAATCTTAAATTCAGAAGATCCTTAAAAGCTCTATTTTTCTGGAGTAAGGCTAAGCAAAAAAAACTTATCAGAATTGAAGAATAATTTAAAAAAGGAGATTTTAGAGCTTCAAGAAGAAGAATCAAATTCTATAGTCTTTTCTGATCAGAAAACTGAAATGCTGAGATCCAAGGTCCGAGAATTGAATGCAACACTTGGTCAGCTGTGTACTTGATGGAAACAGAGATCTAAATCTCGTTGGATTAAAGATGGAGATAGCAATTCGAAATAATTCCATGCTTCAGCTTCAGCTAGAAGAAACTTTAACTGGATCAATCATTTGAAGAATAATGCAGGTTCTATAAATTCTAATCAGGAGGAGATCACAGAAGTATTTTTGAAAATTTTCAAAAACAAATGGCGTAGTAGATCCTACTCAGTAGACAATTAGTCTCCTTGTTCTAATGCCATTGATGATGCTGAATCTAGTTTGCTTGACCGTGATTTTACTAAGGAAGAATTGGAAAATGTGATTAAAAATCTAGGTTCTAACAAAGCACCGGGTAGAGATGGTATTTCATATTCATTTATCAAAGCATATTGGTATATTATCCACAATGATATATGGAATGCTATTAATCAATTCTTCAAGACAGGTTATATGAGCATGGATTGGAAATATACTAATGTGGTTCTTATTCCTAAGGTAAACAATCCTATTTTACCTACCAATTTCAGACCCATTAGCCTATGTAATTCAATATACAAAATTGTAGCCATTTTGTTACTAAATAGAATGAGTAATCTATTTCCCAAAATAATTTCAGAAGTCCAATATGCTTTTGTCAAAGGTAGACTTATGTCGGAACAAATCCTTCTTGCTTAAGAACTTTTTCATAAATTTAGATTTTCCAAATCTAAAAAGGGATTTGTATCTATTAAAGTGGACATGGAATAAGCCTATGATAGCATGTGTTGGCCTACTCTCAAACATGTGCTTCACTAGTTTGGCTTTCCAAAAAAATTTTCAGATCTTATTTTGGAATGTATTATGAATCTGAAATTCTCTATTTTGATCAATGGGAAATACTCTAGTTGGATTGAGTCTAAATGTGGTTTTAGACAAGGATGTCCACTTTCACCATATCTCTTTATCATGTGCTCCCAACTTTTATCTGAAGAATTCTCTAGAAATGGGAGCGGTATTGGGATGAGAATTACCCCAAATGCTCCTTTGATTTCTCACCTCATGTATGCAGACGACATAATCATCTTTATAGATGCAAGTAAATTGTGTTTGAAGACTATCTCTACTATATTGAAGAATTATTGCATGTGGACTGGACAAGTTATTAACTCAGGCAAGTCATCCGTGCTTTTTAGTAAATCCATTTCTAAAAGTTCTATTAAAAAACTTTCTAGATTGTTGAACTTTAAAGTTAAGAAAGATCTAGATTTTCTTTGTCCTAAGATTGCCTTAAGAAGGTTAATCAAATCAGATTTCAACTATCTGATTGATCAAGCGATTTCCAAGTTGAACATGTGGGGAAACAAGTTCATTTCACTTGCAGGGAAGATTGTTTTGTTAAATGCTTCTTTCCTTTCGTTACCTGTTTTTGTATCTACCATATCTCTTGTTCCATTGAGTGTTTTGAAAGAGATAGAGAAGATGTGCAGAAATTTTATATGGAATTAAAGATATGGGAGCTTCGGTATTCATTATGTTGCTTGGGATGTTTTGTGTAAACCAAAGAACAAAGGTGGTAGAGGGGTGCATTCGTTGCTAGACAGAGTTGGACCATTAAGAGTCAAATTGGCTCTTAATTTTATTTCTAATCCTTCTTCTCTTTTGAATAAATCTTTATCTCTTTTTTTTTTGAGAAGATGCAAAGATGCATTAAATAAGGAAATAAAACAACCTAATACAAACTAAATGATCCTTGAAGAAAAGGATCCTTATTGAAAGCAATTTTGTTATCATTAAACCTAATAGTTTGATATGAAACCCACTATTTCCTATTTTGAAACCATTGAGATGCAGGGGATACCAAATAATTAAAACAACCCGAAGGTTGATTAGTATCCCAGAGTTCCCATCCGGTTAAAGAATAGAATCCAGTAACGATTCCATAAACCAAAATAGTAGGTTTAAAAAACAAAAAAGCTATGAGAAAAAACCAGCTATAAAGAAAAACCGAAGGAAAATTACAAAATAGATAAGACATTCTCAAAATATCTATTAAAACCAATAATAGGTATTTTAGAAGTCTTTAAAAAAAAAAAATTTGTAAAACCAAGCATAATAAATGGAAAATTCTCCGAAAGGAATTCCCGTCATCATGTCTCTAATTGCTTTGAAATTGGGTATCATATTGAAAGATTTTGTGAAGAACCCATTGAACCGTTCTTCATCTTGTGATCAACAATCCTTCTTCTATTTTGATCTTTCATAGGTCTTAGCCCTTGAAGCTCTTTGAATAGCTTGGGTTTAGAACCGGAAATCAGAGTACTCTTATTCTCTTTGAATAAAATAGTTTTATTGAATTTTAAACTGGTTGTAGAGGATGGTGAAATGGAATTAGAAATAATTCTCGAAATGTTGGTTTCATCCCAGCAGTGTAATGGTAAGTGTGGAAGACGAACCAGATGGGAGAAGAAATCCCATCCAAGGAATGGGGAGAAAAATTGGGAGTCCAGTTGTCTAATCCAATGACAAATCCTCCCACATACCATGGACCTCCATTGAGAACTTCCTCTATTGCATCCTGAGATTGAAAGGAGCAAAGGAACCAATCTAAACCAAGAGCAGTAATATGGAATCCTCCAAATTTATCCCACTGCCTCCTTAATTCAAAAGCACAGCTCGGAAATGACAAGTTTTTGCAAAGGATCTTCACTACCAATGAATTCCTAAGAACATGAACATTGGATTTTTCTTTTTCCAAGTCAAGTTTAATCACCTTAACATCCTTATTTCCTTCATGAGAAAAAGATGAATTAATTTTAATGTGTGGTTTCTTTATCCACACATTAGAATTACTCAAATTTTGATTGAAGCTACCAGAGGTTGAAGCCTCCAAATCATTGGCTCTAGGAATCAAAATCGGCAAAGATGAACAAGGCTTACTTGTCATAGCATTTAAAACTTCTTTTCCTTTACCACTCACCATCAACGTTTTCTTCTTAGAATTAGATGACATTACCAATGAATAAATCTTTATCTGCAAAGTATGGAAATGATCTTGGGAATATAGAAATTGTTATTCCTCTTCTTCTTGGAGAATTATTTTAAATGGAGCAAAATATCTATACCCTCTTATAAGATGGAAGGTTTGCAATGGACAAAAGGAGAATACTATGAAAGATATACGGCTTTTGGATAAAAGCCTGAATAAATGGCCTACCTTTACATCTTACATGGATCATAATTGCTGTATTCTATCAACTCTTATCAATAATAGGGAATGGAATGTTGTTGAACTAAAGAAACACTTTGGTTTGCAGCTTATCAATTTAATCAGACAAGTTCTGATCCACTATAATTCTGATGGTGATAGCTTGGAATTGATTTCTAAATGCTCATGTAAAACAATTGCTGCTATTGCTTTAGAAAAAATGATAGAACTTGAACTGGATACGTTAGACTGGAACTAGACAAAGAAGCTAAAACTTAGACCTCAAGTTGAATTATTTTGGTGGAGAATTTGTAACAATACTTTACCTTCTAATTATCTTCTTCATCATAGAGGTATAATTGTTGATAAAGAATGTCCAAGACATTGTCAATCTATAGAAGACACGGAACATATTGCAGTTAAATGCAATATTATCAAAGAAGTTTGTAATAAGTTGAATAAGTGGAATTTTCCTCTCCCTGCATTTAACTCTTTGGATGATTGTTTAAATGCTTTAAGGAAATTTTCGGGGAAGAACCCTTTAATGGGGAATTTATATTGCTCAATGATTTTTTTCTGTTGAAAAAGCAGAAATAAAATTACTCATAGTGGCAATGAAGACACCTTCTCCTTCTTAGATACTAATGCTTTAGATTATGGATTTGGTTCATTCCGTGACAATCCAGTTTGGGATAACTGGGGAGCAAATCAGCACCTCTCAGTGCTAGAAATGAAAGCTTGGCTTCCTCCACCTCCCGGCTGGATCAAATGCAACGTGGATGCAGCTTTATCCAGTAATTATGTTGCCGGTATTGGGGGTGTTTTCAGAGATGAATATGGAAGATTTTATGGAGCTTTTGGTTACAATATTAATCACTGGGACATTGCTCAAGTGGAAGTTCTCTCTATTCTATCATTGAGAAGGTATGTCCAAGATTGGATGCTTGATGCTAAAGGTATTATGATTGAAGATGATAATCATAATGTTATCTTATTATTTCCTAGGGCTTTTCACAATAAGTCTATTTCTGAAGAATTTCTAAACCCAAAGGATTTAGATTTTCTTAAAGATAAACAAGTTGTTTTTTCCTTTATTAGAAGAGATTGTAATAAGTTAGTCGATATGTGTGCTAACCTTGCTATTAGTTCAGATTTCTTTTGGAAGGATCTGAATGATAGTAGTATTCCTCCTTCATTTTTTAATGTTTTGAAGGAGGATTCTATTTGTTCATAATTGCTTTAATAAAATTTCCTCTCTGCATTTTCTCAAAAAAAAAAAAAAAAAAAAAGAGGGAGAAGTGTTTATTATATTTTGCTTATGCTTATGCTTCATTGTGTTTCAATAGAATGCATTTTTCTTCTTTTCTTGTCTATTTCATTTTTTTTTGTATTATGTTTTCTTAAAAAAAAAAACAAAATAAAAAAAAAAAAAAACAAATAGAAAATGCCAGTCAAACTTGCCTATGACAAACATTATTTGACATTATAAAAAAGGGGGAGGTTGTTGCAATCCATGACCCCTAGTTTGAGCTTTTGATGATGAAAAATAATATCGTCTAAATATGTATTCATTAAATATCCTTTGATTTATACTATTGTCTGTGAGTACTAATATTTTAAGAATATTACAAATTACCCAGGATAATTGGAAGACTCAAGACTGGGTAGAGTAGGAGTTTGAGTCTAAAATAATATAATTTTCTATTTATTTTAATTTTTCTTTTCTTGAGTTTGGCCACAAAATGCATGTAAGTCTGAGCAACCATGCACACACATAGGGGGAGAGGGTTTTTTAAAAGAAACAAAATGAAGATTTTTCTCTATTGATCATACTATATGACTTTATATCATACTGTATGATCTGATATTATAAAATAATTTTCTGTGAACAGATCATACTGTATGAACCATATCATACTATACGATGTGTTACTAATCCAAAACCCAAGCCTCCAGATTAATTTAAGTAAGGTTATTAGCCATTCGTATGGTATGAAGCACTTCGTACTATATGATATTATTTGAATACTTACTTAAATTAACCCATAATTTATGGAATAAATTAAGGACTAATCTCTGATTGGTCATCGTACTGTATGAACCTGTTCATACTATACGATGAACAAAGATTGATTTTGATCATCCCGAAGGTCATCCTGGACAATCCCTTGATTTGGCCTCATTGTACTGTACGAAGTTGATCATACCCTACGATGAATAGAGACAAGTTTTGATCAACCCGAATATCATCCTGTATGAACAAAAGAGTAGAGGTTCGTACTGTACGATGTTGTATCATATGGTATGATTTATTTTGAACTATTCATAAACCTTCATACCAGGGCAAAGAATGTTATACATATAATACTGTATGATATCATATTGTATTGTACGATAGTAACAGCTACTTTAAAAATCTCAGGGATTTTGGAGCCTATTTTAAGTATCAAAATAGTAATGTTTTGAGGGACTGACAGAAAGAGGGGAAAGTGATTAGAGAGGGAATCCTTGAGAGAGAGCTCTTGAGAAGTTTTTAGGGTTTGAGAGAGGAAGGAGAGGGTGAGCTTGGTGAGAAAGAAGTTGTGTGAGGGAGATCACACAGTTGCTCTATTCTTACAACATTTTGCTCCTCCTATGGCCTGAGAAGAACTTGTGGGACGCTCTCTAAAGGGGAGACTCTTCTACATCCATGACCTCGAAGGTACTCTGCCTTCTCCAGGAGGGAGAAAAATGAGAAGGTATGCTGCCGTCGCTAGGAGGGTGAGAAAAGCGCTTGGCACTCCGCCACTCTGGGTTGGTGAAAGTAAGTCTTATGAAGGCTTCTTTCCCTTGCCAAGGGGGCAAAAGGAGAACTATAGTTTATAGTGAAATTCTAGGAGCGGAGGACTCCAGGGAGTGAACGTAGGTCATGGTTTGACCGAACCACTATAAAATTTTGGTGTACTTTTTCCTTATCACTTTTTATTTCAGCTTTCACTTTATTTTCATTATATTTGCTTAGTGATAATTGTGAAAGCAAAAGAATTTCTTTGTTGCACGTTAGGTTTAATTAATTGCTTTTGCATTGGTTCAAGTTTTCTTGTTAAAAATTTGAAAATATAAAAATATTAGAACTCTTACTTAGGATTTTAATAATTGCAATAATTTTTTGCAATTCACCCCCCCCCCCTCTTGGCGATCTAGTAATTTAATACATATCATATATAAACTTGTACATAGTGTGTATAATACTTGTATATTGTATGTAAAACTTACACTTAGTGTGTATAAAACTTATACATAGTGTTTATAATGCTTATACATAGTGTGTACAAACTTATACATAACACGTATAATGCTTGCACATAGCGTGTTTAAACTTGTATATAGTGTGTATATTATTTATAGATAGCCTGTATAAACTTCTACATAGTATGCATAATTCTTGTATAAACTTATATGTAGTGTAAATAATACTTTTAATTATTGTATGTAGCATGGACAATACTTATGTATAGCTTGTATAAACTTGTACATGGGTATAATACTTGTATATAACATTGAACGTAGTATAGAATGATTGTATAAACATATATATAATGTGTATAATTCATGTATATAGTGTGTAATGCTCGTATATAGCATGTACATACTGTGTATAATGCTTGTATTTAACTTTTATAAACTTATATAAAATTTGTATAATGTTTGTACATAGCATGTATAAACTTGTACATAACATGTATAATATTTGTATTAACGTGTACATAGTGTTTATAATACTTATGCATAGCATGTATAATGCTTATACATAGCGTGTATAAATTTGTACATAGTGTGTAAAAATTATGTATATATCATTTATAAACTTATATATAATATGTATAAGCCTTATGCATAGCATAAACTTATTCATAATGTACATAAACTTGTTTATAGTTTATATAATCCTTATACATAGCATTTATAAACTTGTACATAATGTGAATAAACTTGTTCATAGTATGTATAATTCTTATACATAACGTGTATAAACTTGTACATAGTTTGTGTAATGCTTGTACATAACGTTTGTATAATGTTTGAATAAACTTCTACATTGTGTATAAAATGCTCATAAAAGTGTACATAATGCTTATACAAAGAACATATAAACTTGTACATAGTGTTCATAATACTTATATAAACTTTTACTATGTATGTATAATGCTTATACCTAGCTTCTATAATAATTATATAAACTTGTGCATAATATATATAATGCTTGTACATAGCATGTACAAACTTGGACATTATTTTTATAATGCTTATTTATAGTGTTTACAAATAAATACATAGTATGTATAATGTTTGTACATAACATGTATAAACTTGTATATAGTGTGTATAAACTTGTACATTACGTGTTTAAATTTGTACATAGTGTGTATAAAATTTATACATAGCATATATAAACTTGTACATAGTGTGTAAAATATTTGTACATTGCGTGTATAAACTTATTTAATTCATGTATAATGCTTGTACCTAACATGTATAAACTTATACAAAATCTATATAATACTTATACATATCATGTATATAGTGTGTATAATGCTTATATATAGGATATATAAACTTATACGTAGTGTGTATAATTTTTATTTATAGTGTGTAGAATGCTTGTATATATCATGTATAAACTTATACATAGCGTATATAATTCTTGTATATTGCACATAAAATTTGTACATAGTGTGTATAAAACTTGTACATAGTATTGATAATGCTTTTACATAGTGTGTACAAACATATACATAATATGTATAATGCATATATATAGCGTGTATAAACTTATACGTAGTGTGTATATTATATATAGATAACGTGTATAAACTTCTATATAGTATGCATAATGCTTGCATAAACTTATACATAATGTGTATAAAACTTTTATGTATAATGCTTGTATATAACATATACAATGCTTAAATATAGCTTGTATAAAATTATATATAGTGTATATAAACTTATTCAGTGTAAAATACTTATGAACAGTGTGTATAATGATTATACATAGTGTGTATAAATATGAACATAGTGTGTATAATACTTGTATATAACATTAAAGGTAGTATAGAATGCCTGTATAAGCTTATATATAATGTGTATAATTCATGTATCCAGTGTGTGCAATGCTTGTATATAGCATGTACATAGTGTGTATAATACTTGTACATAATATGTATAAATTTATAAATAATGTGTATAATATTTATACATAGTATGTATAAACTTATGCATAATATGTATAATATTTGTATAAACTTTTACATAATGTGTATAAGACTTATACATAGCATATATAAAGCTTGAACATAGCATGTATAAACTTGCACATAGTGTCTAAAAATTATGTATATAACATTTATAAACTTATAAATAATATGTATAAGCCTTATACATAATAAGTTTGAATTTGCATATAGTGTGTAAAAATTATGTATATAACGTGTATATACTTATATATGGTGTGTATAATCCTTAAATATATCATATATAAACTTTACATAATGTGCATAAACTTGTTCATATTATGTATAATTCTTATATATAGTGTGTATAAACTTGTACATAGTTTGTGTAATGCTTGTACATAACGTTTGTATTATGTTTGAATAAACTTTGACATAGTGTATAAAATGCTCATAAAAGTGTGTATAATGCTTATACATAGAATGTATAAATTTATACATAGTGTTTATAATACTTATATAAACTTTTACTATGTATGTATAATGCTTATACCTAGCATCTATAATAATCATATAAACTTGGACATAATGTATATAATGCTTGTACATAGCCTGTACAAACCAGGACATTATTTTTATAATGCTTATTTATAGTATTTACAAATAAATATATAGTATGTATAATGTTTGTACATAATATGTATAAACTTGTATATAGTGTGTATAAACTTGTACATTATGTGTATAAACTTGTACATAGTGTGTACAATATTTATACATAGCATATATAAACTTGTATATAGTGCGTAAAATGCTTTTATATAGCGTGTATAAACTAATTTAATTCATGTATAATGCTTGTACCTAAAATGTATAAACTTATACATAATCTATATAATACTTATACATATCATGTATATAGTATTTATAATGTTTATATATAGGATATATGAACTTATACATAGTGTGTATAATTCTTATTTATAGTGTGTAGAATGCTTGTATATATCTTGTATAAACTTATAAATAGCGTGTATAATTCTTATATATTGCACATAAAACTTATACATAGTGTGTATAAAACTTGTATATAATATTTATAATGCTTTTACATAGTGTGTATAAACATATACATAATATGTATAATGCTTATATATAGCTTGTATAAATTTATACATAGTGTGTATATTATTTATAGATAACGTGTAAAAACTTCTATATAGTATGCATAATGCTTGCATAAACTTATACATACTGTGTATAAAACTTATATGTATAATGCTTGTATATAACATGTACAATGCTTAAATATAGCTTGAATAAAATTATACATAGTGTATATAAACTTATTCAGAGTGTAAAATACTTATGAATAGTGTGTATAATGCTTGTACATAGTGTGTATAAATATATACATAGTGTGTATAATACTTGTATATAACATTAAAGGTAGTGAAGAATGCTTGTATAAGCTTATATATAATGTGTATAATTCATGTATCCAGTGTGTGC
Organism: Dendrobium nobile; assembly: GCA_022539455.1. Taxonomy (NCBI): domain Eukaryota; kingdom Viridiplantae; phylum Streptophyta; class Magnoliopsida; order Asparagales; family Orchidaceae; genus Dendrobium; species Dendrobium nobile. Next base: position 486,895 of record CM039722.1, on the reverse strand, counting down.
AATGCTTGTATATAGCATGTACATATTGTGTGTAATACTTGTACATAATATGTATAAATTTATAAATAATGTGTATAATATTTAAACAAAGTATGTATAAACTTATGCATAACATATATAATATTTGTATAAACTTTTATATAGTGTGTATAAGACTTGTACATAGCATGTATAAATCTTGAACATAGCGTGTATAAACTTGCACATAGTGTCTAAAAATTATGTATATAGCATTTATAAACTTATAAATAGTATGTATAAGCCTTATACATAACATGTATGAACTTGCATATAGTGTGCAAAATTATGTATATAACGTGTATATACTTATATATGGTGTGAATAATCTTTATACATACCATGTATAAATTTATACAAAATGTGCATGAACTTGTTCATAGTTTGTATAATCCTTATACATGATGTTTATAAACTTATACATATTATGTATAATGATTGTATATAGCGTGTATATAATGTTTGAATAAACTTCTATATTATGTGTATAATGCTTGTAAATAGTGTGTGTAATACTTTTACATAAAATGTATAATCTTATACATAGTACGTATAATGCTTGTATAAATTTTTACATATTATGTATAATGCTTGTACGTAGCATCTATAATACTTATATAATACTTATATAAACTTATACATAGTGTGTATAATGCTTATACATAGCATGTACAAACTTGTACATAGCTTCTATAATGCTTATATTATGTTTAATGCTTGTTCAAACTTATACGTAGTATGTATAATACTTTTATTGCATGTACATAGTATGTATAATGCTTGTACATAATATGTATAAAATTATACATAATATGTATAATTCTTATATATAGCATGTATAAACTTGTACATAATATGTACAATGTTTGAATAAACTTGTACATAGTGTGAATAAAACTTATACGTAGCTTGTATAATGCTTGTACATAGCAAGTATAAACTTGCACACAGTATGTAAAAATTATTTATATAGTATTTATAAATTTATATATAATATGTATAAGCCTTATACATAGCATGTATAAACTTGTATATAGTGTCTAAAAATTATGTATATAATATGTATAAACTTATATATGGTTTGTATAATCCTTATACATAACATGAATAAATTTGTACATAATGTGCAAAAACTTGTTCATTATTTGTATAATCCTTATACATATCATATATAAAGTTGTATATAGTCTACATGTTAGGGTTTAGGGTTTAGGGTTTAGGGTTTTGGGTTTACGGTTTAGGGTTTAGGGTTTAGGGTTTAGGGTTTAGGGTTTAGGGTTTAGGGTTTAGGGTTTAGGGTTTAGGTTTAGGGTTTAGGTTTAGGGTTTAGGGTTGAGGGTTTAGGGTTGAGGGTTTAGGTTTAAGGTTCAGGGTTCAGGGTTCAGGGTTTTGGGTTCAGGGTTTCAGGGTTCAGGGTTCAGGGTTCAGGGTTCAGGGTTCAGGGTTTAGGGTTAGGGTTCAGGGTTCAGGGTTCAGGGTTCAGGGTTCAGGGTTAAGGGTTCAGGGTTAAGGGTTCAGGGTTCAGGGTTCAGGGTTAAGGGTTTTAGGGTTCAGGGTTCAGGGTTCAGGGTTTAGGGTTCAGTGTTTTTTTTAGGGTTTTTTAGGGTTTAGGGTTTAGGGTTTAGGGTTTAGGGTTTAGGGTTTAGGGTTTAGGGTTTAGGGTTTAGGGTTTAGGGTTTAAGGGTTTAGGGTTTAGGGTTTAGGGTTTAGGGTTTAGGGTTTAGGGTTTAGGGTTTAGGGTTTAATGGTTTAGGGTTTAGGGTTTAGGGTTTAGGGTTTAGGGTTTAGGGTTTAGGGTTTAGGGTTTAGGGTTTAGGGTTTAGGGTTTAGGGGTTAGGGTTTAGGGTTTAGGGTTTAGGGTTTAGGGTTTAGGGTTTAGGGGTTAGGGTTTAGGGTTTAGGGTTTAGGGTTTAGGGTTTAGGGTTTAGGGTTTAGGGTTTAGGGTTTAGGGTTTAGGGTTTTAGGGTTTAGGGTTTAGGGTTTAGGGTTTAGGGTTTAGGGTTTAGGGTTTAGGGTTTAGGGTTTTAGGGTTTTTTAGGGTTTAGGGTTTAGGGTTTAGGGTTTAGGGTTTAGGGTTTAGGGTTTAGGGTTTAGGGTTAGGGTTTAGGGTTTAGGGTTTAGGGTTTAGGGTTTAGGGTTTAGGGTTTAGGGTTTAGGGTTTAGGGTTTAGGGTTTTAGGGTTTAGGGTTTAGGGTTTAAGGTTTAGGGTTTAGGGTTTAGGGTTTAGGGTTTAGGGTTTAGGGTTTTTTTTTTTTTTTGATTAAAACCCCACGAAAGAGGCTTACGTGTTAATCCAAAAAGAAATTACAACAAGTCCTTAAAAAGACTAAAGGCTCAACTAAAAAAAGAAAATACAATGAAAAGAAAAAGAAAATACAAAATAAAAAAAGAATCTAATGAGCCTAAAGTCTTAGTCTAGAATACAATATCTCAAAAAACAGAAAGGACTGAAGAAGTCCAGCAAAATAACTCTAGCCAACTCAAAAACAAAACTCCTCAAGCCTAATAAGCACACAGCATATGAGTAGAGCCACCATCTCCAATCAACCTTCAATCTTCAATAACCTTGAAACTTCAATCTTCCCTCAATCTTCAATCTTCCAATAATAATCAACTCAAAGGAGAAGTCCACCAGCACTAAGCCAAAAGAAAGCCAACCATCTGCAACAAAACTTACAAATAAACCTGCAAAACAGAACAAAACTACACAGGTAAAAGGAAACCAAAGAAGAAGACTAACATAAGACTCCAGTAAAGAAAAAGCCAGCCCTCAGAAAAAGAGAGCAGACATTGCTTAACTAGAACCAATAAAAACACCAGAAAAGAACAGCCATCCCAGAGAAGACCAACCAGCCCCCAAAAGCCACAAAGCCAACAAAACAGCAAAAGCAAATAATTGAAGATGAACCTCCAAAACTACCAACAGATCAGCAAAAAAACTGAACTGAGCAGAAAAGGAATTTCAGAAACAATTACAGCTAACCAAAGAGGAGCCAACCCAGTATCACGACCCGACCCGACAGGGACGGATCCCGACCGAGCCGGATCGCGACGTGAGACCTTTCTTAACCAGGATCTGGCTTTGGATTAGGTTACTGAACTGATCTTCCAAATTCTTAACTCAACAGAAGCACACAGAACAACAGAGCTACTAAAAACATCAAATGCAGCGGAACAAAACATCTATCTTTTCATTTCCTCAAAATAATTATCTAGAGAACAGTACAAGGCTTTCAACAGAAAGAAGGACAGAACAGGAAAGTCATGACTGTACAAAAATCAAAAGTACAAAAGTACCTAATCTGATCAGACTCTGAAATCTAATCCTGGACTTCCTTGCCCTTCCCAGAACCTGAAAACCACCAGAAAGCAAGGGTGAGCTCAACAGCTCAGCAAAGCAACAAACCACCAATCTAAATTCTCAGAAAACAAAACCAAATTCATCGGATAGAAATCAGATCAGAAATCGGAACAGAATCGGAAATCAAAACTTACGGACAGATATCAAATCACATCAGAGTCGTACAGATCGTATCAGAACAGAACAAATCAACAGAGTCAGAGTCAGAAATCAGAATCGTACGGATCACATTATATCATAATCACAATTTCGTACAGAACAGAACAGATACAGAAAATAGTACAGATACATATAGCTAAATGCCCTGACACTGACGGAATCTCTACGGATTCCGGCCCCTTATGCCTCCCTTCCCAGACACTGACTGAATCTCATAGGATTCAGGCCCCTTATGTCTCCCTTTGTGCTCACGGTACCAAAACAGATGTGCTTATAGCACCAAAACAGAATTCATCGGATCCGGAACAGAACAGATATCAGATTTGATCTCATTGCAGATTTCCCGTTTCACTAACTGAATCTCATAGGATTCAGGCCCCTTATAACTCCCTTTTTATAGCTTATACACATAGCATTTCATTTCAGAGAAAATCCGGACAAATCAGGAATTACTCAAAAATCGGGCAGCACAACGGCAGTGTACAGAATTTACACAATTTTCCTGAAAATCAAAATTCACCAAATTCGCACAGAATATAGATATCAACATTTCAGAACATTTATTCTACCGCACAGAGAATTTCCAAGTTCACAGAAAAATCCAGTCGATTAAAAACACAGTCGAATCAAAAATATCCGGACAAAAATCTTCAAAATATAGTCAAAACGTGCACACCCGGCACGACAACGATATACAAAAAGTTACGCGGTAAAAACTGAACCGTTCAAAAGATATGGACGAAAATCGCTAACGGAAATAAAATCCGGACAGAAAATACCGCCAAACACGACGGTTCTGAAAATTTAGAAAGTCGGATTGTGCCTTACCTCGTGCACAGCAATTTCCTCAACAGTCTCCTCGGACGAAAACAGCTCGGCGTCGCCCGAAAATCCGCTTTTCCACTTTTTCCTTCGTTTTTCTCTCTCCTCAGCTTTTTCTCTCTCTTCAAAATATCTCATTTCTATATATATCCAGACTGATCGTCCTGGACGATCGAGCTTCGTACCAGACGATCCATGAAGAGAAGAATTCCGTCCAGACGAAAAATTACATATCGTCCCTGGCGAAGGGTTCACTGACTTATTTTCGTCCAGACGATCCTGATTTCGTCCAGACGAACCATACAGCCAAACATGATTTTCTGCACAACCTGTACCGATCGTCCCGGACGATCCAACTTCGTCCCGGACGAACCTGGAGCAAAAACTGATATTACAATCTCCCCAACTTAAAAAAAAATGTCGTCCTCGACATTATCCAATCCAACCTCCGTCAAAACAAGTACGGGTACGACCGTCTCATATCAGACTCCTTCTCCCAAGTTGCTTCCCGTGCAGTCCGGTGCTTCCACTGGACTTTAACCATCGGAATCTCTTTATTTCTTAACTTTCGGACGTCGTACGCCAAAATAAGCTCTGGCTCTTCCTTGTACACCAGATTCTCCTGAATCTCAACTTCATCAGCAGACAACTTCTTCCCAGAGTCTGAAACCCACTTCCTCAGAGTGGATACATGAAACACGTTATGCACATCCGGCATAGAATCAGAAAGCAATAGGCGATAAGCAGATTTTCCAATTCTTTCCAAAACTTCAAAAGGTCCAACATATCTCGGACTAAGCTTGCTTACCTGACCAAATCTGCTCACACCTTTCATCGGACTGACTTTGACATACACAAAGTCACCGACCTGAAACTCAACAAATCTGTGCTTCTGATTGTAATACTTCTGCTGTCGATCTTGAGCAGCTTTCAATCTTTCTCTTATCAAACTGATCTTCTGAGCAGTTTCATCCGCAAAAGTGGCCCCCAAAGCCTGTCTATCTCCGATCTCCGTCAGAGTCAAAGGAGTACGGCACTTCCTGCCATACAAAGCCTCGTACGGTGCCATACCGATACTAGACTGGAAACTGTTGTTATAAGCAAACTCAATCAACGGAATATGATCTTCCCAGCTTCCGCTAAAGTCCAGAACACAAAGCCTCAACAGATCTTCCAGTACCTGAATAGTCCTCTCAGACTGTCCGTCGGTCTGAGGATGAAAGGCTGTACTGAAATGCAGTTTCGTACCCAAGCCTTGCTGAATGCCTTTCCAAAGTCTGGAAGTAAAACGTCCATCTCGATCAGATACGATCACACGAGGCACACCGTGCAATCTGACTATCTCCTTCACATAAATCTGTGCCAAGCGATCAACTGAATCCGTCTGTCTGATCGGAAGAAAATGGGCTGACTTGGTCAATCGATCTACAACCACCCAAATGGCATCATGTCCTTGTCGTGATCGAGGAAAACCCATCGCAAAGTCCATTGTTACCTCCTCCCATTTCCACTCAGGGATTGGCAACGACTGCAACAGTCCACCTGGTCGCTGATGCTCTGCCTTCACCAACTGACAGGCTTCGCATCTCGACACAAACTCTGCTACATCTTTCTTCATCCCAGGCCACCAAAACAAAAGCTTCATGTAAGCATACATCTTACCACTGCCTGGATGAACAGTGTAGCCAGAATGATGAGATTCACACAGAATCTCCTGCCTCAAGTTTCCAAACACAGGTACCCACAACCGATTCTTACAGAAAATAGCACCAGAATCAGAAATTCGAAGTTCAGGAGTCTTACCAGATCCAATCTGTGCAATCAACTTCGAATAATCAGAATCTGACTTCTGGGCTTCTTGAATCCGTGCTTCCAAAGAAGACTGAATACTCATCTGAGCCAACTCCAAATCACTGGAGGAAACCACCTCCAACTGCAATCTCTCCAAATCACGAACCAGAAAGTCATCACAGGTAAGCTGAATACCTGAGAATCCAAAAGACTTTCTGCTCAAAGCATCTGCTACCACGTTCGCCTTCCCTGGCTGATACTGAATAGTCAAATCGTAGTCCTTGATCAACTCGAGCCACCTCCTCTGTCTCAGATTCAGATCCTTCTGAGTAAAAATATACTTCAGGCTCTTATGATCAGTAAAGATCTCACACCTGACGCCATACAGATAATGACGCCAAATCTTCAAAGCAAAAACTACTGCAGCTAACTCCAAATCATGTGTCGGGTAATTCTTCTCATGTGGCTTTAACTGTCTCGAAGCATAAGCAATTACCTGACCATGCTGCATCAGGACACATCCCAGTCCTTTCAGTGAAGCATCACTGAACACCTGAAAACCTTCAGTACCTGACGGAAGTGCTAGTATCGGAGCTGAAGTCAGACAATCCTTCAATCTCTGAAAACTCGTCTCACACTCCGGTGTCCAAACAAAAGGAACTGACTTCTGAGTCAGTCTCGTCAGAGACGTCGAAATCTGTGAAAATCCTTTCACAAACTTCCTATAATATCCGGCCATACCCAAGAAACTACGTACCTCAAATACCGTAGTCGGCCTTGGCCAATCAGCAACAGCCTGAATCTTCTGGGGATCTACAGAAATGCCTTCTCCGCTAATCACATGCCCCAGAAAAGAAATGCTCTTCAACCAGAACTCACACTTGGAGAACTTGGCATACAGCCGATGCCTCCTCAAAGTCTCCAACACAATCCTCAAATGTCTGGCATGCTCATCCTCAGATGCAGAATATACCAGAATATCGTCAATGAAGACGATCACAAACTGATCCAAATACTCCATGAATACTCGGTTCATCAGATCCATAAAAATCGCAGGCGCATTGGTTACCCCAAAAGGCATAACCAAAAACTCGTAGTGCCCGTACCGAGTACTGAAAGCAGTCTTCACCACATCAGTTTCCTTCACCTTCACCTGATAGTATCCGGATCGCAAATCAATCTTCGAAAATACCGAAGATCCGGAAAGTTGATCAAACAAGTCGTCTATCCGAGGCAAAGGATACTTGTTCTTGATCGTGACCTTGTTCAAATCTCTGTAATCAATACACATACGGAGTGTACCGTCCTTCTTCTTCACAAATAATACAGGTGCTCCCCAGGGCGAAACACTAGGACGTACAAAACCTCTGTCAATCAACTCCTGAAGCTGAACTTTCAACTCAGAAAGTTCTTTCGGTGCCATCCTGTACGGAGCTTTCGATATCGGAGCGGTACCGGAAAAACATCGATAGAGAACTCCACATCTCTATCCGGAGGTAAACCAACCAACTCCTCAGGAAAAACATCAGCAAACTCCCGTACCACAGGGATCTCAGAAACAGAACCAACCTCCAGGTTCAGATCCCGCACCGAAGCTAAAAATACTGGGCATCCTTTCTTCCACATTCTGCTTACCTCCAACACAGAAACCAGACTGGAGAGAACACCTCGTAATCCCTGAAATACAACTCTCTCTCCAGCCATAAGCAAACTCACTTGCTTCTTCAGACAGTCTATCTGGGCTTCATACTGACTCAGCCAATCCATGCCCAGAATCACATCATACGACGAAATCGGCAATCGAATCAAACTCGATTTCCACTTCTTGCCAGAAATCTCGATCTCACACAAACAAAACTGTCGAGCAATCAATGGATTCCCAGCCGGTAAAATCACAGACAAAGAAACCGGTAGAACCATCGAATCCAAATGTAAAATCTCAAAACAATGCTCGGACAGAAAAGAATGACTCGCTCCAGAGTCAAACAAAACACGACAGGGCTGATCAGAAATGTAAACCGTACCTGTCACAACATCCGGAGCATCACGAGCCTCCTGCTGACTCAGACTGTAAACTCGGGGCTGAACTGGAACAGGAGCTGAAGCAACAGAACTACTCTGCTCCCTCTGAACAGTAGGTGGTCTCCGTGGTGCAGAACTAGAACCACCACCTCTACCAGCAAATCCCTCAGGGCGAGGAGGAACAGTCCTCGGTCTTCCTGCTGCTGAACCAACAGGTCTGACAAAGCCCTCAGATCGCTGCTCAGAACGCTGATCAAATCCCATCTGCGGACATTCTGCAATCCGATGTCCTGACTGACCACATCGAAAGCACAGACCAGCCATCCTGTAGCACTGGCCAAAGTGTCGTCGTCCACAACTCTGGCACACAGGTGCCGTACTGACAGATCCAGAACTAGTCGTACTGGTAGCAGTACCAGACGATCCTCCGCTCTTCCTGGAATCTCCAGATCCAGATCCAGGAATAAATCTCCTCTTCCCAGAGGAACCACTGCCAGATGTCTCTCCTCCAAACCTCTTCCTACTCGCAGTCCACCGCTGCTGAGTAGCCGTCATGTCATTCTCAATCAGACGAGCTCGCTCCATAAGCTCAGAGAAATCAGTAATCCGGAACGGTATCAGAGGCTGCCTCAAAGTGTCTCGTAAGCCTCTTAGAAATCTGTAGCACCTCTCAGCAGACGTGCTAACCAGCTGCGGAGCGTACCTGGCTAATGCAGTAAACTCAGCCTCGTACTGCATCACCGTCTTGCTCCCCTGAACAAGTCTCAGAAAACTCTCCTGCATCTGCTGTCGTGCAGAAGGGGGAACAAACCAATCCCGAAATACTTCAGTGAACTCCTCCCAAGTGATCAAGGAGTTCAATCTGCCCTGAAATCTGGCTGCTTGCTGGCCATCCCACCAGTGCTCAGCCTCTCCGTCCAACAGAAAAACTGCCAATGGTACCTTCCTGTCTGCAGGACACTGCATCCCGTCAAAAGTCTTCTCCAATCTCCTCAGCCACTCCTCGGCTGCTCTGGGCTCAACAGTGCCCTCAAACCTCGGAGGCTTCAACCTCAAAAATAACTGCAGGTGTCGATCAATGTCCTCAGATCTAACAGTCGAAGCTCTGCTCTGAGTCTCGCTCATCATCTGAGCAACAAGTGAAGCAAACTGTGAAAGCGTATCAGCACCGACCACTGGGGCTGTACTCCCCACTGGTGCTGCCTGATCGGCACTCTGACCGTCTGTCATGTCTGGGTCTGGCTGATCCATACAGAAAAATCCAGAAAATCCGGAAAACTATCACAAAACAACACAAAATAACACAATAAAAAGCCAAACGACCCAAAACTACCTCCCAGACAGACTCACTGATCACTTCCTAGAGCTCTGTTTTACAATCCAACCTGTTTCCAAAACCAGTGCTCTGATACCACAAAAGCTTGTCACGACCCGACCCGACGGGGACGGATCCCGACCGAGCCGGATCGCGACGTGAGACCTTTCTTAACCAGGATCTGGCTTTGGATTAGGTTACTGAACTGATCTTCCAAATTCTTAACTCAACAGAAGCACACAGAACAACAGAGCTACTAAAAACATCAAATGCAGCGGAACAAAACATCTATCTTTTCATTTCCTCAAAATAATTATCTAGAGAACAGTACAAGGCTTTCAACAGAAAGAAGGACAGAACAGGAAAGCCATGACTGTACAAAAATCAAAAGTACAAAAGTACCTAATCTGATCAGACTCTGAAATCTAATCCTGGACTTCCTTGCCCTTCACAGAACCTGAAAACCACCAGAAAGCAAGGGTGAGCTCAACAGCTCAGCAAAGCAACAAACCACCAATCTAAATTCTCAGAAAACAAAACCAAATTCATCGGATAGAAATCAGATCAGAAATCGGAACAGAATCGGAAATCAAAACTTACGGACAGATATCAAATCACATCAGAGTCGTACAGATCGTATCAGAACAGAACAAATCAACAGAGTCAGAGTCAGAAATCAGAATCGTACGGATCACATTATATCATAATCACAATTTCGTACAGAACAGAACAGATACAGAAAATAGTACAGATACATATAGCTAAATGCCCTGACACTGACGGAATCTCTACGGATTCCGGCCCCTTATGCCTCCCTTCCCAGACACTGACTGAATCTCATAGGATTCAGGCCCCTTATGTCTCCCTTTGTGCTCACGGTACCAAAACAGATGTGCTTATAGCACCAAAACAGAATTCATCGGATCCGGAACAGAACAGATATCAGATTTGATCTCATTGCAGATTTCCCGTTTCACTAACTGAATCTCATAGGATTCAGGCCCCTTATAACTCCCTTTTTATAGCTTATACACATAGCATTTCATTTCAGAGAAAATCCGGACAAATCAGGAATTACTCAAAAATCGGGCAGCACAACGGCAGTGTACAGAATTTACACAATTTTCCTGAAAATCAAAATTCACCAAATTCGCACAGAATATAGATATCAACATTTCAGAACATTTATTCTACCGCACAGAGAATTTCCAAGTTCACAGAAAAATCCAGTCGATTAAAAACACAGTCGAATCAAAAATATCCGGACAAAAATCTTCAAAATATAGTCAAAACGTGCACACCCGGCACGGCAACGATATACAAAAAGTTACGCGGTAAAAACTGAACCGTTCAAAAGATATGGACGAAAATCGCTAACGGAAACAAAATCCGGACAGAAAATACCGCCAAACACGACGGTTCTGAAAATTTAGAAAGTCGGATTGTGCCTTACCTCGTGCACAGCAATTTCCTCAACAGTCTCCTCGGACGAAAACAGCTCGGCGTCGCCCGAAAATCCGCTTTTCCACTTTTTCCTTCGTTTTTCTCTCTCCTCAGCTTTTTCTCTCTCTTCAAAATATCTCATTTCTATATATATCCAGACTGATCGTCCTGGACGATCGAGCTTCGTACCAGACGATCCATGAAGAGAAGAATTCCGTCCAGACAAAAAATTACATATCGTCCCTGGCGAAGGGTTCACTGACTTATTTTCGTCCAGACGATCCTGATTTCGTCCAGACGAACCATACAGCCAAACATGATTTTCTGCACAACCTGTACCGATCGTCCCGGACGATCCAACTTCGTCCCGGACGAACCTGGAGCAAAAACTGATATTACACCCAGCCCCAAGGAAACCAACCCAGCCACAGCCTACCAACCAACAGACGGACAGAAGGAAAACAGCCCAGCAACAACCCACCAATAACAACCAGCAACAAAGACAACCCAGAACAAATCAGCCCTAAAAACCCAGAAAACACAAGAAAAAGCAACCAGCCTCCTCAATTCCTCAAATATGGAAACCCTTATTTGTCCATTCTAATAACCTTTCAGTAAAACAGGAATGTTAGAATTATCAAAAACAAGTTAAAGAGTTTAAACCTAGCACCCAAAGGGGCTAAGAAATCTGCAAAGCATTACCTTCTCTCCAGATATGAGAAATAGTATAATCCATATGAGAAAGCATTCCTTTAATCTCTTTAAGAATATAAAAATTCTCAGCATTACCAGTAACATCAGAATTCAGGAAATGCAGCACTAAAAGAGCATCAACCTCAATCCAGATTCTTAAAATACCTTTAGAGAGAGCAATACTAAGAGCTTGATGCAAAGCTTTAAGTTCAGCAAAAGGAACACTACACTTAGAGAGAGGACTAGCAAAGCAACAAATTAAATTACCTTCAGCATTTCTTAAAATACCCACCACAACCCCACTTGTCAACAGTAACAGAACCATCAGTATTGATTTTAATAATCCTCTCCTTAGGTTTTCTCCAAATCACAAATTTAACACAAGCATCCTCCTTCTTCTCCACCCAAATATGACACATTTTTTTCATAACAAATTTGAAGCCACGAAAATGACAATTTTTAAAAAGATTAGCTTTATACATGCTATTAATTTTTTCTTTGGTTCTAGCAATAATCTCTTGTGATTCATAACAATATTCCTATATTTAGCATCATTTCTCTCCATCCAAATGTACACAAAATATAGTAACAGCCATCACAATCTTAATATGACCTCTAGTACAATTATGAAAAAGAACAGTAAAGAAATGGTTAAAAGAAAGATGCCAGTGTAAAAAAAGTTAGTATTGAAAAAATTGTCATTACCAAATCCAAACCTTAGCAGCAATAGAACATTTATGAAAAAATGATTAATGTTTTCAATATGATACAACAGAAGCACTTGGAGGGTAGGTAAAAACCTTTTCTCCACAGAATACTGTCCACAGAATAAATTTTCTGATAATTCTCCAAACAAGAACCGAGTAAGAGGTAGGAATATTGTTACTCCAGATTTTATCAAAAACCAAAGAAACATCCCATTTCTCTCTAATAAAAATTCCAAGCATTTTTGAAAATAAAAGTGCCATTAAAAGAAAGCTTAAAAAGGATAAGGTCCTCTTGAAAAACATTATGAATGGTATCTATTCTAATATCTTTAATTTTTTTACCAATCTCAGCAGGGACTAAGTTAAGAATAGCTTCATGTTCCAGTCATCCTTATTAACAAACTTATTCACTTTTTCAGAAGAGATAGAGGAGGTAGAGAGAAGATTGTCAAGAGAATCATTACCAATCAATCTGTCTTGCCAGAAAAAGGAATTACCCGTGTTTTGCCCCAACTAATCAGTGGTTCCATTAAATGACTAATATTACACATTCTTTTCCAAATAGCAGAGTCACCCTGTTTATAAAAGCAACAAGAGAAATGCTTACCTTTGCAATACTTGAAATTCATAAAATTTGCCCATAAGCTTTTGTTCTATCTAAAATTCCACCACATTTTAAAAGAAGAAGCAGTAATGGAGTCCTCACCCTAAAAACCCTATAACTCCAATACCACCTATAACCCCCTAAACCCACTTACAAAACTCACCTCCTCTACACCAAGGAAACCCTAAACAACACTAAACCCCTAAACACCCCTAATACAATACCCCAACCCACTACACATCCTCTCTATAAGTCCCCTAAACTTACAAACCCTCTTGTGGTCAAAAAACTTCACTAAACATGCCCTAATTGAACCGTCATGGCGTATCTAACAGCACCTCCTCATAGTCAGCAAATACAAACACCCTCCAATAATACCCTAAACACTCAAAATCCCTATCACCCTAACCCTAAACCCTAAACCCTAAACCCTAAACCCTAAGACCGGCTAAAGCATCACATACAGAACCTAAAAACCCTAAACCACTAAACCCTAAACCCTAAACCCTAAACCCTAAAAATAACCCTAAATACCCCTAAACCCAAAACAACTAAAAACCCTAACCCTATAACCCTAAACAGATCGCGCTAATACCGCCGTCTAAATCCCTAAAAACCCTTAAGAAGACCCTAAACCCTAAACCCTTAAACCCATACCTAACCCAAACCCAAAACCCTAAACCCTAACCTAAACCCTAAAACCCTAAACCTAACCTAAACCCCTATACTAAACCCTAAAACCCTAA